>OZ010580.1:68077776-68131577 GCA_963932145.1 Acanthosepion lycidas | reverse complement strand
CCTCTGATCAGGATGTTTTGAGAATCGTGGAACCACCTCTTAATTGCTGGTGTTCTCAGGTCCACCCCTTACTCGGAGTGGTAGCACCTGTTAGGGTTCCAGCTATGGGTAAATAGTTAACCACCAAACAGAGATAAAAAGTCTTATGAAAGTGTAAAAATAGGTTTTAATACCAGAAATACTCTGTAAAAAATTATTACCAGAAATAAATTTTTCAAGGAAAAAAAAACTATTACCAGCAATATATTTTTGAAAAAAAATATATTACCAGCAATATATTTTTGAAAAAAAAAATATTACCAGCAATACATTTTTAAAGTAATATTACTAGCTAAACATTTTTGAGGAAAAAAATATTACCAGAAATTGATTTTTGACAAAACTAAATATTGCCAGGAAAAAAAGGTGTCGGCATTAAATAACCCATTGAGATTGATATGCCGTAAAACAAAACGAACCAAACCAAACCAAATTCTTACACCATCACTATACACACTGATTGGTATTTTTTCGCCATTCTTCCTTGGCAATAAATTCTCGCTCATTCAGATTCTATGGACTTCTTTCTCTTACTTTTTCTTCGAATATACCCATAAATTTTCAGTGGGGTTTAGGTCAGGCCTCTGTGTGGGGTACGCCAATAACTTAATTTTGGTGTCATCTAAGTATTTTCTGTTTTGGGTCATTGTCATCTTGTAACGTCCACTGACACCCCAAAACAGATTTCGTGCACTTTATTTTATATTATTAGGTTGGTGCAAAAATAATGATGTAATAATGTCGTTTTTTGACGTTAAAAATACGTCAAAAAACGACATTATTACGTCATTATTTTTGCACCAACCTAATATTTTAAGGAATAGCCAAATACTGCTTTTTATGTATTATATCCTGTACTCTCATAGTTCTCTTGGTCCAAAAGCAGCAAAACATCCCCAGAGTAGAATGCTCCATCCACCGTGCTTAATTGTAGGAAGGGTATTTCTTGCTTTGTGGCCTACATTCACTCTTTTTAAGCAACGGCACACCTAGGAGCAAGTGTGAAACCTGTTCCTGGTGTTTGTCCACGATTTCTAATACTTACTACTTCCACACACATATGAATACCGTAGCAATATTCCGCGGTACACCCAAGAGGATCGCGCGGCACAAGTGAATTGCTTTATTATAAAATGCCGACGAGATACTGTGTTAAGTTTATAATCTAATAATAATATAATCGAGATTGTGCAGTCAGTTATATGCCATTCAATCTTTCAATACATGACTGACGAGTAGTAGGTTGCCATTTCTTTCTGCAATAGACCAGTTGCCATCCAAGCTGAGGTAAGAAGAAGAAGAGGAGGGTTTATACTTTTCCTATAGCACATAAGTGAATATAATGGATTCGACCGGAATTCGAACTCGGCTCCCCGATTCCTCAATCCAAGCCGCTATCCGATTGTGCAGTACTAATTTTAATAAATGAATATGTGTAGACGGCATTTTGTATTATTAACCACTTCTAGTTTTTTTTTCTACTTTTTAGAAAACTAACAAACAGAATTTTGGAAATATTTGCAGCATACTTCGCGAATTATTTATAAATTTTAATAGTCACTACGGCTTACAGCCACATCACGTTGAAATGTTAAGCAACGTCGACCTTGGTCAGTATCTAGACGGGTGACGGCTTAAGACCTACCAGGTGCTGTAGGCTTGGATGTGCAGGCGGTGTAATGAATAATAGCTCGGAATTGTTTAGTGAGCCGAGTTCCAATTCCCGTCGGGTTCGTTTTATTTATGCGCAAATACCGTTTGGAAAGGTATGAATCAACCTCTTCTCCTCCCAGCTATGTGTTAATTAGTAAGACTTGTATCTCTAAACCATTATTATCTAAAAAAAAAATTCTTACAATCTAAACCTATTTTCTGGCTTTAAATAACCTGCAATGGGTTGATAAGCCGTAAAAAACGAATTAACCAACCAATATGTGTAACTATTTAAGTATTTTACCCGCCTTGCCAAGTTTCACATTAGTAGCTAGGTTACTGCAACTTCAAGAAAGATAATGGTATCATGAAGAATTATAAGAATAAGATTTTACACATACAAATATTTCACTTCTCCTAACTGGATACCTTACCGATGGCTAATAGATCTGACACTCTCATTGAGCTTACACCGGGACACCAAACTAGGTATTTCTACACCCTGTACTAAATGGCCCTTTACCGCGTGAAAGGATTCACTCACCCATTGATAGATCTTGTTTTTAATCCATCTGTGTGTCTAAACATCTTCCTCATCAGAAAAGCGTGGTGGAGGAACTGGTTTAGTCGTCGATAACTCGATATTAATGTGTTTCATAGTACCAGAAGCACCCATAGAATGACCTGAAGCTTACCGTCACATCCACTTGAAACAGCGGTTTTGGCACGATCATCCAAGTTAAGCAACGTCAGCATGGATGTGCGGGTGGTGTAATGGATGTGCAGGTGGTGTAATGGATGTGCGGGTGGTGTAATGGATAACTGCTTGGAGTTGTGAAATCGAAAGCCGAGTTACCTTTCTGGTGTTCGTAATATTTACTTACGTGCAACTTGGGAAAAGGTATGAATCCATCTCTTCTCCCCCATCTATGGGTTAAGCTGTAGGACTTTTGTCAGCAAATCATTATTATCTCCAAAATTTTCCTACAGTCGGAACATATTTTCTGTAACTTGTAAAAGGTTGATAAACCATAAAAATACAAATCAATCGGACTATATGAAAGCGATCCCTAAGTCAGGTTTCGTAATCGCGTAAGAGCAGCAGACGATTGAAGAGGAATGACTAAATATGCAAATTTCGTTGCTGGAATTGGATAAGATTTTTTTTTTAAGAAATTTTTACTTTTTACCTTTGGATTAACTAAAGTCTATTATTTAAGATACTGAAGTAAATATAATGTTTATTTATTTGATTTGAAATTTGCATATTTTATCTTTAAACAAATTTTTACAATGCGAAATTCACAAATTAAGTATCATTACGAATTTATCATAATTTAATTTAAATTTAATATTTTTCTCTCTTTTTCTCCAACAATGGCCACATTAAATATAAAACTAATGTTTTATGAATAGTTCATGTTTTTCTTTAATATAACAGGTATTTTAAAAAAAATGTGTTGAGTTTTTCTTTCCTTCGTAAATAAATAGAAGACATGATGAAAAAATAAAAATGTAATGCTTTTCATTGCAAAATTAATGAAAAATAACACTTATTAAAGAAATCATCACATACGGTTAATGTCAAAAATAAATTCAATAATAAATTTAATATTTTACAACTATTCTTAAAAATATGCAACAAAGATGTAAAAGAGAGACTACGTTTTCTTGTCAACATCGTCTTTCCCTTTTTACTCGTTGTGTGATTAATTTAAACAGCGAAATTCACAAAAAATGTCATTATTAAGAATTTTGTCACAGAAAGTTAATTTTTTTTCTTTATGCTTTTATTCTTCATAATAACAAATATTTTGATTATAAAATTCATTCTTTAATAAATAATTTGTTTTCGTTATAACACGTGAAGTATATTGGTACCATATTCTTGTAAGAAAATAAAAAAAAATGATGTAACTTTTTACATTGCAAGTTTTCTTGTTTTAGTATACAGAAACTTGGCCATTCGAAAAGAAAATAATTTAATATTTTGTCTATGATATTTTTCTTCATATCAACAAGTATATTGACCTAAAAATTAAAAAAAATAAATATTTATGTGTATTTAAAAAATGTAGTTGAATTTTACTAGCATTTTTGTTAAAAATGTGAAACAAGTTCCAAAATTAACCAGTTTGATATTACAGTAATTTAAAAAAATATACTGTGTAAAAATATTAAACTAGTTAATTTTGTTTAGATAATTGTATTTTGTAGGGGAGGAGGTGATTGATACCTACCCCGTAAAATACGAATATCAGAAAATTTAATTTTCCAAACTCAAAAATTCCTAAGTCTGATTCCAAAATTTCTTCGTTATGGCATTTCTTACTCCATGTATTCTCTGAAAGATTCCCACATTCACTCAAACTTTAAATTTTAAATTTTGAAACCTAAATTCCAAAGTCCCAAGCCCCCAGACATTAGAATAAAAGTTTCATACGCGTTTAAGAAGCACTACGTAATTTTCACAAAATAATAGTTTAGTTAATATTTTTTTAATTTCAGTACCTGAAAACTTTTCTCAAAATGGTCAAAAGGTGCAGTGTAACAGATTGTCATGGTAACTATGATTACCAAAATAAGGTTTGTGTGTTTTGTCATCCCCAAGACCAGAATAAGCAAGAACTGAAGTTAAAAGTTATACATTGAGACACCTGACAAACCAAACATTGTAGTTTGTGAAAGACATTTTCCATTTGATTATGAAACAATGGTTATTAGAGGAAAAGTACGACCCAGAAAATCCACCATCAGTATTTGATGATTTACCATTATTTATTCCTCTAGCAAAACAAGAACAACAAATAAAACTTCTGCATCTGTGCGAAATGACGATTTAGCATTTTTAGAAAAAAGACAAAATCCTCACTCTTGAAAATTTCTATCAGAAATCAACAGGATTTTGTGTCAGCAGTTACATGCTATCAATCAAATAATCAGCTATTCATCCAAGCTACTGATTTTTTCACTTGACGTATTCCATTGGTTTTAATTAAAAGTTTTGGAAACCTGTGATTTGAAAGTCACCATTCTAGTATATATACAGCAATTTTTTTCGAATATCAATGTTTAAGCACTGGTCACAAATCAATAAAGCAATTCGTTACCTTACTAACTTAAAAATTGATAAGAAAAAATTTAAAAGAACATTAATGTTATGTCATTACAAAGGACTGGGAGAAAACATTATGATTCTGATATTCATTATCATGGCATTTGATTATTATGCTATATCTCGGTCTTTAGATAACAGACTTCAGGTTTGATTATTATGCTACATCTCGGTCTTTATATAACAGACTTCAGGTTTAATTATTATGCTACATCTCGGTCTTTATATAACAGACTTCAGGATTGATTATTATGCTACATCTCGGTCTTTATATAACAGACTTCAGAATTGATTATTATGCTACATCTCGGTCTTTACATAACAGACTTCAGGTTTGATTATTATGCTACATCTCGGTCTTTACATAACAGACTTCAAGATTGATTATTATGCTACATCTCGGTCTTTATATAATAGACTTCGGGATTGATTATTATGCTACATCTCGGTCTTTATATAACAGACTTCAGGATTGATTATTATGCTACATCTCGGTCTTTATATAACAGACTTCACGATTGATTATTATGCTACATCTCGGTATTTATATAACAGTCTTCAGGGTGATTTTGGCATCAAAAGTCTCAAAATTAGATCAAAATTGGTAAAATTTCTGAAAATTTAAAAAAGTACATTTTTTTAGTCGATGTCATGTATATCAAAGTTTCTCTATAATATCATGGAGGAAATTTATTCGTTTTGGCTGAAAATTCTGAGGGATTATTAAAAACAGTATTGGGCATCGTGTTTAAATGGTGGATAAAAAAAATTTACTAAAATCACGGAAGTTGCAAAATTAGATGCAACTTTTTCATATGAAAATTTTTTATATATTGTTGATGCAATCAAACAAATGTTCATGTAAATGCAATTGTATGTGACAACAACAGTACCCATCAATTTTTTTTCCAAAAAGTCCACACTGTTTTTAATATGCCTTGGATAACTGAAAATGACTTGAACATACTTTCTGATTATGTCCACCTTTTTAAAAATATTCGGAATAATTGGATTACTGAACCTACTTCTAAATTATTGTTTTATTCTGAAGGCGAAAAGATGATAGTAAAATTTGGAACTGTAAAATGTCCTTTTGAGTATGAAAAAAAAATCAATTTGTTAAGCTGTCGAAACTAACTAATGTTGCAGTTTACCCAAAACATATTGAGCAAGAAAATGTTTCCCACTCTTTAAGAGTATTTTGCAGTAAATGTGTAGCTGCCATTAAAACATAACTATTATTAACTGCAGAAACAGTTAATTTCATTGAAAAAAATTTGGAACATTGTCTGTGTCAAATAAATAATATAGTGACACTAAGAAAAATGATCACCTGAAAAAAAAAAGTGGTATAAAATTTAAATGATGACCATCTGTTATTTCTTTTTAATTCTTTTGGAAAATGACAAAAAGAAGGAAAGCAAGGAAAACAAATCATTAACGAGAAATCCTAGTTTAGTCATTGAACAAGCTTAATTGATGCTTGCTCTTATTTACTAAACAGTGGATTTAATTTTGTTATGCTTGGTGAATTTACCAGCCTATTTAAAAAATCAATTTCGAAAATTAAGACGAAGTTCTCGAGGTGCATATTTCATAACAGTTCAAAATATTATTGAAAAATTTACATATTGAAAAAACTAAAACTACTTCTTAAATTAAATATTGAAGTCAGAGAATACAGCTTTAATCCAGGCAATAATTGCTCAAAATGTGGACATTTGCTGGATGAAATGGGATGTTAAACATTTGATAAGTTACCAGACCTTAAAATTAGGATCCCTAAAGGTATTAAAATGTCACTTTTGTATATAGCAGGCTACGTTATATGAAAAGATTGTCCCATAGAAGAGGAAATATTTAATAATATTAGTTTTTATTTTAAAGAATATGAACATTTTTGAAAGAAATAGATTGTGGTCATTTTAAAATTCCATTGGATACCACAAGGATACCAAATATATTTTATTTTCAATTTTACCTCTTTTTACATATATGTAATTGGTTAACTCCCTAAATTATCCTGTTAATTAATTGTTTGTTCTTGTTAATATAAATTGATTTTAATTATTAACACTATGTGTACTGGTAATATCTATTATTTATCATAGCAAAATAAATATTTTCTTTATTTTCTGTGAAACAAATTTTACATGTAACAAAAATCATAAATTTTGTAAAGATTATCAAAATTATTGTTTCTCTGAAATTCACATCTTTTGTAAAGCATTTTCAGACTTTGTTGATACACGATTTTGTAAAAAGCTAAAATTACTTGCTTTATGTAATATATTCTGTAATAAATTAGCATAAACAAATTAACTCTTTATTTTTGCAATATTTAAAAATGTCTTATTTATGGTGGATAAAGTAATTTTTTATCTACTTATTTTATGGTATTTTTTTCTTTCTTTGTACATTTGCATTTATAGAAATATATACTTATAGAAAGTCAATAATTGTAAGATGCTTCCTAATATTATATATAGTTAACAATTAACTAATTAATGGACATTACTAACAAGTTTCTTGCTAAAAATGTTTTTCAGGAATTGTTATTTAGTAGTAATTTAGGTCTACACATGTCCATCCCCAGTTGTGGACTCCAGTCACATAGTTGCGAGGCCTGTTATAGGGATCGCCTTGGGCTATCAACATACATACATACATACATACATACATGCCGGGTAGTGTAATTATCTCTTAGTTGTGTCTCTGTCCTCAGCGGAGACGTAGCTGAGGAAAATAAAAACTGTGAGGTGCTCCGTACAGAGGATTAGCCGGCGGCGGCTGTAAACAAATCATTGCACTAAAAAAGGGGATTGTTATTTATACCAACGGTTGCGCGGGTGTTGCAATTTTTGATGTTGGCCATGGTGTACGTGTTCGGGGGCTCCACATTAAACCCGACCTTGCCCCCATCACGGCTCACTGGGGAGGCCACGGTAAATAAATACCTACATACATACGCAGTCACATTATTAGCTATTTGCAACTTTTAAATTTTTTTTTCAAAAACTAATTAAAATATCCATTGAAATATTCGCATATAATTTTGTGCGTTATTCATAAATTATATTAGATTATGTGTCACTGTTACGATTCGGTAACAATTCTAGGAATTTTATTGGATTTTCAAAGTTTCACATTCGTGGCCTGGTTACCGTAACTCCAAAAAAGATAATAATTTAATTAAAAAAATTGAATAATTATAATTACTGAATGCAGGCAAAGTTTACAATGAAAATTTATTTTACATTATTTCCAATCGGGATGATGTCCTCATCTATGTTGTTATAACAATGTTTCGGCAGCTGTGCACCCCGGACTTCATTAGTTGACTTTCGGTTCGGCTAAACTTCTGAGAATATCGAACTGAAACTTTTATTTAATCAGCCGCTGTAGATTCTTCTCATTCCACTCTACGTATCTCGAGCCCTTTTCTACTGTCCAGTTATTGCTAGCTTTGTTTCCATGGTGTTTGAAAAATCCGAATTACCCGACCTAGGTATTGAACTCACAATCACTGTACCATCAAATTCCCTAACCGACACTTCGAGGCCATTGTCCCAGAGCAATGGTAAAGGATAATTAATTCTTAACAAAACATGTTACGGCAGTTTTCCGACTTGGTATCTATCTATCTATCTATGCATGTTTTAGCCTGTCAGTTTCATACCTCAGTGTGATCTTTAAACCAATTCTTGTTTTGACGATCGCACTGAGGCGTATAACTGACATTCTATAACACATAATTATGTCAAGTTGATTTCTCTATAGACACTGTCTGTATATACATAAACACTCCGATATTGGGTACATTTCCTTTATAAATAAACCAAAACAAGCTAGAACTTGCAAATCTTTTTTTTTATGATTGCAGGAGAAAATATGTATTATTGTACTTTTGAACAACTCCCAATTATTAAATCAAAGATATGAAACCACCATTTTTTGTAGACATATTAAAGATATAACATTACAATCTTGCTAAATTCTTAAATCCATAACTCTAAACGTTTAAAAATATAACTCAACTCCTTTGACATACTTCCTACCCGCTTATCTACCTCTCCAATAATTTATCTTAGATTATGATTCTTAAAATGTTTTTTGCGCATATATATTACTAGTAATACTTTCAGATAAATTGTTTTACACCTATAATTATTCTACACGTTATATTCTCCGACAATACGTCAAAATTAGATTATAAAAGTTATATTAATATCCTATACTTTTAAATATATATTTTCTACTTATATTTTAATTTCTAAATCAATTTTTTTAACCCGAATAACTTAAATAATCAACATACCAAGAAGAAATCACCACTTCTAAATTTTTTAATTTACAAAACACTTTCATTGATTACAGAATTAGTAGTGATAACTTCAATCTAAATATATGCAATTCAGCTTTAGCTTGTTTTTTTTTAATAATACCCCCCCCACAAAAAAAGCATTCCCAATTACTACTATAACTGTCGTTAGAATTTATCCCTCCTACCTCCTTCATCGTATTACTATCTCCCGTTCCTACCTTTCTTCCCCCATCCCTCCCTCTTAGGAGGCTTGGAAATGTTCTGCCTAAACTTTTGAACGTTGTTATCGACGAGGTATTTTTCCAGACTGGCCATCATTTAGCACCTCACCCATCCTTTACCAAACTGCTATCAACAACCCCCCTCTATTGTTTCACTCCGTCACCTTTTTAATTTATGCATTTTTTTTCACAAGCAAATGGAAAAAAAAACAAAAAAACAGGGAAGTGATGTTTCACGTACGGCTTGCTTACAAGCAGAATTGTTTATAACCATTTTTGGTTCTCGCCAGTCGAAGTGCAATTGAAATGCACCGAAACGAAGTTGCATATTTGTAGTGAGTAAACTGTTTTTGTCTATATGATAAAATTGTAATAAATAATTATTGCTCTATTATGGGTATCGAGCCCTCTTTTGAATTAATGCTGTGAACTTTAGAATTTATATATTATTTTCGTTTCACTCCATCGGATATATATATATATATATATATATATATATATATATATATATATATATATATATATATTATCAGTAAGATATATAATCCGGTGTTCATTATTGATATTTTTTATTTTTGTGGCCATTACCAGCGGAAAACCCCTTTAAGAGAGTCATAGTTTCTTAAGAGAGTCATAGTTTCTTAAGAGTCTCATAGTACACACACACACACACACATATATATATATACATAAAACAAGAATATTAAATTAATTATCTACTACGCTAACCTCATCATTAACTCTAATAATTCACCTGCAAGATCCAAATTATAGAGAACCAATAATATTTATGAATTCACATGTCCCTTAAGGAATTGTGTTCTTGATCAAACCAAATTAATAAATAATTATATTGGATATACTACAACACACCTAGCAAGAAGACTCATCTTAGATTTGTGCCTGACCATAGCTCAATTAGGTCTCATTTACACACGGAAACCTACTAAAATCCACCCGCAACATACTCGTTGACAATACAAATATAATAGTCTCATCCATATGTAAAAAAAATCTAAAATAATGGAAATATTA
This sequence comes from Acanthosepion lycidas, assembly GCA_963932145.1. Taxonomy (NCBI): domain Eukaryota; kingdom Metazoa; phylum Mollusca; class Cephalopoda; order Sepiida; family Sepiidae; genus Acanthosepion; species Acanthosepion lycidas. The sequence continues at coordinate 68,121,190 of OZ010580.1, read as the reverse complement.
TTAATAAAAAAGAAAAATCTGACACTACGACCACAATGTGTTGACCATGTTTGTAAAATAAAACATTTCTATAACTATCTAGTTTCTAGATACATAAAAAAAATAAAAATCCGTACATTCAGCTTTTTTTTTTTTTTTTCTTTAGGAAAGTTTATATCCAGCTGAGGTGAGAAATATAAATAAAACTACGCATATGAACAAGAAAAATTGATTTTTCTGTACCAGCTCTGAAAACCAGCATTGGTGGTTGTCCTACACGCTTAGCACAAACACTATATAGTCACTATCAACTAGTAGTGGGGAATCGTAACTTACAAATCATAATGATTTTTTTTATTAACGTTTTTTTTTTTTAATCCAGTGCTATGAAAAAATTAAAAATTTTGGTAGGTTTTTCGAATAGGCACTGCGACTAGAATTAACTAATCTAGATCACGAATTTAAAAGTTAATAATAAGGAGATATCTAGTTTGTTATGCATTTTTTTTTCTTAAATTAAAAATTTATCCCCGCCGAAGCCTCCATTCTCCTAATTATCTCACACTCTCGGTTTCCAAGTTACTGCAAAATCCAAAATAGCATTTATTGAAATTTATTTTTCAAATTTTTTAACATTACTTAAGTTATTTTTAAACACTACAGATTACGATTTTCATTCTTTTTTAAGAAATCACCTGTTATAGGCAGAATTTTTTTTTTGGCTTCCGTAGGAAGATCAACCTAACAATTTACTTATTACATAGCAATTATTTTTTTTGCATAGCAACATTTGTTTTTATAATTCATAAAAAAAAGATTTTTTTTCATAAAGAACGATGTAGATTATTTTTTACTTTTATTTTATTTTAATCTTCACTGTGCCGAACTAAATGAATTAATTTGGTTTTCGCATGCAAGATGACCATAGAATTTGAGGATTTATTTATTTTTTGCACTAAATTATATAGACACGTGAGAAATTAATTTTTATTTACTTGCTTTGTATCAGCATGTGCTTCTCGTCTGATCAATAAAAACTTAAGAAGCCACATTAACAATATTCATCACAAAAATGAGTGAACATATTTTTAGTCTCCTTCTCCTCCTAATTATCTCATACTGTCGGTTTCCAAGTTTCTCAGAGAACCAATAATATTTATGAATTCACGTGTCCCTTGAGGAATTGTGGTCCTGATCAAACCAAAATCATAAATAATTATATTGGATATACTACAACACACCTAGCAAGAAGACTCATCTTACATTTTCCTAACCATAGCTCAATTAGGTCTCATTTAAATACGCATGGAGACCTACTAAAATTTAACCGCAACCTACTGGTTGATAATTTGTATAATATATAATAATTTATATACAATAGCCCCAAAAGTCTAAAAATAATGGAAGCATTATTAATAAAAAAGAAAAAAATACCTATAACTCTAAATATAAAAAATCCATACATTTAGTTAAAATACAATAATCCTTGATAATGGCTAAAAGAATAGCCAAAATTTCTCAGATATGCAGAGCCTTCGGGCAATTTCTACATAATTCATGTCCAGAAAAAAAAACCCGAAAATCTATAAAGCCCCAAGAGAAATTAAATAAAAAACTTTAACCGCGGTACCTTTGCAGTCGTTTTAAACAAAGCATTTGTAAAAGAGCGGTTGCTGCCCAAATACACAATTATATATATATATATATATGCGTGTGTGTGTGATCTGGTGGTTCGGCTTCAGTCACTTACTCACTTGACGCAGGTTCGATTCCTGTAGGAGAATGCATATGCTTTATGAAATTTCTCGAACATTCAGGCCGGTAAATGTAATTAATACTGTTTATTTAAAAAGTTAGAGCACTTACTTAAATAAATTGTACACATTAAAAAATAACGTATAGATTGAAAATATAATAAAAAATTGTCGGACTTAATCCATTTCATAATATGTTGTCAATGTTTACGTTAAGGTACGTTTAGTGAGTAAATATGATCGTTCGGGAAAGGTCGTCGAAGGTCTGTTGGCAATAAACAATAATTCGGAATTTGCTAACCAGACGTTTCTCTGTAGCTGAGTGGTATATATCAAATTGACAGTTCCGTATAGGACACAGGTTCGATTCCTGTCTGAGAACGCATATTGTCTACAAAATTTCTCGAACATTCAGGCTGATAAATGTAATTAATACTGTTTATTAAAAAAACAAAAAAAAACAAACAGAGTATTTACTTAAATTGTAGCCACCAAAAAATAACGTATATATAGAATATATATATATATATATTTTCATATAGAAAAAAAAAACAATTTACTCACTATAAAGATGCAACTTCTTTTCGGTCCATTTAGTTGCACCTCGACTCGTGAGAACCAAAATGGTTATGAACGAGGTGCAACTAAATAATACACCGAAACGAAGTTGCATCTTTGTAGCGAGTAAATTGTTTTTTTTTTTCTATTTGAAAAAATAGATAATTATTGCTCTACTATCGGTATTGAGACATCTTTTGAATTAATGCTGCGAACGTTAGAATATATATATGTATTATTTTCGTTCTCATTACATTCGTGTATATATATATATATATATATATATATATATATATATATATATATATATATATATATATATATATGTGTGTGTGTGTGTATAAGGTTGAGTTTATTGGCAGGATTCAATGAGAAGTTTGTTTTTCAGTTATCTGTTATTTATACAGTGATTGATTTCACTTCTCTTTTCTTTTTTCCATTTTCGTTTACACAAGTTCACAAAGAAAGTAGCAAAAGTCAGTTTCAATTTAAAGAATAAAAGCACTTCAAAATTTTTCCAGACATTTTCTTCATTTGAATTTTTCCGAGAGTTTATTAGTACCAAATTGTAGCTGAATCAGATTTTGAGTCGAAAGGCATTTTTATCCTCATCTGGAATTTTCTCCGCATCAAAAAATATTCCAAACATGTCGAATTAATACCTGACCGATTTTTTCGTTTTCATTGAAGGAAATGAGAAGTTCGTCCGATTAATTCTTTTGGAGTTGAGCAGTAGTTTTGCATAATCATCGCATTATCACTCATTTCTATCTCATTCATAATCTTTACGCAAAGCAGAAATATTCTGAAAATATGCATAGAAAATCTGACCGACTTTTAAGGAAAATAATTCATTCGTTCTATTTGAGAAAAAAAAAAAAATGGCGGTGCGGAAGAATTGAACAACTCTTTTTTAACCGATTAGGATCGTTGTACAATTATTTCGTGTTTGTGAAAAGACATTATTATTCTTCCGCGCCGCATTCTAAATTTCATTATCTTGGATTGGGGTGGGGAGCTAGAAAAGAAAATTCAAACATTTTAACCGACTTTCTTGATAAAAGAATCGCTCGGCTTATTAGGAAAAAGAACAGTATTGAGGCATTCTTTTTTTTAGGCCGTTTTTCACAGAAAACATAGAAGGAGGGTTTAGCATTTTCTCTGTTCTACAATAGATACAATTTACAATAAATATACTTTTCTTGGTCACTCAATTTTTCGTTGCGGGGAATTGAGTTTTGATAAAGAAAAGTAAACGTCAATTTTGAAAGACGTATGCAAGAAAGACTGCAGTCTCCCATTAAGAGAATGTCTACGTTGAAAATCAGTTGCCGAAATTTTTTATTTTTATTTCTACCTTTGAGATCACCATTACCATTTTTGCGTCCTGCGTATGACGATAAACTACATCCGACAGCAAGGTCTCTAGTCGGGATGTTTCGAGGAGCATGGAATCAACTCTTAACTACTGTTGTTCCCAGGTGCACCCTGACCCCGGTTGGTAGCGCCTATTAGGGTCCCAGTTATGGGCAAATAGTTAACTTGTTCAGTACCCAGATTATTTTATATTCAATGCGAAACTAAAGTTTCATAAAATATTCCAAAATAGAAAAACGGCCCCTCCTGACAAATCCAATGAATCTAAAAAATATATTATTCTCCCAACAAACTCCATCACATCTACAACTGGAAAAAATCTATTTAAACTCAATATAAAAATTGTTACCACTATATCTAAAACAATAAAACACTAATATTAAACAATAGGAATTTACTCGATCACCCATAATAATTGTCACAAAAATACATAGAAGAAACCCCAAGGAATTTAAATAAAAGATTATATGAACATAAAAGGGACATTTTACAAAACAATACGTCAAATGCGTTGGTTTTCCATCGTAACGTAAAAATGCTACTCTGATCAAAGGTGAAAAAACAATTAACTGGAACTTAAATGTCTAGAGAGTGCTTTGATCGCAAGGTCATCTATAGAAAATTTGTCTTCAACTCTTACAATATTTCCTGGTTCTTGGCAGCACTTCTATTATCACACTGTGGCATTCCTATTAACAAGTGATGGAAAGAAAAAGAAAAAAAGAATCTAAATGAAATCGGCTAGATCAAAAAATATAAAATTAAAAATTTCCTGCATCTCTCGTTCACGCGCATGTGTAGTCGAACCGACATAACAAATTTAGTCCGATTAAATCCTAATGGACGAAACGCATCACAAGAAAACTTTTTCCACTTTGTCATAAATTTTTCCCATTAAATAATATTATGTATAATATGTATTTAATATATTTTTTATAGGATGTCATTAAAAAAGACAAAACTAAATATACCTACAGTTACATGGAAAATTACTAATTCGAGCTTGTGATTATACAAGCATACATAAAAAAATTTAAAAGTAAAAGTAAATGACTTTAAAAATAAAGATATAGGCCTGAAAATGAAATCAATCTGGTTCGACATATTTCAAGAGGTATTTATTTTATGTCGACATGTGACAATTAATTCATTTCTCTTGTTTAATAAATTAGGCTTATTTAATTTTTTTAAATTAGGTAATTTTTCGAAAAGAAACACGTCTTTCACCTTTACCATTATAAGATTTGGTTCTTGCTATTATGTCCCACGTAACTATGAGTCTATGACCAACATCCATTAATTTCCACTAATATTTAGAGAACGCTGTGTCGTTTTTGTATTTAACGTGAATTAGGCTTAGTTTGTGATTGTTGAAGATTGCTTTGTGCGTGAAACTCAGTTGTACTACCAGTGAAGAAAAATGTATATTTATTATAATTAATAATTTATGGCAAACTGGAAAAGTTTTTGTGACGCGTTTCATCCTTTAGGATTTCAGCATTATATATATATATATATATATATATATATATATATATATATATATATATATATATATATATATATATATATATATAGTCGACTCTCCCGTCGAATCCGACGTACGAGGGTCAAGCAGATCAGTTCCCAGGAACCCAACAGCCCGACAACAGCACATGAAAATTGATTATAGTGGTGAAGGTTTCGTGTAGGACCATCCACACTTTTTGAAGGGCCGAATACAGAGACCTGGTGCACTACGTACCACAAGGTCCCCAAACGACCCTCCGCAGGTTTTGAATTCAGAGTTGTCCTTCTCCTAGACCATATTTAGTTATAACGCATATATATATATATTGGGGGGAACATATTCGTACACATAAAATTTATATATATATATATATATATATATATATATTAAGCGGGGGAAAATATTCGTACATATAAAATTTTTCAATTTATTGCATTTCTAACTAATGAATAAATATACTTTTAATATAATTAACGATACAAAGATACGTTATAACTAAATATGCATAGAAAAAATTCACTTAATAGAAATAAATTCCATTTATCCATTTTAATGGGTGAAAAAAGTATTTGTACAATACAAAAAGGAATACATAACCTTCATTTAATACTTTTTAGAATAGCTATTATCCACTTTTACAAGAGGTTGATTGCTGTAGTTCTCAATGATTTGCAAATTTTAGTTGGTATTTTGTTCCATTCTTCTTTGCATATGGTCTTCAGATCTGAGATGTTTGTTGGAGCTCTTGATCGGATTTGAATTTTCAAATAACACCACAGATTCTCAATTGGGTTTAATCCTGAGGGCAGACTTGGCAATTTCAGAATATTTACATTATTTTCAGCAAGCCATTTCTTCGTAGATTTTGCAGTGTCCTTAGGATCATTATCTTGCAAGATCCAATCAGAAGGAAGTTCAAAATTTTCAAACGAAATCATTATCTATCTATCTATCTATCTATCTATCTATCTATCTATCTATCTATCTATCGTAAGCACTCTTGCACACCTACGTACGCACGCTATACACACGTACATATTTGTAATTGTTAAGTAGTGTATGTAATTAAAATAATTGTATGCTTATATCATGTTATTGTTTATTTATTGCTTCATTTTTATTTTTATTTAATGGCCAGTTGTTTATTTGTTTTTGCCTTGGTGTTATATAGGGAGGTATTAATTATGCGGGAGGGTTAGGTTTCTCCATATTTTGGTATTTGTTGTGGTTTTGTGTGTGTACATATCCACATGTACATGTGCAAAGACGCGTATAGGTGCGTACTTTAATATTTGCTCGTTTGTTTATTAATAAATTAAGTTTATATTTGTTTCTTTTATTTATTTATTTATTTATAGTTTGTATTTTATATTCTTAAAGTATATATATATTTTATTTATATTTGTTTATTTTTAGTTAGTCCATAGATGGCAAAGTAAATATTTATTTATATGCCTACATTTGCCTATTATTTCAACTTTCTTGTTTAAGAGTTTATTTTGTTATTTTAAAATGAATTATTGCTAATTTTTCTTCTAAGCATACTGTATGATGGCTGCTCTTTTTATAATTTGCCATTTGATTTTGGTGGGGATCTTGTTTTCTTTTTGGCTCCATAAGTATTTTGATAGGGTTGTATTGTTTGCGTATTTTTTCTTTCCAATGGCATTTTTATGGTTATAATGTCTTTCTTCAAAAGATTTTTCTATGGTTCCTATGTAATTTTTTTGGTCTGTGTTAATGTTATTTGTTACGATGTCTTTATGTATTATGTTATTGGTTAAGCATTTATTGCTAAGTGGACAATTTTCTTTGTTTCTGAAGTTGCATTTGTGTTATGTTGCTATATGTTTTTGTTATTGTTGTCGTAATTGTTATTGATTTTGTTGGGTATTGTGCATAGTTATAATTTTCTTCCAGTTATCCATGCAGCTGTAACTAATTTTGATTGTATTTTTGTTGATAATTTGCTGTTTTTAGGGAAGTGTTCGTCAGTAATTTTGAAGAATATTTTCCCTATTTTTGTTTTTATTGTATTATTGTAGGGGGATATGGAACCAAATTATATTTCTTTTTCTGTTGTTTTTGCTTGAATAATTTTCGTTTTTGTATTCTAGTTTGAATATCTGCCGTTTCTAAGGGCTGATTCATGCTTTTTTATTTTCATTGAATATTTTTTGAAATTTGAAATTTTTTTTAGTCTACTAGAATTTATTGAAATTCTTTTATCTATAAATATTGATATTTATTTAAATACATTAGGGGGTTGGTTAAAATTTTTGTCAATGTATATTCGGTTGTTGTTTGGTTTTCTGTATGGTTTGTAGGTTCCGTTGTTTAGGTTGAATGTTATATCGAAGAAATTTATTATCTTTTGATTGAATTTTATATCTGTTGTAAATCATAGGGTTTTAAATGTTTTATTATATATATTTTTTATTTTTTTGTAGTTCTGCCAATGCAGTTTTTTAGGATTAATAGATCGTCGTCCCTATATAGACCTATATCTTTTTTGCTAATAATATTTATTATTTATTTATTATTAATATTTACTTTATTGATTATATATGTGTGTGTGTGTGTATGTGTGTGTGTGAAATACTCGACAAGAGTTTTAAATGTATACAATAGATAGTTTGACATGCCAACGTTTGCATTAATAGTTTTTACTACTTATTTCGTAAAAAATTCCACAACTATACTTAGTTACCTCTCCTTAAACGGTGTCAGCGGTCACGTACTGACCCAGCGTTCTTCACTCCACAAGTAAGAAATTTAACATTCAGATGAACACAACAATTTTGTCTTCGACAATAATGAACATTACAATATTTGTCTTGCAACAAACAATATCCTAATGATGAGATTGTGCTATGTCAAAATACTCGGAATTAAAAAAATATATCAAGACGGCGATTTTCTGTCGTCCTTCAATAACAACACCAAAAGGCTTATCCGTGAATATGAAAGGACCAAATTAAAATAAGTAAACAGAACATGTCTTTATATATATATATATATATATATATATATATATATATATATATATATATATAATTCAACGAAACAACGTATCTATCTATCTATCTATCTATCTATCTATCTATCTATCTATCGATCTATCTGTATATATATATATATATATATATATATATGTAAAAAGATATATAAAAATGGGACGTCTGTTTCAAATGCGAAATATTCACTATAATAACATTTGAAGTAATATATATATATATATATATATATATGTATGTGTGTGTGTGTGTATATATATATATATATATATATATATATATATATATATATATATGAAGAAATATAGTTTTAAGGTGTGCTATATTTATGGTATAAAGTGCTCAATATCAGAGATAGAGCGTATGTAAATATAAAAGTGAACATTGAAGTCAGGACTCAGAGGCGACAAACTTTTAAATTTTATTTTTTATTCTCGGAGTTATTTTTTCTGTTTTCTTTTTGAATTTGTAGGCCTGATGAATTGGATCGTATTTACGATTCCAATGGAATAAATTATGACCATGGAATATTAGTGTTTAAGCCTTTTTATTATATATATATATATATATATATATATATATATATATATATATATATATATATAGAGAGAGAGAGAGAGAGAGAGAGAGAGAGAGAGAAATGTGACCACTATATGGCGCATTCATGTATTTTGGACTCATCCGTATATATTGTACTCTTCTGCTGACGTTGTCGAAATAGATAAAATAATTAAAATAATTGTGCCTTGTTAGACTTGAGAATTTCCAAGATTATGAAATGGCGAAGAAAATGTTATTGAATCAGCCTCGTGATTTTACGACGTGTCTATTTCTTTTGTGTTATTCAATCGGCACGTGGCTGAGTGGTTATAAAGTACGCATTCTGACCATGAGAACCATGTTCGGATGTCACCATGGTCGATTTGTCAGGAAGGAGACTTCCTGATATTATGGGACTGGAGGGGTCGATCCCAGCGTGCGGCACCTTTGGGAAGCGCCTGAAAACCATACCACGGGTTGACGCAAGCCTTGTGAGTTAAATTGTGTAGCCGGAACCGTTAGGTAGACGAAACTATGGCCGTCGAAGTCACATGTCGTTGTGGCCGAGTTCAAATTGTTGATCACGCTAGATAACTCACTCTTTCCCAGAAACTGTAACTAAGGTCTGTTACAGACAACAGTTGGGCGTTGAACAAACACAAAAATAAACCTGAGCCGCTCTAGTAAACAGGTATTCTCGAACGCGAGTGACCAGCTCTACATTCAGTGTTGGAATTTTATATGGAGCACACGGTGAGTATCAAACTCATTACAAAGAATGTAAAGGTCTACCCTCGTTAACCATTACCCTACATAGTGATTTATTTAATTTCGTGTTCAGGAAGTATTAAATAACGACACGAAAATGCAGATCAACGTAAGGTATTGATATTTTAAGTAAGCGATTTCGATATTTCTTACATATAATTGTCTTTTTTCTTGTACTACAAAGGTCAAATATTAATTAAACTATTCTCTATTAAATTATTCTGTTTTTTTTTTTGTTTTTAATTGTTCGTTTAGAGTTACGACTATGTTCTGAAACTTCAAAAAATAGGACGATATCCTCATCTAGAATGGTGATGACTTTATATCCAGCTCGTGACAAACCTGTAGTTACCACATTAGTCGAGGATTTGAAGACGATTCAATTCAATATCTCTATCTATAAAAGGCAGGATGTGTGTGTGTGTTTGTAACGAATGCACGGCCGTAATTTTAGGTGGATTTGCACCAAAATTTACATGCACATGCTCCAAGTTAGCGGGAAGGCCAAAACCGACTTTGCATTTCCCAACTGCCATCGATAGTGGAAATAATTGATGTTTTCATGTTTCTACAACAGTTTTCATGTAGTTTGAGGCCATTTTCTACTGACCAGAGTGAGAGCCTATAGCTGGCTGCCACGAATAGGCAGGAAGATTCTGTTGGCCAACGTGAGAGCCAACAGCTGACTGACACGAATATTAACTAGCATGCTAGCATGCAAAAAAAAAAAAAAAAAAAAAAAGTGGGAAAAATTTAAATCTGCATGGTACTTTATTCCAATTGGTTCATTCGCTTGCTTAAACTCAACGTTGATTCTGATTCCGCAGAACTGGGTTGGGTGTGAAAAAGTATTTGTTGTTAACATTCTTTTTTCATTCGGTTTTTCCAGTTACGAGACCTTTTTTAAAGCTGATTATTTTGTGTTCATTTTGTTTAGTTCTTTTTTCGTAACAGATTTAATGTTTAGTATAGAGCTTAGAAAAAATCGCAGTGTGAGATAGGCAAGAAGTAAGGCATGTAGCAACATCTGCACGGCAAAGAGCACTCGTTTAAAGGCAAGGAAGGGCAAAAATATTTTAAGTCAAGTGATAGCGATAGCTGTACGAGTCGTACGATTTTTGAATCAAGCACGGGCTATGCCGGGCCATGCTCCTAGTAATCTTTAAAATTTAAAGACGCATAATTGGAAAAAAAGATTCCAAATTCTTTCAACATTTTCAACTTCTTTTTCCGAGACTGTACAAAAAAAAAATCTTTAAGGAATTCAAAGCTTTGAAACATAAATTCTGGAATATAAAGTAATATTTTTTTATGTGCTATATCCTGCCAGATAGTCGACGATCATGACACTCCACAACTTCCACTCTTTTACAACTTTACCAAGCTTTGTTTTCGTGATTATTTTTACTTACATGTTAAGTAGTTTACTTGCATTTTTCCCTGGCTTCTATTATTTTCAGTATGAAGATGTTACATTCTCTAAGCCTTCATTTATCGTTCTGTGTCCTTAAAATTTCGGGTATATCTTTATGGTTGTCTGCAGCTGTTCCTTTGTAGTTCTCCTCTTTAAAACGTCTCCGTTTCTTGCAGGTCCTGTCCACACGCAAAATGATTTCGGCTCATGGCCACGGTGCTGCCTCCCAGTGAGGATGGAACTAACGATATTAGAGAAAAATAAAAAAAAGATTATTAATCATAGCCCTTGTATAGTCAGCATTAAAATATATCAATGAATATTTTTTCATTTTGGGAAAAAGTGAGAATAATGTTGTGCCATGGCGAAAGTAGGTCCGCCAAGAATTCCGTGATGATGAAAAATCACTTAATTTAATTTTATTAATATTATATCAGCTACATATCAGGCTACGGACATATTGATTGACTTCTGTCTGGATTGAATTCATTATAATACTAATAGTCTAGTAAGACTAACAAGGTAAACATTATGACGGGTACAAAATAGAAAGAGAGAGATAATGAAAGTAAAGAAAGAAAGAAATGGAAGAAAGAAAAGAAGAAAAGAAATAAAGAAAAAAGAGGTAGAAAGCAAGAAGAAAGAAAGAGACATTGAAACAACCAAGAAAGAAATCAAAAAAGAGAAAAGCAAAAGGAAGTAAAGTAGCAAGGAAACAAGTAAACGAAAAAATAAGAAAGAAAGAAAACAAAGAAAGAAAGAAAGCTAATAAGAAAATTTAAATAAAAAGCAAATAAAGCTAGCAAGTAAAAAGAAAAAAGAAAGAAAACTGAAACAATAAATAAATAAATATAAAACATAGATAGCAGTAAGCAAGCAAGAAAGATAAAGAAACGAAGCAAGTAATTAAGCAAACAAGAAAGAAAGAAAGAAAGAAAGAAGTAAATATCAATCAGAGAAATATACAATCTCAAACTATAGAATTTCACCTGCAAAATCAGACATTGAAGAAAAGCAGAATACCAGAATCTAAAATTATATTCCTATGACGAATAACAGAATATTTGTAGAATGACGGAATCAAATTCGAATGGTTCCAGTTTATTTTTATATTTGGAATTTGAAAGAAGCAGAAGACAGAAAAATGGAGGTGGGAAACTCGAAAACATTCTATCGAAATTTTCCTTGATTTTTTCCTCAATGTTACGTTTTTCTTAATTTCCTTGTTTTGTTCTCAAAACGTTTGTGAATTTCTACCAAATTTTTCTTCTTTTTCTTCTTGATTTGAAAATTTCTGTTTGTTTTCTTTATTTTTCCGTTTTTTTTTTATTGGCATTTACTTTGTGTTTGTTTGTTTGTTTGTTTCTTTCTTTCTCGTATGGTAGATTAATGACAATTTTCTGGTTCCTGATTTCCAAACATGTTAGCCAATTCTGGCGTGCCACTTCTGTTCCTTATTTTGCTTATAAAACCTTCAACAACATTAAACTCACCAAATACCACCGTATAAGACTCGTTTAATATCACAGACAACCCCCAACTCGCCTGTGCATCAGCCTCGATCACAAGCCGATTTCCTTTTTCAGAAGCAGCTGTGTTTAGAGCTTCACCGCTTTTTGGGCGTTTTATAAATGGATGAGAAACTTTTTGGTTTTCCGATTTCCGAATATCTTAAGGCGAAACGGAAAACAAAGAAAGGCAAAAAGAGGATGGGGATAGATAGATAGATAGATAGATAGATAGATAGATAGATAGATATGATATGATATGATATGATATGATATGAGAGGGAGAGAGAGAGAGAGAGAGAGGAATGAAGAATATGGGAGCGGTAAGAGTAGTTAAAGAAAAGAATCAGTTTGAGAGAGGAGAAAAAGAAAAAAGGATAGAAGAGAAGAAAGAGTGAAGAAGTGGGTGGGAAGTAAGAAAGAGGATAAGTGTAGGAAAAGAAGAAAAAATTGGAGAAGTGGCAAAGGGTGAGTAGTGATAAGGGAGAAAGAAAAAAAGAAAGGGAAAGAGGAAAAAATAAAGTAACAAGAGATGTGTAAGAGAGTAGGAAAATGTCGGAAAGGATTGAGTAATTTGTCTTTACGGCTTATCAATCTTTCGTAGGTTATTTAAAGCCAGAAAAGATTTTTAGATTGTAAGATTTTTTTAGATAATGATTTGGTGGTATAGGTCCTACTTATTAACTTAAAACCGGCGGTGGGCGAAGAGGTGGATTTATACATTGCCCAATGGCATTTAGCTTTTTCATTTTTCACATGTTCTGCCAATGGCGACCTCAGAATTCGTCATTAGAACCAGATATTTGTCGCTTCACATTTTTAGATAAGAGCATCAATAAAATACTTGTGTATATCGGATCTTTACGCTAACTTCATTCTTAAGAAAGCAACGAGATAATTCCTCTATTAAAGCTTACCAAGTGGAAAATAACTGTAGGCTTGCCCATCCCATCAAAAAAACCAGTTATTCTTCAAAACAAAAGAAAATCGTTGAATTTCTGAAATGGAGATTTAAATTATATATATATATATATATATATATATATATATATATATATATATATATATATATATATATGAAATGATATAGACAAGTTTTGTCTATTTATTTTAAGCAAATTCCTCTCATATCGTCTGATAAGCTTAAGAACATTATCATTGAAAGACGAAAGAAGATCACCATATTGATACATGATTTTTAATCCGATCTAAGCTTTCGGCTTACATAAGCCATCATCAATGATGAAAAAATGCTACCTATATAAACACAATATATATATATATATATATATATATATATATATATATATATATATATAACGGGTGTAACACCAAAAGTTGTCCAAATCGTTTAACAGCGTGCGATAATTGTCCATTCAACAAAATGCTTAATATCTAAAAAAAAGAAAAAAAGAAAAAGAAAAAAAAAAGCCCTCACTGAGTTTCTTTATTCCAGGTGTTCAGATAAGACATTTAGCCATCTTGACACCTTTTGTCGTGAGAATCACTGAAAAACCATTTGCGTTATTCAACTAGAAACAGAAAAGGTTAAAATCATTTTATGTCAGCCTCACTATGTTTTCCCAATTGAGCAATGATGAGAGGAAAAAGATCATTCAGGCCTTCAGAACGACTATTCATACTCTGGCTTCCATCTTTAAAGTCCATTCAAGAAACATCAAGAGAACAGTGAATATGTTTAAAAAAGAGAGAGCAGTAGAGAGGAAAACTGAATCAGGAGGTCACAACAGCAAGAGAGATCATCATTTAAACTTAGAGCCAAATACATTCTTATTGTCTAAAATAGAATCTAATAGTGTTATAAAAATCTCGTAGAATATCTTTAATCATATCTAATTTAAAACGGTTCAAAGCTTAATCTAACAATTGGGCAATTTTGCTGTTCCACGATTTGGAGAATTTTACGGTTACACCCGGTATATATGTATGAATTAAAGATCAAATGCAGGTCAAATATGGATCAGAATCTGACAGAATGACAAGATAAAGAAACATATATCCCTCTAACATGTTTCACTTTTATTAAAGCTTTTTCTGAGATTGAGAGAAAACAGACAACAAGACAGAACTTTGGTATTTTCAATTTTGTTTGATTCAATTTTTATTGGTCAGCCACGTATTACGTGAATTAAAACCGCATGCATACATACATACATACATATATATATATATATATATATATATATATATATATATATATATATATATATATATATATAACACGAAGTAATGGATATTTATTTATTAGTCCGACATATTTTTATCACTTTGAAGATTCTTTTTAGTGGATACTCAAGTCGGTCCGTTTTTCTAAGCAGTAAATTATTTTCGGCTACCGGCCTGAATATTCGAAGAATGTTATTAACGCCAAACCGGCAGGATTCGAGTGGGGAATTTTTTAATAACATTTCTAGAATATTCAGGCCGTTAGACGAAAATAAAAATGTTGTTTAATAAATAAATGGCGCGTCTACTCAAATATGGGTATCCAGTAAAAATAACGTTTGAGTAATAAAATCTGTCGGATTAATAAATAAAAAAAATCTCTAACATTTCAAGAAATAACAATGTGAAAGTAAAGACTGCTGGAAAATTTCTTTGCAATATAACATTTTCAATATAATATTAACACACTATTTAGATATATGAATATTTAAGTATGCACACACACACACATATATATATATATATATTAATCTGACATTTTATTCAATGTTGTTAGAATAGAAACTCGTATCTAAAATAGACGCCCAGTTTTTATTTTATTTAAAATACGGATATCCACTATAATAACATTTTAAACACACACACACACACACACACATACACACATATATATATATATATATATATATATATATATATATATATAATGATAATATTTGGTAATCCGTAGGGTAATTACAAAAGTATATAGATCCAGGGAGAGCTCAATGTCACAAAACAGAACAATAATAATTATTTTTTTATAAAGATCGAGAGATTGCAACTTTTCAGACCAACTCGTTACACAAAAATATAAATATTTTGTTTTTTTTAAACCTGTTTAAATTTTATCCATTTATATTTGTGTGTAAGGATTCGGACTGAAGAGTTGAGATCTCACGGTCTTAACGAAATAAATATCACTATGGTCTTTTAAAAGTTCGTTTTCTTTATAATAATAATAATAATAATAATAATAATTATATATATATATATATATATATATATATATATATATATATATATATATATATAACCGATTTAACCCTAAACAAGGCAGTAAAACCACTAAGAGAGCTACAAAAGAGATGCTAACAAAAGAAGGGCAATCAGGAGAACAGTAGAATACGGTTGACATTGCATTTTAATTTTTTCTTAGCATAGAACTAACGGTTACATCTAGCCAAATCAACTGCATATTGGTTAGGCCTCATCGCCACGTTTAAATTTATAAAATCTAGGTACCTTGGTGAAGAGCTTAATCCAACAGTTGTCATGAAAGTATTTATAGAAAAAGCGCAGGAGCTCAAATTTATGGCAGTGTGAAAGGACGAATAATGTTGGTGATTCTTTTTGGGATTTTATCAAGGATCTCTATATATAAGGCGGAGGCACCAGACCATATGTGGCAGTAATATTCTAAGCATGGCCGAATAGTAGACATAGATATGTAAGATGGGTTCTGGAGAGAAAAATTGCCTAGCATGACACACTGGACCAACTTTCTTAGTAGCTGACCTAGTAAATAGATTTTTCACTTCAAGTCAGCTGAGAAGGTAGCCCGAGTATGCGCAACGCGTCACTCTCCTGGAAGGCAAAGAGGGGTCTCTCAGATGATGAACAGAGAACTGTTTAGTTTTCGAGGCGTAAAAATTAACAAGCCATCCTTTGCCCCAGGTAACAATAGACTGAATGTATATATCTCTATCTATAAAAGGCAAGATGTGTGTGTGTAACGAATGCACGGCCATAATTTTCGACGGATTTGCACCAAAATTTACATGCACATGCTCCAAGTTAGTGGGCAGGCCAAAACCGACTTTGCATTTCCCAACTCCCATCGATAGTGAAAATAATCGATTTTTTCATGCTTCTACGGCAGTTTTCATGTAGTTTGCGTCCGTTTTCTACTGGCCAGAGTGAGAGCCTATAGCTGGCTGCCACGAATAGGCAGGAAGATTCTATTGGCCAGCGTGAGAGCCAACAGCTGACTGACACGAATGTTAACTAGCATGCTAGCATGCAAAAAAAAATCGATAGCTGCATTCGTCACAAGTGGGAAAAATTTAAATCTGCACGGCACTTTACTCCAGTTGGCTCATTCGCTTGCTTAAACTCAACGTTGATTCTGATTCCGCAGAACTGGGAAAAAGTATTTGTTGTTAACATTCTTTTTTCATTCGGTTTTTCCAGTTACGAGAGCTTTTTTAAAGCTGATTGTTTTCTCTTCCTTTTGTTTAGTTCTTTTTTCGTAACAGATTTAATGTTTAGTATAGAGCTTAGAAAAAATTGCTCCATATTACCTGGGTTTATTGCATATACTACCTTCTTTAACTTATTTTCAATTGGGTTTAGATCAGTACATTGATTAGGCCATTCTAAGACTTGAAATTATTTTTTTCAAATCCATTCCTTTCTGTATATTTTGAAAGTAGTTGTAATTTGTTTAATTAATTTTTTTTTGTTAATGAATATATAGTTTAAGATTTGTTGATTAGCTGTGAAAAAAGGTGACAATGTTTAAAAATACTGTACTAGGAATTCATTTACTTTTGTGATGCACTGTATATATATATATATATATATATATATATATATATATATATATATATATATATATATATATATATATATATATACAGCAGTTCCAACACATTACATAGCAGAAAGCTTAGATCAAGGAACAGCATAATAAAAAATATCCAAATGATGGACAGCATTTTCTTTAATTTCTCCCGAAATTAAGGCAACTATACAAAATATAGAACGGGTTGTGATCAAACATAATAGACATTTGTTATCTGTTATATATATATATATATATATATATATATATATATATATATATATATATATATATATATATATGTGTGTGTGTGTGTGTGTGAAATTACGAAATCAGCCGATCGCACTACCTTGGTTCCAATTTTTCTGCATCTGCAGGCGATTTCGGTTAAAACCTTGCAACAATCATAGCAACATCTGCAACCTTTGTCAACAAGAGAAATTAGCTATAATAACATTTCGAGACCCAAAAACTCTTTTGAATTAGAGATCGGGAACCCGTTGTATACATACTAAAAAGTTCCTTTTGAGTTCATTTGAAGTGGGGAAAAAAAAGCTATCTATATTTCATTCATATATACTTTATTTTCCCCCTCCTCCTCTTTACCTTCTACCACACCTCACGACTTACCTTTATTCATTCATTAATTTATTTTTTTTAAATATAGCGTTCATAATTTACTTATTTAAAAAAAATTAAAGCTTTAAAGACATCAACTGACCGAAATAGCCTGAAAATACCAAAAGGTTGAAATCAAAGAACGGAATCGGTTGCTTTCCGAATTCTTCTATAATTCAAAGATCTGCATGTTAAATTTTTCTTTTTATATATGTATTGAGCACTTTTTAAATACTATTAGGTGGGTGCAAAAATAATGACGTAATAATGTCGTTTTTTGAAGTTAAAAATACTTCAAAAAACGACATTATTACGTCATTATTTTTGCACCAACCTAATACTGTTTCATGGCCTAATTCAACTTCCACCACTAAAACCTTCATATATATATATATATATATATATATATATATATATATATATATATATATATATATATATATATAAAGAGAGAGAGAGATATTCATGTACTATTAGCAAGGCAAGAGGTAAATTCAATTAAAGTGATTTATTGGGCTTTCTCGGGCTGACATTTTCCCTTTGCATTGGCAAGCCCCATGGAGAATATCCCGGGGGTGAAATGGCCATCTGAATGGGGTAATAGAGTTTCATTTTTATCTAATTCATTTATATGCTATATAAGAAATATATTTTGTGGATCAGTTTTAATGTTTTATATTATTAGGATCAACTTGGTTCACTTACCTACGGATTTTTACCTACATATATATATATATATATATATATATATATATATATATGTAAAAATCCGTGGATTAGTACATGAATAAATAGAGACAAGAAGAAAGACTATACTTAGCCAACGCGTTTCATCCTCTGAGGGACTTTATCAAAGCAGTCATAGTTTTCCCGCTTGCCTCTTTTAATTCATTTTGTCCCTTATATAGATACACTCTTTCTGAGAATATTTACACACACACACACATACACACACACACACACACACACATATATATATATATATATATATATATATATATATATATATATATATGTCCGAATGTCTATAGTTCTTTCTTTTTTTACAATTTTTTTTATATACTTGCAAGGTGTGCTGTCCGAGATATTTTACTAACCCAATATTACTATTAGTATATATATATATATATATATATATATATATATATAGAGAGAGAGAGAGAGAGAGAGAGACAGACAGACAGACAGACAGACAAACAGACAGGCTGACAGAGAGAGAGAGACTCGTTAGGCGAGTATGACCATTACTTCTACTATATTATATATATATTATACACAGAAAATTTATTATTACACTTCAGCTGTATATACATTGAGTGTGTGTATATACATATGCGTGTGTAACTACATACACCTAATCCTACCATACTGACAAAATATATTTGCATTCAGTATGCATATCAGTATGTGTGTATTGAACATTGATATATACATCTGCATATATATATATATATGTGTGTGTGTGTGCGCATGTGCGTGTGCATGTGCGTGTGCATGTGCGTGTGGGTGTGTATGTGTGCGCGTACGCGTATGTATTGGATATACACAAAAATATTTATTTATACACATACATGTACGCCAGTCACACATATTCGTATACATGCACACGAGGGAGAAAAATACACATCGGCACATATCGAGAGGGAGAGGGAATGAGTGAAAGAGTCAGTGAAAGAAAGCGGGAATGATTTATAGATATCTATTTTGCAAAGAAACCGCTGGGTCAGCCTGTACCTGTGATTCATCTCCGCACACACTATTTTAATGACCCATTTATTCTTTGTTCATTCTGAAACCTGTTCAAGGTGAAGCCTTCTCAGCTTGGACATGGTGCCCACAGCAGTTCATTGACCAGGCAATTGTGAGCTGGGTACAAAAATAAACTGCACTAAGGGCATTCATTCGCGGGGGTGGTTTTCGGGAGTGGCCTGTGGGTACAGTGGCTATTATAACAATTTTCAGATGTCAATGTGTTCATTTTTGCTTTGTTGGGATTTGCGGTGAAGCCAATCAAACCTGGTTCAATAGAAAATATGAATAAACTCATAGCAATTGAAACACCCACTAAAAGAAGTAATGTTAGGATATATGATTTAAAAAAAAAAAATCATTTCACTCTAAATAAGGCAATAAAGCCCCTAAGAAGCAAGTGATTACTGAGTGTGAAAGAGATAATGAAAAGCATTTTTAAGAGAGAGCAGTAAAAAAAAATAGGCTTTAAGAAGATAACTATTAACATAAATTTAGATTTTTGAAGATCAAAGTTGACTGAAAAGCATGATGTCGGAATAGAATTCCACAAGCGAGATAAAAAAATTGTTGGCATAGAACATACAGTTATACCTAGAAATTTCAGCTGTAAAATGATGAGACTTAGCTACCAAACTAGTACTGCACTAGAACTACCAAAGAAGGAATCTCATTAGAACAATCATGAAAATATTTATAGAAAAGGCATAAGGAAGATACATTACGGCGGTGGAAAATGCCTGAAGCCGAGATGCCAGGTCAGGACCGATAACATAACTTATTTATTTTTGGTTTAGCCAGAATCTCTAAATACATCTTAGAAGCAGCAGACCAGATATGGCAGCAATATTTAATGCATGGATCAATGGTAGACTTAAAAATATGTAAGATGCATTCTGATGAGAATAAAAATGCCTGGCATGACGTAGTGAACCAACTTTCCTAGAAGCCGCCCTAGCAATTGATTCAATATAATCGTTCCATTTCTTGTCATCGGTAACGTGATCCCGAAATGGCACAATGGTTAGCTCTACTGGGTTGTAGGTCAATTCTGAGACCCGCTCCAATCAGCAAACATATTCTAGAAAAATATGCTAAAACTTAACAAACAGATTAAGCATAAATCGATGGAAAAACGCAAAAGCAACCATTAATTGATTTAATAACATAAGTAATAAAGGAAACTGTTCTTTCAAGCAATTCGATATAAAAGACTTTTATCCATCTTATAAAGAGAACGCACTAAACTTAGCAAAACATTATATGACTATCCACAGTAAAGATATAGATATAATAAAACACCGTATAAAATGTATACTATTCCACAATAAAAAATATGAACCAAAAAGGACTGAAACAATAATATTGACGTAATAATGGGTAGCTATGTTGGTGCTTGAACACGCGAGCACGTAGGTATGTATATAATCAACAAAAATGATATGGGCCTATACAAACAAGATTGGAAAAAGCGATATGGGTCTATACAGACGAAATGGACTATTAATACTAAGAAATTGTAACGGTAGAACAACAGACAAAATAATAAAATAAATATTAATTTTTTTTTTAAAAAAAAGCAAATTCCTCGATATAACCTTCAACCAAAGCAATGGAACATACAAAGCATGCAGAAAATCAAAATAACCACCCAAAATAAAATAACAATTCCAAATACCCACTAAGGTATAAAAACGAACACAATACAAAGAAAAACAAAAGAAAGATATAATTTAGTTCAACCTTCCCTATAACAATATAATAAAAACAAGACAGGCAAAATATTCTTTAAAATAATTGACAAACATTTCCTTGTAAACTGAAAATTTACAAAAATTATCAATAAAAATACAATGAAAATTAAGTACGGATGCATGCAGAACATGAAGAAAATAATAAATAAGCATAATAAAAAAATTAAATACTTAGCAAAAACAATAACAATAAAAATTACATGCAGCAAAATAACACCATCAAATATAATGGTAGGAACAAAGAAAATTGCCCCCACTTAGCAATAAATATTTAAACAATAACATAAATAGAAAGCTACCGTAACTAATAATTTTAACACGAACGAAAAATCATATAGGTTCTACAGGAAAAAAAAACTTAAAAGAAAGATATTAAAACAATAAAATATGCTTTGAAAGAAAAAAGCACAAGCAACACGACCCTATCAAAATACATATGGACCCCACCCACCCAAAAAAAAACCCAAAACAAAACAAAAGAAAAACAACAACCCTCGACAAAAAAAAGTGGGAAATTATAAAAAGAGCAGCCCCATACAGTATTAAAGGTAAATACTGTAAGCTATGTTTGGAGGAGAAATTAATAATTAGTTTTAAAAATCAAAATAAACTCTTAAACAAGAAATTTCTTCCTATCAAAGCATCAATTTAATAAATAAATAAAATAGAATAAATAAAATAAACAAAATAAAATGAAGAAAATTAAATAAAGAAAGTAAAATAAACAAATATAATAAATATACGCATGTAGACATATATGTATGCATGTGCACGTATATATATATATATATATATATATATATATATATATATAAACAACAAGGCTGACCTTAAACCTTAAACATTAATTCCTTCATACGGTTAAGGAAGGCCTCTCCAACACCAACCGTTGTGCCCCAAGGCGTTATATCGTGCGTCAGTGCCGGGCAAGGGGCGGAGCTCGAGATACTCTAAGGGATGAGCTCGGTTTGACGAAGGAAGAGTTTAGCCCTCTGTAGCATTGGGCGTCCGGGTAGCAGTGTCTAAATGGGTCTGCAAAAAAGCTCTATGTAGCGAAATATAGTTGAATGTTTTGCGTTTGGATCGCTTGAGAGGGGCTAACTTAGGGTTAGTGGGAGTTCAATACCTTAACCAGGTATTGAACTCACACTCTTCTTATCCTGTGTCATGTGTCCTTAAGGAGACACGCACAGTGGATAAAGGCTTTAGTTAGATCCAGTGACAGGACCCAAAGAGTGTGAGATCAATACCTTATTAAGGCGGTGGAGAACTTGGAGAGGGAATTAAGCAGGAGATAACTGATAAATGACATCCATTAGACATGGCACGTGAAACTCGAACAGTCTCCCCCCAGTGAACGAAATAAAGGGTTCAGTTCGACATGCCAACCGCCTGAAGAAGGCAGCAGCGTACAACGGCCGAAACGTTGTAATAAATATGGCAACAAAGATGAGGACAATAGTCCGAATAATG
This sequence comes from Acanthosepion lycidas, assembly GCA_963932145.1. NCBI lineage: Eukaryota > Metazoa > Mollusca > Cephalopoda > Sepiida > Sepiidae > Acanthosepion > Acanthosepion lycidas. The sequence goes on along the minus strand of OZ010580.1, from coordinate 68,098,379 downwards.
TAAATAATGATCATTGGGAGATAAGTATTTTTAGATTTTTATCAACCCAGCCCGCTACAATCACTGCATATGAGATTAGGTAGGATTTATTAGAGTGCATGTGGCGCTACGGCAGTGTTGCGTGGAAGATATTTTGGTAAAAAGAACAATTTATGGACGATTGTGTCAGTAAGGGAGGGTTATCTAAGTCAGCGGTTAGACAGGTGAAGACCACCCCTCCATCCCAATTTTGCCCATTAATAGCTTAACATTTATGAACGCACCATGGGAAAAAGAAAACTACCTGTTTTAAAACAAAAACGAAACAATAAATAAATGACAACTTATAAACAAAAACGTAAATATCAAGTAAATATATATGAGTGCGCGCGTGTGTGTATATGTATGAATATGGTGTGAGTGAGTGTGTGGATGCGTGTATATTATATACCTTATATACATATATTCACAAAACAAAGAAAATACATCTATAAACATAACCACCTATAATTTAAAGATTAATTAATATATTAGTATAAAAGCACGGATACATGTGTACATGTGCTTTTGTGTGAATGCTGAATGTAAGTATATGCATACATATTCAAACAAAAATAAAGAAAATTTAATTATAAGTATGACTTCCTATAATTAATACCCTAATACTTAAGATACCACAAAATCAAATAAGAAAGATGAAATAATGGACAAATCAAGACATCAGTATTTACCTTACCATTTAAGCATTAATAATAAAAATATTTAAGTAAAAAATGAAATACTCCTACGTTTTCTAAACTGAAGAATGCTCTAGAACGCTCAAGAATTACTAAGAGCTGAGACTGTCTGCCAAACCCGGCTTCTGGATTGCTACATTTAGCTCTGACACCTAAAGTTAAAAGAGGGTAAAAGGTACAATAGCAATAAGATGAGAGTATAAAGAGACAAGAAAAGCGACGAAAAGGAGAAATAACCATGACATTCTAGGCGTACACACATAAACATATGCGCGTAGACAGGCTCATGTTCATGCCCACCCACCCTCACGCACACGCAATGAATGTAGACAAAGATGAGATCAACCTTGCACCAATGAAAAGTGCATAAATTATTTTTCATTTATCGCAAAATTGAGGGAAAACGAAAAAAATAAACAGTCAAATGCTGGTATCTCCTGACGAGTAAACGCATCAATTGCTAGTGAGTCCGTCTATGAAACTTTAGAGTCCTGATTCTGAAAAAAAAATCAGTTAAGTGAAAAATTATATATTTGTATTAATATTATAAATTAATATTCGTGTTACTATACCTTTCAACTTATATATATATATATATATATATATATATATATATATATATATATATATATATATATACGCGATACTTAGTGGAAAACGCTCAATATCAGTTAGAGCAACATAAGTTGTATGGATATGAGCTTGTGACCCTGGGTTTCACGCTTTTGCGATCACCAGCATCACAAAGTCATATCCTTTCAACTTATATATATATATATATATATATATATATATATATATATATATATATATATATAACCAGCATCACAAAGTCATATCCTTTCAACTTATATATATATATATATATATATATATATATATATATATATATATATATATAACCAGCATCACAAAGTCATATCCTTTCAACTTATATATATATATATATATATATATATATATATAACCAGCATCACAAAGTCATATCCTTTCAACTTATATATATATATATATATAACCAGCATCACAAAGTCATATCCTTTCAACTTATATATATATATATATATATATATATATATATATAACCAGCATCACAAAGTCATATCCTTTCAACTTATATATATATAACATATACATATAACACACACATATATATGTGTGTGTGTGTGTGTGTGTTTGTAAATATATAAATATATGAATTGCAAATAAAGTGATGTTGTTATTGAAAGAATGCTCGATATATGAGAGCTATGAAGTATATATATTAATATATATACATATTATCCCAAATATATATATATATATATATATATATATATATATATATATATATAAGCAAGTATATGATTGGTGTATATGGAATGAATTCCAATAACCAACAATTACTATTCTTAAAAGAGTGCTCAATACAAAGTAGAGCAGATATAATTATTTATTTTTAAAGAAAAAAAATTTATAACATAAATATGTTATAAAATCACTACAAAAATAGCCATTTTGTTTCAACACCCTCGGTGTCTTATCAAGTGATCTTGATAAACACCGAGGGTGTTGAAACAAAATGGCTATTTTTGTAGTGATTTTATAACATATTTATGTTATAAATTTTTTTTCTTTAAAAATAAATAATTATATATATATATATATATATATATATATATATATATATAAGCGATAAAAATCCATTTAAACCTGTTTCATTATTTCTAACGTCTTTAATGTAATTTGCTGAGTTTCTTCTCATGTAAAATAAATCGTTTAATGTCTGGTGGAAACTTGTAAAGGAACTCGCCGAAATTGTGTGTAATATTCTGAGTATTTTTGGTCATTATTAGCCGTTTTCCTTGGAAAGAGTGAGAAATTATGGAAATAGCCATTGTAACGTTTATGTTGCTACCACTCCTATGTTTAAAAGTGACGTCGTTCACATGCTATGATCGTGAAAGAGATTTTAGCGTCACGTGACTACTATGGCGTAACAGTTGTACATCCCTTCGTTTGTAGTCAGTTTCAACGTACGAGCGATTTGCTTATGTGGATGAATGCTTGTCATCTTACCTCATTCTTGGTGCATCGATGAAAAATACTGAAAGATCTTCTGCCAGCGATCATCTAGCATCCGAATCTGTCCCAGATACCAGTCCGCTGGATTTGAAACAAAAAACTGTAAACAACCTTCTTTTACTACATCAAAAATGTTGAATCGCTAGTTGTGGAGGAAGTGTGCCATTGATTGGAAAAGACTATAGTTACCCCGAGTAGCATCGGGACTGAATGGTGGATGGTGAAGAATCTGAACACCGTCCATCTGTTTAAACTTCTCCTTAGTCAACCTGGCAGTTTGTGGCCTCGCGTTGTCTTGCTGAAACAAAGCCCGACTTCGATTGACTAAAGTAGGATACTCCATCTTTAGTATGTCGTACACGCGGTCGAGAGGCTGGCAATACAAGCTTGAAATGTAGTACCTCTTGGAAATTCCACCTGACAGAGATCAAAATTTGTTATTTTCCTACCGCTTCCTGAGTGAGTTTCTGGCCAAGCCAAACTACTATATATATATATATATATATATATATATATATATATGCACTATGCACGTAGGTGGAACAAACTCATTTTCTCGCCATAATCTATCGCACACATTCATAAGTCCTCTATTTGGTCGTGCATTGAATATTGCTTCTGCTATATATCTAAAGATTCTTCATAAAATCCCCCAAATCTGCAACGTTATTGCTCCTGACCTGACACCTAGGAATCAGTTGCTTTCTCATCACCGTAACGTAGTTTCCCTAAGCCTTTTCTAGAAATATTTTATGTTACTTGTTGTTATTCATCTTGTTACCGCAACTTCACGAATTAAAGCGCAGTACTAGATTGGCAGTTAGATCCTGTAATTTTACTGTTGAATTTGCGAGATGTAAACTCTGTGCTAATAGTTTCTTCTTCCATACTTCTTCCTTTTTTTGAACTCGTTTTTGGCTTCTTCCTGTCAACTACGATCTTCGAAAATTTAAATACAACTACACTCATCAGCCTCTGTCTCATCGAAATGTATTCTTTTATTGTCCTCTCTGTTTCTTTCACTCTGGGTAACCACTTGCATTTTAGTAGCTTTTTTCGCCTTGCTTGGGGGTGAAATGATTTAAAAAAAAAGTAAAGTGTTGTGGAGTAGCTGAACACCACCATAAGATGAATTGCTCTAAGACTATCTAAACAGCACTCTCTCTTACTGATGGAGAGCGTTCACGATTATAATTAACTCTGCTTGTTGACTCTCTGCCTGTGTATACAGGATCTACCGGCAATTTTGACCCGAGTCTATGGGCTCGGAACGCGTCCCGTAAAAAAACAGCCTTGTGCCACATCCTGCCTTGTGGGGAGATCTCGGGTAAATACCGTGGAGTTCAAGATTTCAGGAATTGCGTGTCTTTTTCTAGTCCAGCAACGATTTGCCTGACGAGAATTTTTTACGAACTGTAAATTCGCGTAAAGGTACTCGTTTTATCTTTCGTTCTTTTATGTTATCCGTGAAATATTTTGCATTTTTATATTTTATTTTCAGTTTTTCTTTGATTTTTTTTTCTTTTTTGTATAAAATCTTTTTTTTTTAATTTTCTTTGTGTTACTTGACTTTTTTGTCCGTCTTTTGTAAGCCTTATTTTTCTTTAGTGTTTTTTTTTTGTGTATATCAACTTTCCACAACATTATTTCGTTTTTATTTTGTTACTAGCTTAATCCTTTTCACGTATTTAAGTGTTGACTTAAATTCGTTTTTTAATTGTTTTTTCATCCTCCTACGATTCTAAATCGTCTTTCTTCATAGCGAGACTTTATTCCTTTCGTTTAATTTTTTTCTTTCCATTTGCTTGCTGGCAAAACGCTTGAAAATATAACTTGAATTTTTATAATAATTTGGCCGTGGTGGGACCAGTCTAGTCCACCATGACGGTAAAGTTGGAAGCGGTGCAAATGGAAAATATGTCACAGCCTATAAAAGTCCCCCTTAATCTGCTCGGGCTCCGTCCCCTTCCACTTCCACACCTCCCCAACCGTTCACTTCTACCCGGCTATCCACTTCGACCCGCCCCACACGTCTAGAGAAAAAAAAGTGAAAAACATTTCCCTAGTTCTGATGAGCTCTGCAACAGACGGGAGATAGAGAAGGGCGATAAAAAAAGGTCTTCTTGGGAGACTTTTCAAGATCACCTCTGTCACCGAGAAGTCGGTGGAGGATCCCCGTAATTTCCTCAGAGCTTCGGGAGTGATTATCCTGCATAAGGATACGGACAATTACCTGAAAGTCTGGACACACCGGTTTGTGCCAAAGGACGCCTTCGCAGAAGAACGGGTGGCCCAAATGGGAACCTCGGATTTGAAAAAGCTATTGAGATTTTGCTCAGAGAGTGTCCCGGTGTATCTTCACCCTCTCTATATAGGGCATTAAAATTAATGTATACCATGGACGTTGGCGGTATTGCTCTAGACGAACGGATGACGGGGAGCATAGGACAATCTGTCAGGGTCCTCACTTCCGCAGTTTCCGTCCAGTCTGTGAATAGAGTCTTTGCCTATTTTCCAGGTTTAGAAAATGTCTATCAAGTAATGGGAATAGCATGTGGGATCAGGATAAGGGTGGTCGCCTGTTCGTAACCTCTTTTCGTTCAGAGTGGATGTCGCCGCGATCGAGGAGACGCACATTGTTTGCGAGGTTGATGCCCGTGTGTTGTCTTGTGACTTTGTTGTCTATTCAGTATATGGGGGCCGACAGGTCAATGATGTTTCCCTGTTGGTTAAGCGTACCCTGGATTTGAGGTTGGACGTTGTTCATGTCGATGCGAGTGGTGGGGAGCAGTTGATCATGACCGATAGTAGTTAGTTTCTGATCGTTGCGGTTTATGCGCCCAACGACCAAACTGAGGGTATTGCATTTTTCATTTGTTAGGGCCATTCATGGTAGATTCGTCGCGCTTAGTCATAATGGGGACTGGAATGGTATCCTGGACGCCAAGATAGACAGGAGGAGGGGAACTAGAGAGAGGTCCGGCGAATTGGATGATCTGATCGACGAGTTTAGTCTTGTCGATAGATACCGGACCGATCACCCCGAGAGGGAGATGTGGACGTGAGCACTTAAGCTACCGGGCTAGAATGTTAGTCAGACGGGCCGACATAGATCTGCTAGATTGTCCCATGTTCCACTGGTTAGGCTATTCGAACGATAGACTTGACTGAGCTCGGATAGCGTTAGATTCTAGGCCTAGAATGGCTGGATACTGGAGGTTCAATCTGTCTCTACTGAACAGGCGGGACTTCCGGCAACAACTAACTAAATTAATGCAGCGGGAACTAGTGGGGGCGGTTATTTAGAATAGGTGGTGAAAGAGTCTTAAGAATAGCATTAGGTCTTTCATCACCGAATATTGACAGCGGCTCGCACCAGATAAGGCTAATAATGTGAAGGCTCTCAAGAATAGTCTTTCTCGGGCGGTGCTGGGGGGATTCCCTAGAGAAAGCAGCATGTGTGAGGCGTTTTGGCAGCATTTCGCGAGCCGGTTTACCAAGGATCCTGGTCTATGCGACGTAGAGTTTCGCAGCCTTTTGGCTGACTTTCCTCTGCTTGAGCCGACTGAATCGGCTAGCTATGAGGGGGAGATCACAGACGGCGAATTCTACTTGGCATTAAAGAAGGTTAGCAGTGGCAAGTCTCCGGGACTTGATTGTCTGCCCTATGAATTGTACCTGAGGCTGTCGTGCATTTCTGTTCCGATTTTGACTGTCGTGTTCAATAACTGGTTCCACCAGGGTTCCGTCCTCGACTGGATCGCCAGGCATGTGATCACGCTGTTGAAAAAGAGCAAGGGTGTTGAGCGGTATTTAGATTATTACAGGCCCATAACTCTGCTCGACACAAAGTTAAAGATTTGGGCCAAGATCCTGACAGAGCGTTTGCAGTCAGTTGCTGAGAGGTTGTTGGGACCCAAGTAGACATGTGCCGTGAAGGGCCGAACAATTCAAAGCAGCATGCATTTGATCAGCACGATCCGAGACGGTGTAAAAGATGACGAGCGGGTCGGTTTGTCGACGGTCGAGTTGAGCTTTTTTCGGTTTTGAGCGCCAGCAGCGGATTACCTCAGCAACATCAAGTTTTCGCTTACCTGACGATTGGTACCGAATAGGCTATCATTCAATGACGTAGCCTTCATATGAGGTTGGCGGATTTGCCTGATTGTCATCGGTGTGACCTTGGCATAGAAGAAACAGCTTCGCACCATTGTCCTCGGCTGTGCCCCTTCTGGGACTATGTCGGAGAGTTGACGATCCGTATCACTCCCGTAAAACTCGCATACGTGTGTGACAATATGTCGCACCTGTATTCCGGAGTGAAAACGGATGGTTTTTCTGGCGCTGTTAGTCGAAGCTAGAATGAAGATTTGGACGACGCGGATGGAGGAAATCTTGCGATGTCAACGCTATTTTCATCAGGATCTGTCCAGATTCTTTGATCTTCAGCTCAGGACGAAGATCAAAACTGATAAAAAGCGTTTGCTATCGACATATTTCAGCGAAAGGTCGGCAACTGCGGCGAGCATGGTTCGCTTGAACGAGTCTAGCCTTGATTTTCTTTTTTTAACGTCCCCCTAAGTCACAACGAGGCGGTTTCCTGTGGAGCCCTCCCTTGGTTAAAAGAGACTCTTCATGTGTACCTTTTTCATCTCGACACAGTCAGTTTTTATGATTCTCCCATTTCCGGATTTATTTTATCTTTCCCTCTCCCTTAGTGGGAGAGCCACTTGATTTTATCTGAAGAGCAATACAGCGGCCACTCTTATTTTTGAGGGGTGGACCGGTCCTACTAACATCAATTATTTTTAGTTTGTGTTTTTTGTTATATTTTAGTTTGATTTCGGGATCAGCCTATCCTCTTCATTTCATACCATCGATAAATTTTTATGTATAATTTTATACACAAAGCAATTTTTATGTCATGGGTTGTATTGTAAGTTCCTTAGATTTGTGGTATTGTGCTATATGAAGGATTGAATGATGAGTTTTTTTGTGGTTAATGAGAATATTGTATTGAATTAATTATTAATTGAATATTATATTGAATTAATGAATCCTGAATCTGATTAGCTAGATAGAGGATAGTTATAGTAGATAGGATAGTTATAGTCTAGACAAAACTCAACCAATTTCCCCTTTTTCGGCCTTGTGCCACAATTTCTGTATTTATACAAAAATAAATATTGGAGTTCACGATTACGGAGGGCTGCTGACGTAGCTTTCTGTCTTTCTTTTCTTATTTTCAGATCAACATTAGACATCACGAAAAACTTTGGGCAATTTTTTTTACCAGCATTTGACCTCATGAGGAACTTGTTTGAGCATTTTTTTACCAGCATTTAACTCCATGAGGAACTTGTTTGGGCGTTATTTTACCAGCAGTGGGCATCACGAGGAATTTGTTTGGGCATTTTTTTTTGCCAGCATTTGACCTCACGAGGTACTTGTATGGGCATTTTTTCACCAGCATTTGAGGTCACGAAGAACTTTTTTGGGCCTTTTTTCCTAGCATTTAACCACAGCGTAGAACATGATTGGGCATTCTTTTTTACCAGCATTTGACATCAGGAGAAACTTGTTTGGGCATTGTTTTTACCAGCATCTAACCTCACACGGCATTTATTTAGACATTTTTCTGCTAAGTTTGTTTTCATATTTCTGTTTTTGACAAAGTTTTCTTCCTTTCGTTGATTATATTTGTCGTATGAATTTTGTTACTTTCTTTCAGCTGCGGACGAATTTGTCTTAATGTTTGTTTTTTGCATTATAGTTTATATTTTCGTATATTTTCTTTTTGCGTCGGACTTGTTTTATTTTTATGCCTATTTTTTTTACTTTGCATATTTTTCTGAATTTTATTTTCATTTGTGATTTTTACCTTTGAACTTTGTGGCCGGAGGAAAAAAAAACACATTATTTCTCGGTGTAAAAGAAAAATTTACAAATTTGGCCGACAATAATGGTACCATCAAAAATTTATTTAGATTTGCACTAAGACAGTCCATCAGATAAAGAAAAGACGGTTGTACCTCCCTCCCAACGACAAAACTAAATGAAAACAAATCCACTAAAGGTGGATCATTTATCCACCCCCGTTTAAGAGAAGACTAAAGAAAAAGGAAAGTTGAAAAAGAGAACGACATGAGCACTAGCATGATAGCGGTCAGTAGTGTAGCGGTGGGAGAATCACCCTCTGTTTGGATACCCACCCCCGGTCCAACGAAATGCATAGTCAATGTGGCGGAGTTCGGTGAGAGAGCCAAACAGTACGCTCATCTGCTTATTGATGACGGGCTTTTGGTAGACCTCAATGTACAAGAGCGCATTGTAAAAAGAACAGTGTCAGTCTTTGTGATCGACAAGCTCACGCTTGGGGGTTAAACCTCAGGAAATTATTAAAGGTTTATTTATGTGGGACATACTGTTATCCACGCCAGATGGCTGTACGGATGTAATGTCCAGTCATTTGATCACAAAATAGTATATCATCCTCCCAGAATACTGAGGACGCCGTAGGACCAAGGTGGCCGTAAATGAGATTTCTGACTATATTCTCCAAGAGCACTTAGGGGCATATCTTATGCAGTATGGACAGTTATTTTGTTTGTCCAGAAAATGAGACGGGTGAGTGGGGGTTTGAATTGATGATAGACAAAGAAGCCTTTACCTCCATTCCCAACAGCTTCATTGTGACGAGGAGGAAACTAGCTTGTTGGAAGTGTGGCGTGATTGGTCACCTCGCCTCTTTCTGGAGTCCCGCCTAAGTCCGATTCCCCTCGAGCTGAAGCTACTTGTTCTGCAGTGCCTGCCTGTGGCCAGCACCGGTGGTCAAAAAGGCCCACTTGGGTCTCTTTCAAAGCACACATTATCTGCCAAAAAGTAGGCGGAAGATAAGCAGGAATGTCAGGTCGTGGGTAGAGCTTGTGGGAAGTCCCAAGCTGCGGGATCTCAGTCCACTGAAGCTCCCAATACAAAGCACTAATTGACCCATTCCCAAGGGTGAGACATCGGCTAGCTACGCTGAAAAATTATGTCGGCAGTGTAAAAAATACGACCCCGGATATGAGATCAAGGAATTAGAGTGGCTGTTAAAGGCTAAACATCAACCTAGACCCCAGTGGGGGGGTACTACGTCCTTCAGTCTCTGTGCCATCTTTCTCAAAGAAAAGTCTAGTCCCTCCTCCAATAACTAGAACATTGACACTAACTCCTACAAAGTTGGCTGTCCTTAAAAAAAGGTGGCTAAATCTCCTGGTAAAAAAGCAACATGAACTAGTGGGGGTGCCACGTCCCTCATCCCCTGCCCGAGCTTTCCCATCACATAAAAAAAAAACTATCCTGCATTGATTAGGTTACTGACTCCAACTCTCTTGAATATGCCCTCCCACATAAAAATGTGCCCACGCCCTGTGCATCACAGTCTTCCGCTCCTGCCGAAGCTTTTCTCCAGCAACCCAAAGCTCACAAAAGAGGAATAGCAGCCATACATTGAATCTTGGAAAAAAGGAAGAAAGGCAAAATTACCGTAGAACACTGGAGAAAATGTCAAAGGCCTTGATATTACGCCCTCCCCCACTTGGCAATTTGTGAGAATGAGGAAGCTAAGAAGCTGAGGCAATTTTGCTCAGGTAGGGTCCTAGTTTTTGTTCATCCCTCCTTATACAGAGCACTTAAGTCAACTTTTCTGTGGTATATCGCAGGTCCCACGATTGATGGGCATATAAAGAATGAAATGTGCCAGGGGTCAATGGATGAGGCGATCGGTATCCTTACACATACAATGTTTAAGGCAGATTGCCAACCCTAGAAGATCTGACAATATCACTCTTTTTAGTTAGTCTGAATTCCTGAGGCTGACGTCGGAGTCCCGCAGCGCGAATACTGGATCGCGACCTTCAGCGCCTGGGAGTGGTTATATGTGCTGTAAAAGAGACTCATTTCAATACTGGCGACTATGATGATATACTGATGAAGAGGTTTAACCTCTTTTTAGCGTATTATGATGACTGTTCTTTGAATGCTGTATGTACTCACGGATTTGGAAGGCAGGCTTTGTGTCGTGGAAGCTACCATAAAAGATCAGGCATTTCGTCTCATTGTGGTTTATGCGCTCAACGACTCCAGCGAGTAGCCCGCCTTTCTACTGCTTTTCTTATCGGGTAATTTTAGCGGTTGACTGGAATGCCGTCCTCGATTATGATATAGATCGCAAAGGGAATAAGTGATGGGCTCACATTAATGCTACCATTAGGTTATTTGTTTCTGATTATAGTAAGCGACGCAACTGAGATAGATTAGAAGAGCAAATGGCACTTGAATCTAGAGTTTAAAAAGGGCTATAAAATCGGGAGATAGTGGGAAAATAGCTGCAGTTACGGCAGAGTTGGCTTCCTTGCTTATTAAGAAGAATCAAGCTTTGGTAGTTAGGGCTAGATTAAAAGGGATGTCTTCCAAGACAACAAATCTGTCCGATGAATTGCAAGCTGAAGAAATTCGGAGTATCGTAAACCAATATATCGCTAGAGTCACATGACAGGATGGGTGTACCGTGACTAACGATAGCATATGTGAGGCTCTCCGATCGTATTTTTCAGGATCTTTTTACCAGGGAGCCCGGTCTGAGCCCGACTCAATTCGACACTTATTGGGCTGACTTTCCTCGCCTCAAGGCGACTGAAGCGGCTGGGTGAGAGGATCCGATAACAAAAAAGGAAATCTGGGATGCGTTGAAGCATGTTGGCCGAGACAAGACTCCAGGTATCTATGGCCTCTCCTATGAGGTGGACTCGAGGGAGTCGCTTCGTTTGTGTTCCACTTTCTACTGGTACTAGTCTTTAACTAATGGATGAAGAACGGGGGTATTCCGGAACGCTTCACCAGAGGTGTCATCCAGTTGATTCGCAAGAATAAACACGGAGGCGATGGGATTAATAATTTCTGGCCATTATGCTAAATACAAATTTAAAGATTTTGGCCAAGGTCATAGCCACCCGCTTGTAGGCTGTCCTGCCTAGTTTGACTGGACCTGAGAAGACATGTGCTGTTAAGGTTCGGACTATGCAGGACAGCCTTCATCTGGTACGCTTGATCGTAGAACAATTCGACAGTGAAACCGCGTTGGTCAACTTAGATAGGGTTGACCATCGATTTAACGGAGTTGTACTCGAGTCGGCCGGCTTCAGGCCGTACATTCAATCCTGGATCCGTCTCTTGTATCAGTCCACCAGTGGGATGGTGAAAGTGAATGGCGTAAGATTGAAACCTTTCATGATGTTCAGGTTCATTTACCAGGGTTACCCGCTTTCATCGATGCTGTGCATTCTTTCTTTGGAGCCCTTCTTGCTCAAATTAAAGGCTAATCCAGTCCTACAGAGAATTACCGTCGCTGCTACGAACACCCCAACCAGATAATCCGCCTATGCCGACAACATCACCGCTTTCGTGAAAATCAATACCGAAATTGACGAAGTTGGCAAGGAAATCAGCAGGTATGAGGAGGTGACAGGAACCAAGATCAACCGCGACAAGTGTGTGGGTTTGCGGTTGGGTGCGTGGAAGGGAGCCTCTCTTCCCGGACCCTTCACTTGGACGGACGGGTCTCTCATGATACTCGGCGTCTGGTCTGGCCCCCGACGGAGAAAAGGCCAAGGCTGGAGTTGATCTGTGATCTCGGAAGAGGCTTTCCTTAAAGGGGAGGGTGGAAGTTTGTGCTTCGCACATCTACCCCTATCCTACTTTACCGGCTCTCATTGGTTTGAGTCTTGTTGCACCTCTTGTGGAGTGACAAGGCTGCTAAGGTGCGTCGGCCGGTCTGTTGCCTCCACACGTCTGAGGGTGGTGTAGGATTGCCCAACGTTGAGGTTCATCAGCAGTCGTTGCCGTTCAAGTTTCTGGTCAGCAACATGAGGTTAACAGCCTCTTCTGGAAGTAAACATTTCTGGCTTTGAGAAGTGTGCATAATGGCGAGGAGGTAGGAGGTAGCCAGCTGTATTCCTCGGGCCGAGTGCTCCTTCTATCGTGAGTGTCAACTCGCTCTGAAAAACTTCATACAGTTAAGGAAAGCCTCTCCAACACCAACCGTTGTGCCCCAAGGCGTTATATCGTGCGTCAGTGCGGGGCAAGGGGCGGCGCTCGAGATACTCTAAGGGATGAGCTCGGTTTGACGAAGGAAGAGTTTAGCCCTCTGTAGCAATGGGCGTCCGGGTAGCAGTGTCTAAATGGGTCTGCAAAAAAGCTCTATGTAGCGAAAGATAGTTGAATGTTTTGCGTTTGGATCGCTTGAGAGGGGCTAACATAGGGTTAGTGGGAGTTCAATATCTTAACCAGGTATTGAACTCACACTCTTCTTATCCTGTGCCATGTGTCCTTAAGGACACACGCACAGTGGATAAAGGCTTTAGTTAGATCTAGTGACAGGACCCAAAGAGTGTGAGATCAATACCTTATTAAGGCGGTGGAGAACTTGGAGAGGGAATTAAGCAGGAGATAACTGATAAATGACATCCATTAGACATGGCACGTGAAACTCGAACAGTTTAGCCCCAGTGAGCGAAATAAAGGGTTCAGTTCGACATGCCAACCGCCTGAAGAAGGCAGCAGCGTACAACGGCCGAAACGTTGTAATAAATATGGCAACAAAGATGAGGACAATAGTCCGAATAATGTAAATAATGATCATTGGGAGATATGTATTTTTAGATTTTTATCAACCCAGCCCGCTACAATCACTGCATATGAGATCAGGTAGGATTTATTAGAGTGCATGTGGCGCTATGGCAGTGTTGTGTGGAAGATATTTTGGTAAAAGGAACAATTTATGTACGATTGTGTCAGTAAGGGAGGGTTAGCTAAGTCAGCGATTAGACAGGTGAAGACCACCCCTCCATCCCAATTTTGCCCATGTGGCATACTTCTACATTTTACAATAAACACAGAAGAGTTAACGATTAACTGTTTATTACATTATTCTGTGTTCTCAACCATGTACCAAATTATTCCCCGGAATAAACTAATACTTATTTTCGATATGTGTGTCCACTTTTCCTATTTACGACACAACATAAATAATATTTATTATTTTCTCTCATCACTTTTGCACGGCTTTTCATTGCGTTGGTAATAACTAAACATATATAGCTTCTGATGTCGATTGACAAAAGCAAGATTGTACAGTTTTGTAATAATTCCTTTGTACCTACCTTCATTTTTAGTAATAATATTTCTTTTCGATCATCCCCCATTTGTTTGTCCTTGTGCCGTTTATTCTATCAATATTTGCAATCGGTTCTTCGGAAAGTGGGCGGTGTCAATACCACTTCGCGCTTTTACTTTTCTTTGTGCCGGAAGTGGTCTCCTCGGCTGGACAGCGGAAGTTGGTGTCACAAAACAGCGAAAGATTAACGGGGGCAGAAATTAATGATTGAAGTACCCCCGAGGTTTCCGGCCGTTAATACTGGCTTCTTTTGCTACGTGAAGTAGTTGACTGTTGCCAAGAATTAATCATCGTGATCCAATCCCCCATCGACAAGCTGGACAGACAAGTCGACTATTTCTATTTTCAGAGTAAAAATATGGAGAAAAAAAAATTCCCATTGAGTCCAACAGTGTATTGTAACGTAGAATATTAAATATATCAATGCACTCGTTTATACCTATATATTGCGTGTCGGCTTTTATCTTCCTCATAAAGGACTTGATTCAACAAATCCTTGTCACCCTACTCATCAGGGATCCATTAATGGTATGTAATTACAGTATATGCTTTACTCTCAGTTTTTCTACCACCAACAAAATGATTTGCAATTTAGTAAATTATTTTATTGAGCTTGAATAAAAGTTATAAAATGAGTATATTTTATTATATATATATTAGGTTGGTGCAAAAAATAGTGACGTAATAATGTCGTTTTCTGACGTTAAAAAATACGTCAAAAAACGACATTATTACGTCATTATTTTTGCACCAACCTAATATATATATATATATATATATATATATATATATATATATGTATGTGTGTGTGTGTGTGTGTATTTTATATATTGCAACAACCAGTATTTAGCGACATACACAGTCATTTTATACTCTACTATATAACCCATTGTTGAGAGAGGGATGCAATCGATTCATGCCTTTCTTACAAATGCCTTAGTCTTTCAAACCGTGGAGACGAAGCGAGAAACCACTCCACTATATTTGGCAAAAATGTGCAGCAATTCTGAGATAAGGAATAGGACTCAGTGGCGAGCAATGATTATCCATTTCCCGAAGGCGGACGTCATTAAAAAATAAAATAAAGTAACTTATATACATAGTACGAGTTTTGTTACGCCAAAAATAGGGGGCGCACTATACACAGGTTTTTCTTTTTTTTTGAAGAGGTTAAAAATCACGCATTTTCAGTAACCGGTTGCACTAGGAGCAGATAATTTTTTGGAACTTTTAAAATTAATGTAAAAAACATTGAGTAGTCGACTTATACATGAGGTCGCCTTAAGCACGTGTATATACGGAAGATTTCGTCAGAGAATAAAAGTAAGGTAGAAGAAAAGGAAAATAAATCAAGGAGCTATCTCTGCTAAATTACTGTTTTCTCTCTCTCTCATACACACACTGACGCATATTCTTATGATGACGCAAGAAGTTTAAAAAAAGTTCAAGAAATCTACTGAGGATTGGACGTAATAAATCCATGAAACTCTGAATACTGAGTCATATAGGTTAAATGGACTATTTTATTCTCTTACTGATAATTATATATATATATATATATACATACATATATATCATAATTAATACATCGAGTCTAGAAGAAACCTCAACAGAATGCCGAAAGCACTGGACGGCCGTTTCGTCCTATATTTGGGACTCATTGGCAGTGTGCATCCACTATCATTATCCATCATTACAATACGACCCAAGCGTCATAAATTCAAATTCATTTATTCAAACCACAAAATATCATTAAACAGTTTTTACATGACAATACTTCTTGGTAGAAAATATTCTTTGTCTTTGTGCAGCATAAACAGACAAATTGGTTTTACTTCCCACACATGAACTGCGAATATACAACTGCCCATGAGATGAACAGGATTCTTTTAACTGTAGTCCAGTAACTGATAGTCTGGCCATGAGCTTTGTTAACAGACATAGAAAAACTTATTCATTATCTATTTTTATGAATAAATGGATTTTTTAAAAGTTTTTGGTTCAAGAGTATATTACACTATTATAGGGATTTCTACTAATTTAACAATAAATGGCATATCTATAGTTTAAAATTAATTAAAAAAAGAAAAGAAAAATCGTTCTTGAAGCTTTCTTTTTAGCTTTACTTCAAAGGTAAGGGAATAAATTTACTATACCAAGTAAGCAAAATAATTTTGGTGTATTTAAAACGGAATTTATATTGATTGGAATAAAAAAAATTTTGTTTTTGTTTTCAGTAAAATCGATGATGTCTGCTATTTTAAAACATTTGTAGACAAAAGTTAAATTCTCCGTTTTAAAAATCTGGTAAAATTCTCTAAACATTTCTCTAACAGTATTTGGGTAAAATTAGAAAATTTAAAGTTTACTTAATCTAATTTGAGACAAACAGTACTTACTTTTTAGCAGAAAAATATGTAGTAGAAAATAAGAAAAGCATTTCTTAACTACGGTGCCTCATTTGTCAGGTGTTGATTGATTGCATTCACAGCTGAGGTCAGGAGAAGTCATCGGATGGATGATCAGAAGTGATAAATTTTACGTATTTTAAGTGTACACAATAATTTTTACAAATTAAGAAATATCTTAAGCAATCTAAAAAAAATTTTATTAATTATTATGTACTCTAGCTTTATAGCATTACGCTTGAAGATGCTTTTCTGGAAAAATAATAATAATAATATATATATGGTATTTTATTTATTATATTTTTTTATATTATCTCAGGAAATTTTAAACAACTCTTAAAACACGTGACTTTTTAATGATAATGTAATGTATGAACATCCGTATATCTAAAACAAAAGGCATGTTTATACACATCCACAAACGATGTAAAATTATTTTTTTTAAATACTGCTCGTATACAGATTGTAATAAGCTGTTAGAATTATGATTACTAAAAATAGTTTTACTTAATAAAAGTACATTAAAAATGAATTATAAAAGATTTAACAAATTTTAAAATTATTGTATTAGGTTAGTGCAAAAATAATGACGTAATAATGTCGTTTTTTGACGTATTTTTTAACGTCAAAAAGCGACATTATTACGTCATTATTTTTGCACCCACCTAATAATTAACATTGTAAAAAAAAGAAAAAAAAAAACAATTCTTGTAAAAATTCATTTTTTATCGGAATTTTTTTTTACTTTAGAAATTATTATCCTTAACATGTATTATTCATAAAAGCAATTTAAAAGCTTTTCTGACTCAATAATTTTTTAGTATTACTGGGTTTTGTATTTTACAATTCAGAACGGATTTTCGATAACTCGTCGTTCGATTTTTAGTTTGTGTTTATTATTATTCTTTTTTAAGTTTTTTTTTCTTTTATTTGTTTTTTTTTCTTTTTTTTTCTTTTTTTTTATTATACTTCATCCTTTATTAATTTATTTTATTTTTGGACTATCTTTTAAATTATTTTTAACGCCCTCTCAGAGAAAAACGGGGGTGGATTTTATTGAAGTTTGGTGTCTACATTTCACCGATTTTTCTTTATAAAAAGTCGTGTACTCGGTCATATATATATATATATATATATATATATATATATATATATATATATATATATATGTGTGTGTGTGTGTGTGTGTTGAAATTTATGAGGGGAACGTTCTCAATATCGGAGACAGTATGTTTGCAATGCACTACATTCTGGATATGCCATTGCTGCGTCGGACTGACAATCACCATACAATGTTCATTTCTATATCGTCACGTTTCTATCTATCTATCTATCTATCTATCTAGGACAATCAAAAATACTTTCACAAAATTTGGAGGCGAGTTTCTCACACCAAAACAAGAAAAAAAGTATATATATAGATATGACCGCAAATCCTTCGTTTTTGAGTTAAGTTTAAAGAAAATTTACGGTAGATGACGCTATGTTGCTATATATACTAGGTTACATTTGTCATTCGTATAAATTTGTGGCTAGTCTGACTTCAACGTTTAATGTGTGTAGTAGTGAGTTAACGGAGAAGGCAGATATGATTTTTACATACGGCCGCGTGAATATTTATGGAGGCGACGCTTCACGGCTGTATCTAGACAAAAGGCAGCCTAATCATCACTCAACACGGGATAACTTTTGCCGATGGTTTATGGAACAAACGGCCGATCATTTCTTTGTCTCTTCCATCTTGTTCACGTCTTGAGGCAACATTTGGTAGAGATGGAATAACAATTTTACACAAACAACATTTGTGGCCGGATCTCCATAGTGCAATACAGTCTAGATGCCAGCATCAGTTTACGATTAATGTGCCGGCTAGAAGTGTACGTGACTGTCTGCTAGGTTCATATGTTCTGCCAGTACATCTTACAGGAGCTGTCTACAGGGATTTTATTTCGAACACACTTCTAAGCCTGCTAGGAGATGTACCCCTGCTAATACCAATACGCATATGGTTCATGCGTGAGGGGGCTCCAGCACATTTTAGTCACACTTTTCGCGAGGCATTGGTTGACATGAAAGATGGATAAGTAGGGGAGGATCGGTTCCATGGCCTGCATGTTCTTCTGACCATAATCCTTTAGATTTTTATCTGTGGGGCCACCTAAAACGATTGGATTATGCAGCAGACATTAATAATCCAGAGACGCATCATCCACGTGTCATGGGTGCTAGCGAAACCACTCGACACCACGTTGGAGTATTTGAAAGTGTTCGCCAGTCAATGATCCAACGAGTAGCATGCGTGTGTAGCAGCAAGCGGGGGACATTTTGAACATTTGTTATGAATTGCTATGTTGAGATACAACAATAACCTTTTGTACATATGTTTATATGGGCATTTTAACTTGTGTTGGTGTCAGGAAACCACTCCATATGTTTGTAAAAGTGTTTTGATAGCCCTTGAATATATAAACGTATATATAAAACAGGCTTTGAATCTCATAAAAGTCGATTTTGTTAGGGCTCTGTTTATATATATATATATATATATATATATATATATATATATATATATATATATATTCTAAAGAAGTAGTGGAATTTGTATTTACTAACAAGACAGATTTTATCATTTTAAATGTTATTTTTATTGGATACAGATATTTGAGTAGACTCCCCGTTTATTTAATATACTGTTTAATAAATAAACGGGGCTTCTACTGAAATATGATTATCCACTAAAATAGCCTTTAAAGTGATATATATATATATATATATATATATATATATATATATATATATATGTGTGTGTGTGTGTGTGTGCATATAATTTTTGTTTTTACTTAAATAAATGACTTCTTTACAAATACTTAAATACTTACGCACATACCTGTAAAAGTACATATATACATATACATACTTCCCCCCTCTCTGTACGCACACAACCACACGCAAACACACACACACATACATTTCACGCCTAAACTTGTGATATATATATATATATATATATATATATTCAAGAGGATAAAATCCAGGTAGAGCCCTATGTACAAGACAGAGCAAGAATATAAAAGGCTTAAACACTAATATTCCATGGTTTTTGAATGAATTGGATCGTTATTACGATTCCAATGTAATAAATTATAACCATGGAATATTAGTACACAATATCCGGGATAGAGCGTATGTAAATACAATAGTGGACATTGAAGTCAATAGCCAGCGGACAATTTTCTGGGTGTTGACTTCAATGTCACTTTATATATATATATATATATATATATATATATATATATATATATATATATATATATATATACATATATATATACATATATATATATACTTTTATATATATATATATATATATATATATATATATATATATATATAGAGAGAGAGAGAGAGAGAGAGAGAGAGAGAGAAAGAGTGTTTTCGGACGGATCATAGGGTAACTAACTTATGTATTCGTCCGAAGATCTATTTCTAATAACGAACAAATGTTGATATCTTTTCTGTATCAAAGGTTGAATTTTACAAACTTTATTCTACTTTAGCAGAGCTTTTTTTTCGACGAGCTACAAAATCTGACGTTTAATACTGAACTGCTGACTTCTCAGTATACCACTTAGTATATTAATTTAAAAAAAAAAAATTTATTTGGCTACCGCAATCAATTAAACCCTAAAAGGGCTTCACTCTCATCTTCAGACATTGGGCTAAAAGCTCAGTACATTTTACGCCTAAACTTGTAACATGAAACTGAAAGAGAAACACAATTGTTTTCCCGTCACCCCTGATTCTATTTGTGGGTATGACCACTCCGATGACATATCCAGTTAGTTAACCTTCAACGTGAATCAATCAGGACGACGGATATCGGCAAAAAAAGTTAGACAGTGTGTCTGCGTGACAATTCCATTCCATTTTACCAGGTTTTAAAGAAACACCTTTTTTTTCTTCATAGTTTTTTTTCACACATTTTATTCTTTTTTGATTTTTCCCATAATTCTCACTTTTTAGGAAATCTTGCTTACTTCCGTCTTACACATTTCATGTCTTTATTTCCTTTCTAATTTTTATCTTTCTTTGTTTCTTTATTCATTTATCTCTCTCTCTTCTTTCGTTATTTTTTCTTTATTTCCTTCTTTCTTTCCTTCTTTCTTTCTTTTTCTTTCTTTATTATTTTAATCCATTTTC
>OZ010580.1:68065276-68072776 GCA_963932145.1 Acanthosepion lycidas | reverse complement strand
TCAGATAGCCTCTCCAGGCTGGTTTTGAATTCAGATCTACATCTAGACTGGTGTCTAACGTGTCTGAGGCTAAAGAGCACTGTCTGTCCTGCTATTTACCACGTCTTTCTGAAAATTCGTAAATGCATAGGACTAGATGGAATTTGAATTCGGTTTTCCGATTTCTCATCCCTGAAGAAAGTAAATAGGAAAGCGGGGGGTGGGGGGAAATGAAAAAATAGTATTAATAATAAAACGACAAAGAAAACAATTTTTAGCAGTTAAGGCTTTCTATGATAGAGACCAAAGTTATCAATGAAGTTATTTGAACTCATGATCTCATGATTGCCAAAGTTAGAAAGAGACCAGATCGCCACCGGTCTCACAGCGTTATTTTCAATTTAAGACAAAACTTTTCTATAGGAAGAAAATGAGTAACTGCCGACACCGAGGTTCGAGCGTGGCACTCTGAACTTATGAATATATGTTTTCCGCCGGGTACATAAATAGCGGTGTCAGGATACTGACTGCAGTGATTATTAAATGACGATTGAATCGAACTATCCAGTCGAATTAGTGTGAATCAATGTCTGTCGATGATTTGGGATTTAACGTACGTTATATTTAGCTACTAACAAGGTATTCACTGAAATGGTTGATTATCTTTGGCTGACTTTTACTTCTTTTTCTTATTAAGTATTTATTTGCGGTTGTAATTAAATACTGTTTTATTTTAACATTGAAGTCTTCCGTTATACTTAATAACGTATGTAAAAAAATGACCATTAATTCTCAATTCTTTTCAAGCTGAGAGGATCAAAAGCAAAATTTGTTATTCTTAATTTTTGATCACCATTTCTTTAATTTTAATTTCTTTTGTCCACAGAACGTTTCCTAAATCGTAGTTCTACGTTCGTTAATCTGCTGCGCGGATCAGAAATAATACTTGATATTGGTTCAATGAAGAAATTCCAATAATACTGTTGCCGCGGCTAAATCTCATGCCATGAAAACGTTGAGCCCACAAGAGCCAACTTGTCTCTTGAGCTCTGATGTCATTGGCAGAAGCTCGGAACACCCTGCAGCACTAGATTGATCTGCTGGGGGTTCCAGTGGACGATGTCTTTTCAGCGGTTGTGTATTTATCTGTCATGAAATTGTCTCCAGTTTGAACTCTGGTGGGGTGGTCATCAGGTCATCGCAGGACATGACGGAGCGAACACGGCGCTGAGAAATGGTGCCGGGTGGGGAGGGGGTATGCTCGTCTCGCCGGTACTCGGGAGGAGGCCATCACTGAACGCAAGATCCGACTAGTATACGATCTCGATGGTTATGAGGGCGCGAGATTCGAAGCTATGGACGTGGGAGGCGACACCGCCATACTAATCTCCAGAAACCTCTCATGACACATGCAGCCAGTTCACGTCTGCTGCTAATCTTTGTGGAAAGGTCACCGATGTTGGAAACTTCTGAATAATGCTCGATGAGCGTAAACAAAGATGGCGGCCTGTTTTACTCTTGCATACTAAATACACGTGTCGACACGATTAAATTATTTCCTTCATTTCTTCCCACAACACCGTTATTTAGTACGGTACTCTTTTTTTTTTTCAAAGAATTTTCCCCGCGGCACAATTATTTTGTTCCGGTTTATTAGACTTATACAGGGTGCATCAAAAAGACTTTTACAAAGTTTGGGAGCGGCTTTCTCAAACCAAAATAAGGACAAATTTTGTTTTTTGAGTTAAGTTTAGACTTTAAGGCAGGCGCTGTTAAATGTACAATCCAAGATACAATCCCAAAATATCTTTACAAACTTCCTGACACCAAAACCGTGCAGCCTCGCGTCCATTAATATTTGCGCGGTCGTATGTAAAAATCATATCTGCCTTCTCACGATATGAATATCGTGCCATAGTTAAACGGAACACTTCTCAGTTAATTCACTACTACACACGTTAAACGTTGAAGTCAGACTAGCCACAAATGTACACGAATGACAAATGCAACCCAGTCGACATGACAATACAACGCTATCTACCGTAAACTTTCTTTAAACTTAATACCTCAAAAACGAAGGATTTGCGGATATATGTTTATATTGACTTGTTTAGGTCTGTCGAACCGGTCCCTAAAGTTTGTAAAAGTAAGTTTGATACCCACTGTAAAAACATTTTCGGCGGAATATTTTTTTGAACCGGCACGCTTACTTCATACGTTGAAAGTTTATCAACTGGTTGACTACTCAAGACAGCACTTGGATTTGGTGCATAGGAATAAGTTATAGAACTATATGATAGATTTAGGTGACGCCTGCTAGAGAGGTGAGGCACGCTCCTAAGCAGAAAGCATTTTAGGAAATTATCCCAACTTCTGTGCTAAGGCAACTTCACTTAACACCCGCTACGTAGCGTTCCATGAAGCATATAATAGTACAGGACTCAATCTTTTTGTCTCTTTTTCTCTTCAACCTCAGGATACCGTAGTGACAAGACGTGTCTCGTTTGTACTTCGGAGAGACTTCGTACTCCCTGGACGAACTGACATTTTAGTCTCAACCGAACCACGTGGTGCAACACTGACACACACACACACACACACACACACACACACACACACACACACACACACACACACACACACACACACACACTAAGTAGTTCTGAATATAAGTATATAAATAATGTATTTCTTTCTATTCCTCTGAATCCCGTTGCAAATGGTGAAACTCGACCCGATTGAAAACATCAAATATTCAATTGTTGTCCTATCTATCTATCTATCTATCTATCTCAGGATGCCGGCATTTATCTATTTCAGTCTATTTTCATCTATCTAGTTCTGTTCATCTCTCTCTCTCTCTCTCTCTCTCTCTATATATATATATATATATATATATATATATATATATACGACTCTCCCGTCGAAATTCGACGTATGAGGGTCAAGCAGATCAGTTCCTAGGAAACTGAGCACCTGAGATTTTATTATAGTAGTGAAGGTTTCGTGCAGGACCATCCACATTTTTTGAAGGGGCCTAATACAGAGACCTGGTGCACTTCGTTCCCAAACGACCCCCCGCTCCTAGACCAGTGAACCATAGAACCCAGTCTGACCTGCTATTCACCCATAGCTGGAGGGAGGAGAAGCGGATTCACACCTTTCCCAAGGGTATTAGCACGTAAGTGAATGTAACTGGATTCGACTGGAATTCGAACTCAGCTCTCCGATTCCTCAATCCATTACTCCATTTATATATATATATATATATATATATATATATATATATATATATATATATATATATATATATATATATATATATATATATATAGTTAAATTCCCAGATCAATTAAAAAAATCAAAAAATCTCTTACTATAAAGGTAATTTACATTAACCAGAAAAAAGGCTTAGACAGAAGCGTCTATCTTTTTAAATTTGGATTTTTTTAATGTAACTATAACAACAAGAACATTTCGATTTCATTTTTCCCTTTTAAAAGTCGGAAGACGAAACGCGTCGGCAAAATCTAAAATCTTTTTTTCCAATTGTCATTTTATACCATATATATATATATATATATATATATATATATATATATATATATATATATATATATACTATGAATAATTTTGCGAGTTTTCGGGTGGCTCGTTTCGTACTTTAGAGCTTAATCGGACTAAATTTGTTTACATTGGTGCGACTACAAATGGACACGAAAGCGAGATGTTTCACACGAAAACATTTTCCACTTTGTCAGACAACTTTTACCCAAAATTCGAGTTCGAATTCCAGTCGAGTTCATTACATTCACTGACGTGCTAATAGCATTGGGAAAGGTACGTATCCGTCTCTTCTCCCTCCAGCGATGGGTAAATAGCAGAACAGACAAAATCCTATAGCCTTGGACGGCGAACGATATAGGAGGTAGACGAGTCTGAATTCAAAACCCCGCGGAGGTTTGTTTGTGGACCTTGTGTCACACTGTGCACCAGTTCTCTGTCTTCGGCAGAAATGTCTCGATCGCTATAGGTACACATTTGTATGAGAGTTGGTAAGCGGGAACTAACATATTGGTATTGAGTGTTATTGTTCATCTAGTGTCGAATATTTGTCTGTTATCTTTGGTAACATGCCGTTTGAAGCAGGGACATTGCATTGCTGTTTATGATAATTAACGGTAAATGTTGACGTTAATGTCTCCATCAACGGAGAAATTCATTTTGACTTTGGCTCTCTTGTTCAGAGGCACAAAAGGTTAGAAGGCTAAGCGGATGTACTTTTTTTATGGTCTTATTTAAATAACATCTGTGTGAAATTGTTCATATATATATATATATATATATATATATATATATATATATATATATATATATATATATATATATATATATATATATATATATATATATATATTTGTAACTTTGTAACGTTGGCATTTCAATGCTTTCTCCTGCTGGAAGATATAGACGAGTATAATCTTTCCATTTTTTTTCTTTCTTTCTTTATTCATTATCCTTATTTTTTTATTCATTTCTTTATCTTTCTTTCATTCATTCTTCCTTTCTCTCTATTAATTCTCATATTCTTTCTTCGTTCATTATTTTTGCATTGTGTTTCTGCCATTTTCAGAGTTTATTCTTTCGTTCTTTTTTATTCGTTATTTTTTTTTTGTGTACTTTTTCTTTGTTTAATCTTTTTCCTTCTTTCTTCACCCTTTTTTTTTCTCTCGCTGCAATCGCTTTCTTTCAGCACGCTTTCTTTCTTTCTTTCTTTCTTCAGTAAAATTCGTGTCTATTTCTTTACTCCTTGTAGTATTACAGTATAAACACTGTAATAATAGTCACTTTTCACATATTCTATTTTTAATCAGTATATTTATCTATTTTACTCTACTCATATCTATCTATTTCAGTTTATTCCTATCTATCTATCTATCTATCTATCTATCTATCTATCTATCTATCTATCTATCTATCTATTACTACACATCTACCTATCACTAAGTCTATTCATATTTATATATTTATCTCAGTCTATTCATATCTATATATCTATTTCAGTTTATTCATATCTAAGTCTATTCATATCTATCAATCTAAGTCTATTCATATCTATCAATCTCAGTCTATTCATATCTATCTATCTATCTATCTATCTATCTATCTATCTATATTCATTCATATCTATCTATCTATCTATATTCTTATCTATCTATCTTTATTCATATCTATCTATCTATCTTCATATCTATCTATCTATCTATCTATCTTTATTCATATCTATCTATCTATCTATCTATCTATCTATCTATCTATCTATCTATCGTAGTCTATTCATATCTATCTATCTCAGTCTATTCATATCTATATATCTATCTCAGTATATTCATATAACTGTCTGTCTTTGTATGTATATGTGTTTTGGTTGTTGTCTTTATCGTCATCTTTAATAAATAATCTGTGGAACGTCATCTTAGGAAAACCGTAACATTGTAAAATAACGAATTTAGTAAACATTTACAGAAAGAGACATTCGCATCACACGCTGCGGCTGAGTTTAGAGTATAGTGTCAATTCTTCCTCGCCTTCCTCCTCTTCGGCTATATTATTCCATTTAGACGGTACGTGGCACCGTGTTCTCGTCTTCAACTCGGAAGTGACCAAAATTCAGGTAATTCTGATCCTACAGATTTCGACCCAAGAGCAGCACCACGCAAAAGTGGCTCAGTGTATCCAGTCCGCTTCCTCGCACTGTATGTATATTGACTATTACATTCTAGTATCTGCGGGAAGGTAGTAAAATGTTGGATAATTAAGCAGCGGATAAATATTTGGTATTCGCTTCCTGCTCGACAAAGAAACAGTCGTGGTCCTGCAGAGTTTACATTCTCTGGTCATAGAAAATTGATTTATTACAAGACTATAAAGGTGTGGTAATAAGTGTGGGTAAATTGGTGGTTCGTTCATCCCAAACAAAGGCGTACCGAGTTTACGGTAGACGCTGTTAAATAAACAACCCAAGATACAATCTCAAAATACCTTTACAAACTTCCTGATACCAAAACAAGGTAAAATATCCATCGGTCTAGGAATGCAATCTGATAAACCCGTGCAGCCTCGCGTCCATTAATATTCGCGCGGCCGTATGTAAAAATCATATCTGCCTTCTCACGATATGAATATCGTGCCATAGTTAAACGGAACACTTCTCAGTTAATTCACTACTACACACGTTAAACGTTGAAGTCAGACTAGCCACAAATGTACACGAATGACAAATGCAACCCAGTCTACGTGACAATACAACGTTATCTACCGTAAACTTTCTTTAAACTTAATAACTCAAAAACGAATATATGTTTATATTGACATTTGTCCTTGTTTTGGTCTGTCGAACCGGCCCCTAAAGTTTGTAAAAGTAAGTTTGATACCCACTGTAAAAACATTTTCGGCAGAATGGCACGCTGGCTTTATACGTTGAAAGTTTATAAACTGGTTGACCACTCCAGACAGCACTTGGATTTGGTACATTGGAATCTATCTATCTATCTATCTATCTATCTATCTATCTATCTATCTATCAAACAAGGCAATAAAGCGACTAAGACGCAAGGGATTACTGAGGCTGAAAAACAATGACATGAAGGAATATGGGAAATCGTTATTGAGTATAAAGGATAAAATTAAGTGGATTCAAAGAGACAGCAGATGAAGATTTATATTGTATTTAATTTTTTGAATATAGTACTTGACAGAAAAACAAGAAATGAGAAAATAGTTACACAGGCGAAAACTGCGGAAGAAGAAATTATTAACATGGAATTTACATCTCGAGACTTCATCGGTAAAATTACAAGACCTAACTGCCAATCTAGTACTGCGTTTAAATTCGTGGATACGAGGTACCAAAGAGGAAAAAACGGAAGCAGCGAATCGAATTCAATTTCCGGCCTCGTTTGCTGTGTTTATTTTCGAACTAAGGCGCTTGAAAAAAGCAAGATCCCATCTCTTCCTCTTCCATCTAGTGGTTAAATAGCGTGGGTAGACTGTGAAGGTATGTTGCTCAGAATGACATTCGTTGCTTTTATCACGGCAACATTTACATAAAGAAGACACCTTTAAACGATTTGAAAGTCAGAAGGGAAGAAAATATTTGCAGTCCGAAAAATGAGACGGATTTGGAGAAAGATATAAAGGTTGGAAGATTTCTCAAATTTCGACCATGGTCATTACAGATAAGAAAAATCTTAATTACACCAACCATCAAACATCCATTTCTGGTTGTAAGATATTTCTTAAATTCCTGAAAATTTTATGCAGCACTGATATATAATTAATATACCACACCGACAGATGGTTTTAGAAACTGTAAAAAATTCCAGAGAATTTACAATATATATATATATATATATATATATATATATATATATATATATATATATATATTTCTCTGTGTGTATTTGTCAATCATTGTACCGTGCCAGGAACATGACAAGCATATCGGGAAAACAAAACCAC
>OZ010580.1:68050276-68060276 GCA_963932145.1 Acanthosepion lycidas | reverse complement strand
CATTATTGCCTTTATATGATACCGTAGTTGTCACCATTCAATTCGACCTGACATTTACACAACCCGACGCTTAGGAAAATAGGGGGTGGCATTCTTTTGGAGGCCACCTCTCCCTTCCATTTTGATTGATTGCTGATGTTTTTTTTTATGTGATGGGGGAGGGGGTAAATCTTCTGTAGAGTCTTCCGAATTCGCTTTCCCTCTGGGCATTTAGGGACATACATGATTACCCTTCAACATTGGGTAAAAAACAACAACAACAACAATAATAATAATAATAATAATAATAATTGCCGTGATACGATTATCCTTACTACTATGTGAGTACAGTTGCTAACCTTTCTTCCCTAAAAATACTGCTAACATTAATAACAATAAATTATTAAAGTTCTTATTCTTTCAGTAATGCCTGTATTCATTACTGACCGCCAACAAATCTTTTATTCCTGATTTTCAAATCATTTTATAGTAACATCATTGCAGTAAGTTCCTATAGTAAAATCATTATAGTACAAATCTATAGTAAAATCATTCCAGTACATTTCTGTATTAAAACCATCAACGTATATTTTTATAGTGAAAATCATTAGATTAGATTATCTTAAAACATAATTACAATGCATACATAATGAAACAATTACAATATAGACTCATACTAAAAAAAATCATCACAATACAATTCTATTGTAAACTTTCGTTACATTGCATTTCTGTTGTAAAATCAATGCAGAAAACCATTACATCTGTAATCAAATTATAACAATACATTTTCTATAGCAAAATTTTTGCAGTACATTCCTATAGTAAAATATTACAGTACTTACCTATTACAACACATATCAATATTAAAGTTCATTAGAGTAAATCTGTACCAAAAATTATTACTATACAATACTTTTACTATTGATTTACATTTTACATAACATGTATTAATCTGTCTGAATTTATTAAATAAAGCAGATCCGTTATTACTGTCTGACGACACTTTTCAGCTCATTATTGTTGTTTTTTATCGCAAGGCCCAGATCGTTTTCAAGTCTACGATTTTTGATTAAATAGCAGTAAAAAGAGATAATATTTAAAGAGATTTGAATTAACATTTTATCGAGGGGACTTACTGATCTCGAGTGAAAGGCGATATACTGAATATAGTTTCCATGCCTGATGACGACTGGTAGAACCGTCGAAAGTACTCCCGTATTTAAGGAAGGCCTAATACCGAGATCTGCTGGCACGCCTGACCACGAAGAATACATTCTATAGGCTGTCGAAGACGATCCAGGTATCAGCACATGTCAACTGGTCCTTGCATATCTCATAGTATCGCATGAAGGATACTTCAAGGGAAGGTCCTGTATCCGTATCATTTGCAACGTATGCAGGGTCTTTCTCCCTCTGATCACTCAGCACAGGAGAATTTTTGCCGATGGTTTATTGCACAAACTGCCGATCCATTGTTTGTCTCTTCAGTTTTGTTTACAGTTGAGGAAACATTTGGAAGAGATGGAATTACAAATTTAAACAACCAACATTTGTGGGCGGATCGGAATCACCATGGTACAATAGAGGCCGGAATCAGTTTACGATGAATGTGTGTGCTGGAATTGTAAGTGACTCTCTGGTAGGTCCATATGTTCTCTCAGCACCTCTTTCAGGAGCTGTCTACACGGACTTTATTTCGAACAAACTTCTAGGCCTGCTAGAGGATGTACCCCTGCTAATACGAAGACGCATGTAGTTCATGCATGATGGAGCTTCAGCACATTTTAGCCGAATTGCTCCCGATGATATATATCATGAAAGATGGATATGTAAGGGGAGAACCGGTTCCATGACCTGCACGTACCCCCGTTCTCTATCCTTTGGATTTTTATCTGTGGGTCCACCTAAAACAATTGGTTTATGCAGCAGACATTAACAATGCAGAGATGCTTCATCGATGTGTCATAGGGGCCTACGAAACCATTCGACACCGTGTGGGAATATTTGAAAGGGCCCACCAGTCACTGATTTAGGAGTGGGGGCATTTTAAACATTTGTTATAAGTTGCTGTGTTGAGGTACAATTATTTTATTTTTTTTATACTATAAATCGGTGTAAAAAAAACTCCAAACGATGCAATTTGTAAATAAAAAATATATCACAACTGATATCCGGGAAAAAATAAATAAAATAAAGAAAAGACTAAAAACATCCGTATTGCTTGAAAATAATCAACCAGCACTGCAATGTCTAGCCAAAAGGAAAAAAACCGATATGGTTACCTAAGCTGATAAGTAAAAGTGCTCAATACACTAAGTAGAGACACTAGAACTGGAACCCTCAAAAGATAAAATTCCCTTCACAGACCTAATAGCAACAATTAACAAACATCAAATGAACAAATGGCAAGAATCATGGAATTCTTACACCAATAACAAATTACATGCAATAAAGAAACAAATTGGAGAAATAAATGACTACAGTGAAATGACTAGAAAAGAACAAGTAACATTATCAAGACTCCGTATGGGCCACTCGAGCATCGCCCATTCTTACCTCCTTAAGAAGGAGGCGGCTCCAATCTGTATACCATGCCAGAAGGCTTATACAATACGTCACATTTTGACAAATTGTTTAGACTCGAAGCAAACTCGCCAAAAGTACTATAAAGAAACAAACCTGAAAGAAGTATTCCTCCAAGTAAAACCTTCAAAAATACTTGAATATATAAGAGAAACTGGTCTCTATAGCAAAATCTAGAAAAGATTGAAATAAACACAAATATACCAAGCTATATACCGCCATGAAGCTGCTTACTTCAAGATGCCTACTCAAACCAAGAAACACATTTAACTTAAGATTCTTTTAAAATCACTGAAAATCATTTTCGGCATAAAGTGACCACTAAGGTGGGAATGCCGTTAAACAAAACAACCAAACCAAACTAAGTAGAGAAAAATTAGAATACCTGAAGAATCAGAACCTATCTACTTAGGTTTCACCTACCGGATCATCAGCATAATTCTGAGGAATTATCTTGATGTTCTATTAGGTAAAAATCTTGACTTCTTCAAGTGTAGAATAAGCTGTTTTCTTTCTTGCATAACTCCAAGAACTTCACTTCTTGACCTTTCTTACGCTAATACAACTCTACAGACTAAGTGTCTACCCTGAGTAGCTCTTGTGCCTTGTTTTAGATGAACATTAGTAAGCAAAAAAAAAAAAAAAATCCAGTGTTCCTATATGCCATCAAATCTGATAAATAACTAATGTGTAAAAGTCGATGTACCATGAAGCAATATTATTTTATATATTAGAAATATAATTTGAAAATATAATTATTTCGTATTGATTTAATTGAAAAGGCAAGTAAATTTTCCTTTATTTACAATATTTATATTCGGAGTATTCTCCTAAACTTTGTTACTGTAATATCAACAACAAAGATGAGGATAACAGTTCAAATGTAACTAGTGTAAATAATGCTAACTCCACATCCCAGAAATTCAGACAGAAATTGTCCTTTGTAATAAAAAAGCAAATATCTCAATTTTCTTTATTAATGCATTTGCCATTTTTTCATTTTTAATATGACTCTTACGGCATGCTGTCGCCATTCTTTTCCACCAAATTTTCATTTCATTGTGAGGCTGGCGTTCCAAAAATAACTAATACTTTAATTTAGATGGTTTCGTGCGTCTAGTGGGAGAAACACATCGACCTGCGTCATATCATAACTGAAAAAAAAAATTGGTTTGTTTACTTGCATCTGCGTGCAATTAATTTACCTTATTTGTTGCTTACTTTGTGTTACGTTTGTATTTTTCTCCAGACTCGCTACCATGATTTCCATCGAGAGGGTATTTTTTTTTCTTTCGACAAAGCTGCTTTGCATCTAAGGCGATTTTATGGGCGGGGTCTTCTCACACAGGATTGAACCCACTATAAATGGTTTGTGTCGCAAGCACATATACAACTGCAGAAAAATCGTGAGTATCAAAACAATAAAAAAAAATATATATTCTATATTCTCGCTGGAATCAGTAAAAATACGCCAAAATATCTGAAGACATTTTTTTCAATTTATATCATATAATCTCACATTTCCCTTGAGATTTGAAAATATTATTTAAACGTCTTAAATTGTCACCACGGTTTTAGTATTTTAAAACAGAGGTCACTTTTCACGTATGCGTTAATATCGCTTTGTCACCGTTAACAAACTAATATCAAAGACGATTACTACTGGAG
Organism: Acanthosepion lycidas; assembly: GCA_963932145.1. Classification (NCBI taxonomy): domain Eukaryota; kingdom Metazoa; phylum Mollusca; class Cephalopoda; order Sepiida; family Sepiidae; genus Acanthosepion; species Acanthosepion lycidas. Next base: position 68,056,043 of record OZ010580.1, on the reverse strand, counting down.
TGAGTTTCATAATTATTCGATGATCCACACTTGTGGTCTGGCTTTTGACCGAATTCTTTAGATAAGGAATTATCTTATTTATATATTTTTTTGCTATTCGGATTAGCATGTTCATTATGGTTGTTAAAATCCCATGGTGCCGTGTGTTGTATCCTCTCCGTACGAAGACAAACACCTGAAGATGGCCGGAGGGCACAACGGTTGAAAGTATTAAAAATCAAGATAAGAATACTGGTTCGAACAGGTGCAGTGATAACATAATTGTCATATATATATATATATATATATATATATATATATATATATATATATATATATATGATGCAATGGGAACGAAAATAATATATAAATTCTAACGTTCGCAGCATTAATCCAAAAGAGGGCTCGATACTGATAGCAGAGCAAAAATTATTAAAAAATTTTCATATGGTAAATTCATGAGTAAATGTTTTTGTCTATATGAAAAAATTATTATTATATATATATATATATATATATATATATATATATATATATATATATATATATATATATATATTATTACTAAAGTTATTTCGATCATTACCGAGTGGCTCAAATATATGGCTTTGTCTTAGATGAAGCTGAAATTAGTAAAATACCAGCATAAAATGTCGGTTTTAATATTTATTAGGCAAATCCATTTGCGCGTAGCATATGTGCGCAGAAAGAGCAATTCTTGGTAAACTTATTAATTCATCTCTCCTTTCTATGGGTTAAATGGTAGTGCACACTAGACTCTCTAGCATTGGATTAGAACCACTTTAGGGGTAGGACAACTCTGAATTCAAAACAAGATAGCTATGGAGATGACAACTTCACCCCGTAAGAAACTGCTTGCTCCAGAAACCGGAGCACCAACACTTAGCCAGGTGATGTTTTCGATCTATATTCCACAGGGGCGTTTAATGGCGTCAAATGTGGATTAAGATGATTTACTAAGCATTACGAAGCGACATTTACCTGACCTCCCCGATAAGGCAGGATGTGACACAAGATCTGTGTTATGTGAGGGATTCTACGCATAGGTTTGAAATTATCCAGCCCCAGTGATTACTGTCACGATGGCGTCGATATTACACCAAACCCTCCACCCACGTCACTTCGTTCAATAAAGGAGTTGAAAATCCCCAGAACCGGTTGCCTTCTCCCATTTTAGACGACGAAAGAGAACAGATACTACGTTAAACTCACCAGAAGGCATAACAAAGATTCATTTTCACTGCTATTCAAGAATGCATTTTTAAACCAAGGAATGCTACTTAAATATACCGTGTTCATATATATATATATATATATATATATATATATATATATATATATATATGTGTGTGTGTGTGTGTGTGTGTGTAAAAATTCAGATATAACTAAAAAAAAATGATCTGTAAAAAGACAATATGACTAAAGAAAAAAGGAAAATTTATCCACACCGACGCGTTTCGTCCTCGGATAAAGACTATTAGAGCACGAAATGTGTCTTTTAAGATAAGTTTCCCTTTTGTTTGTATATATATATATATATATATATATATATATATATATATATATATATATACACCAGGTAGAATATATAGCTTACAGGTATGCTATATTTATGGATAAATGTGCAAAATATCAAAGATAGAGCATTTGCAATTCGTGATATCCTGAAAATTACGTTCAAACATGAAAGTGTAGCCACTTGGTGTTGACCTTTGTTTCCACTTTTACATGCATAAATGTATATATATTTGTGTGTGTGTATAGAAGTGGACACTAGAGTCAACACCGAGTAGAGAGAGTTTGTTTCATGCTTGGATACATGAAATTGACCATCGTGACAACGCCATGGTACTGAATATATAAGTGAATATTGAATTCAACATACAGAGGCGACCGATTTTTTTCATGCTAAACATAATCAGCAGGCTATGCATCTATCATGAAACAGTCTGTTGCCTCTGAGCGTTGAATTCAAAGTTCACTTTCATATTTATATACGCTCTATCTCTGATATTGATCACTTTATCCCATAAATATAGCACACATTAAAACTATATATATATATATATATATATATATATATTAGATACCATGTCTTTGTCACGATGGTCAGCCATGACTAAAGTTTTATATGCGTGAGATGCATAATCAGGATTCAGGCAGGGATGGCCTTTGGTTTCATGAACATTGCGACAACGTTATTTCAAATAAGATTTTGGCTCTGCCATGAGACTTAAAACACTCTTTTCAACGTGTTTTATAGTATGCCTTCGAAAGTGACACAATATATATATATATATATATATATATATATATATGTGTGTGTGTGTGTGTGTGTGTGCGTCTTCGGAAAATTTAAGCACCAATAACAAATCCTATCTCTTATTTTAAAACACGAAATTTCCTTAATTTACTTCCTCCATAACGCGATCGGCGTTATGAAATCCTGTTTAGCTTAGCACTAAAACTAGTGAGAACGTACTGTACAAAAATAGTTACAATTTCCTAAACTATATTTTTATAGTAAATAAAAAACACTAAATTATAACCAACCTGGAGATAGTTACTCTCCGTCAGACTAGCATTTCCAGAAAACACCATTGCTACTGAAGCTGCAGTACAAGTGGTGTCCTTACTACTCTAAGAGTTTGCGGGATTTGTATATATGTATATATGTATGTATTAAGATACAGAATGTATGAAGGTTTCCAAGATTACCTACGTAAAACCACCGGTTTTAAATTGAAATTATGCAATTCGCATACCTCAATGTAGTACAGAACATTCGCGAATAGAAATAATTTATCATGTGTGTGTCAAAATTTCTAACGACAAACCAGTTTTCAACTATTTGACTCCAGTTAAAAAAAAATGAGTGAAAAAAAAAAGAAGAAAGAAAGACAGAGAACGTATGCCTAAAATTTTAAATTTAAACGAAAGAAGAAAATTTAACTAGGTTTCGTTATTACGGAAGAATAATTTGCATTATTATTGTGACTCTAGAATGGACGAGCGTAATACACTTTTGTATTCGTTGGCGGCCATTTTTCTCGCCTTAATTTGATCATGTGACTTTTCCCTCCCGTTTTAATCAGTTTAGCATGACTCGACCGGACGGATCGAATTCATGATACAATCTTCAACCATGAAACCTTAGTAGAATGAAATAATATCAATAGGATTTCTCGGATGCTTTACTTTTTCCTTATTTAAGTCTAATCATCTCTAATCTCTACACACAGCGCTCCGTGTGATTTTCTCACGATGAAAAATATATGAACCGCCGTGCATGTGATTTCGTTGCAATAACTACATATCCTCATAGGATGAATATACGAGGGAGGAGGCTGCTGGAAAATTATCAGCCCAACTCACGATATTTTGACGAGCAAACACCAGGATTCTTTAAAGCGATAAGGATTCCTTAAGGCGTGAAGCTGATATTCAACATGCAGTATTGATTTCTTTGTCCACGCTATCTTCAAACTCTCTGTCCAATACCGAACACTCTATAAATATAATAAATTTTAAGCTATATATCTGTATATATATATATATATATATATATATATATATATATATATATATATATAATTGTTGTGGGTATCCGCGTAAGTTTCGAATCATCGTTCGCCAAGTTGTGGATTCCGCGTGAAAAATATCCAATAATTGATAAACGCAAGTATTTAAGCTAAGAAATTAAATGTATTTACCCAAAATACAAAAGGTAATGCTGTTAGTAAAATCCAGGAACACCGGTTAGTATTAATCAAAGATCGCTATATACAGTCTCGAAGTAAACTTCCTTAGAGTCGGGCGTCCTTGTAACTGACTTCTAACGTCAACTCAATCACAGTGTCTATGTACTTTCCACTCTGTTCCTCTACGTTCAGACTCCTCTCGTCTCTGACTGACTGTGGCTATTTTATGGCAGCAGGACGAGTCAATTATATCAGAAAAAGGGTGTACCCCATAATATATATATATATATATATATATATATATATATATATATATATATATATATATATATATATATATATATATATATATATTCTTATGAATTTCATTGCATATTTTCAGCCTGCAACTCTTGACGAGTAACCATTAGAATCTGACGCACAAATTTCCTTGAAGATGTTGCAGAAATCTTCCGTAGAACACCTGTTCTTTGGTTTTCAACAGTTTGGAGTTTTATACTTTGCAATAAATAAACCAATGGTAGTAAATGCAAAATTCAGGTTGTCTGAGATTTTCCCGTAACTTTTACTTTCTTTCCAAAGCTTAACAATCAGTACATTTTTGCGAATTTGTCAATTCTTTACCTCTTGCGATGATAAAAGCATTCTTTCACGAATATCAGTTACAGAATTTTTAAGCTAAAATAATTACTGATATCATTATTAGAACATTCTAGAATATTCCACGTGAATAATCTAGAGTATTAAGGCACTTGAAAGTTTTCAAATCTGAAATATGCAAATACATTTTTTCACCCATTAAAATAGATAAATGGGCTTTATTTCTATTATTTGTACAGATAATTATATGAAAAGAAAGTTTATTCATTATTTGGAAATACAATAAATTAAAAAATTGTTTGTGTACGAATATTTGTTTCTCTCCAATAAACATAAACAAACATACAGTGTAGGTGTATCGCAGCTCATCAGTGTAAATGGACATCCGATCGTTTCAGGCTGGGACCGAAACCCGACCGATTTAATAGCCGGAGACTTCTAATCCCAAGGCCATCGACGCTCGCCAAAGCGAAAGGGAATTTTTGCGTATTTATTTTGTTCATAGACACAACAGCTACTCAGAGAACTCAATCGCTAGGAGAGTTTTGCATTATATTATATATGTAAAAAGAAACCCAAAACAAAAGAAAAACTTATTTTAGCCGACGCGTTTCGTCTTCTGATTGGTTGATTAGTTCGAGGAGGGACTTTATCAAGGCATACGCTTAAATTCACTTCCGTCACTGCTGTGCGCCATCGGATTAGTGGTAGAATCTCCAACTGACACCAATTCAGAAGGGTTTCGATCCTATCTACAGGCAAACGGACGTTTAAACTCACTCAAGATCTGTGATGCAGCGAAATAATCTGTTTGTGGGTGACTATATATATATATATATATATATATTGTTCCTGTGAATTACAAATGAGTTTAAATGAAATTAATTACATATTGTTTTTACCGCAAACTCATTAAGAAAAAAATTTAATTGATTTCACAGTCAATATACAGGATACGTAGCAAAATGAAGAAGAGATATACATTGGAAAGACATTTAGACTTCTCCACTATCCACATCATTTCATCCTCAACGCCAGAAAACTCTAAAAATCGAGAGACCGCCGATAGTCCTTCTAACATCAACAAGACACAATCCCAATCTTAGCAATATCTCCAAAATTTTAAAATAATTCTGTTATACTTAGTATTAGGTTTTTTACCATCACCTCCAAGACAATCGGAGGTATACTTAGGAAATAAAATACATCCACCACAACTTCAGATGCTAGGATTTAACAAATAAAGCGCTTGTAATATAAGCGAACTTATATTGGAGAGACGTCTCGAAGTCTAAAAGTCCGTAACTGTAAACACAAGAGTGACCTACCATGGGACGGACAACCATTTTAACTCGTAACACACACACATATATGGCTGACGATCGCAGGTAGCGTGAAACCCAGGGTCACAAATTCACGTCAATATATATAAATATATATATATATATATATATATATATATATAT
>OZ010580.1:67905276-68047776 GCA_963932145.1 Acanthosepion lycidas | reverse complement strand
AATACACACACACACACGCACGAATAAAAAGACAAGTGGAAAACTATTCTTAGCCGACGCGTTTCGTCCTCTGAAGTATTTTATGAAGGCAAATGTAAGGATTTTTTTGTGTTGCACGTATTTATTAGGTTGGTGCAAAAATAATGTCGTTTTCTCACATGTGAGAAAACGACATTATTTTTGCACCAACCTAATATATACAAGACCAAGGATACCATTGGTTTGTCAAGGCTTTTGAATTTAAGAACGTTAATGAATGTTTATCAGGTGGTTGAAAGGTCATCAGGTGATTGAAAGTCAGTCAAAACACATGGAAGACACAGAGTGCCATAACTGAATTGTAAGAAAAAAGTAAGTGAGTAATATTCAAGATCATTTGTTTATTGTGTGGAGATGGGCGTATGTGCTGTATATCTACAAGGACATGAAGTGATGGATTTAACAGGTTTCTTTTGATTTTTCAACATATTTGTGGTCCTGTATGTTAATTTAGGAAAGTAGTTATTCTTTTAGGAACTATGGTATTGGCAAAAAACAAAGCGTAGACTTATATTTTGATAAGATTCAGTAGCGGTACTCTGGAGAATTTTTCTTCTGAGTAAATTACTTTCTTTTTTGATGATTTAGGCATTTCTTTGATCAAAATTGTGGCTGAATTTATTTCTGTATATATATATATATATATATATATATATATATATATATATATATATATATATATATATAAAAGTGAACATTGAAGCCAACACTCAGAGGCAACAGGCTGTTCCATGCTAGACACGATCATCAGGCCGCGAATGTTGGATTTTTCTCTTTATATATATAGGTCAGTAGTGTATTGTGGATAATCATCTTCTGGTGGTTACTTTTGCAGGAGTGGCGTGTTTATTTATTTTGTTTTTCATTTTGTACTATTTATTCATTTCGGTTTATGTAGTAGTAAAAAATAGGTGTGGGCGATTTGCTTAGGGCGCTTATTTAGTAGTTTGTTTTGGTCTGTGAAGATAATTAAAGCTATTTATTCATTCAATGTTTAGATTGCTTGCCGTCATCTGTTATTTTGGCGGGGGACAGATTTGTAATTTATTTATTTGGATTGATTATTTTTATTTGTTTCTGCTTAATTATGCTTATTTTTATTAGTTTTAATGGTTATTCTAGAGGGGGCGATTTGTTAATTTGTTCATTTATTTGGATTGATTTTAATTTTTTTTTATTCTATATATTTTTATTTATTCCATTTCTATATTTACATACGCTCTATCTCTGATATTGAGCACTTTATCCCATAAATATAACACACCTTAAAACTATATTTCTTCATTATATATATATATATATATATAAGGTTGTTGCAAAAATAATGACGTAATAATGTCGTTTTTTGACGTATTTTTTAAAGTAAAAAACGACATTATTACGTCATTATTTTTGCAACAGCCTAACATATATATATATATATATATATATATATATATATATATATATATATAAGATCTTATGTAATGAATGCAATGAAAAGCAGACAATCAAAAATGGACAAGAGAAAAAATTCAACTGTAAAGAGTTGACAATAAAAAAAGGAAACACATTAAAAAGGAAAAAAAATACTATACAATGATTTAACATATCTCTCCTTACTTGTCAGAACTCGACTGATGAAATTAAACTATTGTGCGCACCAACTAAAAGAAAAAAAAAAGGAAGCATGGGTAAAGAAATACCCACATATCCGTAAGATATTGACACGGGTATATCTATAAACAGATTATGTCAGTTATGTTCCTTGCGTGATACACACTTAGGCGATCATGTATCTTTCGATACTTGACTGACGACGCTATTTTTCCCTGCAGTAGGTTGCCATTTCTTTCTGCGGTAGACCAGTTGCCATCCTAGGTTATATAACCCGGTCTGTCCTGCTGTTTGCCCATAGCTCGGAAGACGTGAATTCATACTTTCACGAGGGTATTAGCACGTAAGTGAATGTAATAGATTCGACTGTAATTCGAACTCGGCTCCCCGGGCCGTTATACATTACTCCACCGTGTCTACTCACAGATTATACTATGACCTAACAGACAATGCTTTTGTTTGCAGAGAGACGGTTGTGTTGATTTAATATAAATTGTCTCGAAGAATGAGGTTCTCTGAAAACTGAAAACATATCCTCACGGAAGGCTGATACACATCCACAGTTGCTTACAGATCTGGATGTAATGAAATGCATGCACATTTTCCAGTTGACCTTTTTCTAATTCTCACTGGTACATGTTGAGTAATATTCTCTTAACACTTCCGCTGCTAACTACAGAGATCTTCGTTTTTCTTATCTTGCTCCAGCTGGCTAAGTACGGAAACCTACGTTTTTTGCATACCGCTGGTATGAGTGTCCCATTGCGCCATCTATCGTAAAATCACAAAGGACAATGCTTCAAAAGATATCATGTGTATACCCATGACTGATCTGGTAAGTCATTCCCAGGTATATCCATGAAAATGGAATGCTGTAAGACACACTGGTGCCAGTTTTCTGTGTAATAAAATATGTAGGTTGAAATTTGGCATTTTCTTTAAAAATGGCTGGCCGGATGGGGGCAGCACTGGGCAAATGAGTAGCAGTGAAAGTGTTAAGATGGAGTTGTGTTGTCAGTTTCACACTAGTACTAAAATTGGTAAATTACAGAATTTGTTCGAAAGATAGACAGCCCATCTTTAACATTTGCCTTAAACTGGTAGAGATTTACTTTAGACTAACCTCGCCAGTCCATGTTAATTAAAGTTATTCTTGGGATCAAAAGTTACTGATTTGTGGATTTGTGTTATCTTAGAATCAATGCTAAATTGCACCACGTTGAATGGATAGCCATAGTTGCAAAATGTAAATTCTAATTCCTAATTTGAGCAGATCAATGTGACTCGATAGACTAAAGTCTTCATGAGATGAATTTGACGCTGTCTATGAAACAACGAGTCTCAGCGTTTATATACTCCAGTAAACGTGACTTTTCGTTGCACAAATGTAACCGACCATAAAATACATCTGCATCTTGGTTAAACTAAATCCGACAGTAAGGCCTCTGATCAGGAGGTTTTGAGGAGCATGGAACCACCTTTTAATTGCTGGTGTTCCAGGTCCATCCTGACCAGGGTGGTAGCACCTGTCAGGGTCCTAGCTATAGCCAGATAGTTAACCACCCAAAATGGATCAAAGCAAAATGAAAGTATAAAAATAGATTTTAATACCAGCAATACTTTGATCGAAAAATTATTACCAGCAATACATTTTTGAAAAAGAAAAATATTACCAGCAGTACATTTTTTGGGGAAAAAAATTACCAGCAATAAAAATCTTGTCGGCATTACATAACCCATTAAGGTTGATATGTCGTAATACAAAACAGACCAAACCAGACTTATTGTCTACTAGCAGTATTTTATATACTGTTGTTATAGTGTCATACAAAAAGAATTAGTAATCTAATAAAAAAGTAGAAGGTATATCGTTACTTACCTGTCCTGAATAAACAAGAGACAGGTAAAATATATCGCATTCATATCTTAAATTGAGTTCAAAAAACTAAAAGTGTAAAAATAGGTTTTGATATCAGCAATACAGTTTTGAAGGAAAATATATTACCAGCAATACATTATGTATTTTTATAATCATAATTATATTATATACATTTTTAATTATAATATTAATAATAATTATTTATAATTTATATAATTAATATAATTTATTATACAAATTTAACTGTATTTAATAAATAATATTATTGTAATAATTTAAACAGTTTATTTTTGTTAGTTTTTATGAAAGATATACACCCCTAGTCAAAATCTTAAGACCAGATACAAAAGGGTTAAAAATATATATGTATAAAATACTGTTACTTTAATCAAAATATATTTGCGAAACATTTTCTAATTAAATGTAAATGTTTCGCAAATGTATTTTGACTAAATTAACAGTATTTTACATATATATATATATATATATATATATATATATATATATATATATATATATATTTTTTTTTTAACCCTTTTTTATCTGGTCTTAAGATTTTAACTAGGGGTGTATGTCCAAGAACAGATAGTAAATCGTAAAATGTTGCTGAGAGTTATGATGGACGGGAAGTAGTGGAGAGCCATTGTCGCCAAGAATTTGAATTCAAAACCGGCACTGAAGAATTATCTATCAAACAAAAAAAATCAATCGAAATCGGATGAAAACTGTGGAAACGCATAAATAACACCCGATCACAAACACACACACACAAACATACACATTTTGAGAATAATAGATATAGATATATAACCTACCATAACGCTTTCTTATTTGAGATAACCTTTTAGACTGTTGTCATATTGTCACAGAAAAGGGAAAAGAATTGGTAATTTAATAAATTAGTAGAAGGTATATCGTTAATTACCTGTCCCGAATAAACAAGAGATAGGTAAAATAAATCTCATCCATATCTTAAATTGAGGTTTTGACCGCAATTTAAGATATGGATGAGATATATTTAAAACACTAAAAAGTGTAAAAATATGGTTTGATATCAGCAATACATTTTTGAAGGAAAAAGTATTACTCGCATTACTTTTTTGGAAAAAAAATATTACCAGCAATAAAAATCTTGTCGGCATTAAATAACCCATTAAGGTTGATACGCCATAAAACAAAACAAAACAAAGCAAATGTAACCGAATTAGAGTTTCGTCTTTGTACCGAGCCATCCAAGAAACGATAAAACGCAATCCTGAAAACGAGAGTGCCCGGATGTAAACCATTTAAAACATCATGAAACGCCCCCCATTTTCAACTTACGAAGGTGACATTCACATAATGTTCATAGTAGCTCATAAAAAAAACAAACAAAAAAAAAAAACCTTTGTATACTTTGCTCATAAAACCCCGCGAATATGTTTGTCATCGCAGGACCGAAAGTGCCACGCCTTGGAAATACGTCAATTTCCCTGCACACAACACTGTCGAAACTGAATAAGACAAACTTAATAATAACAATAAAAACAGTTTCAGGTTTACCGCTTGTATATGGAGGAACTTAGTGTAAAGCGAGTCTTAATTCTTAAAAAATGGATATCTCTTGTATATAAATGCAGGTGTCCCGCCAGTGCTCCATCCTTGGATCTGCTTTGTTTTTAATTTTAATTAATGACCTTCTCAGCTCTTAACTCGCAATGTACGCTGATGACACAACCATTTCCTCCTGTTACGATAGTAAGTCTGATCAGCTCGATAAAGCCAAATTGGTGCCTGATATAAAAAACGACCTTCAGTCTGTTGTTAACTGGGGCAAAGGATGGCTTGTTAATTTTAACGCCTCCAAAACTAAACTGCTCTCTATTAATAATCTTTTGCTTTCCATCAGCTATAGCTGATGATGACCCATGAGAGATTGATTCGTTGCATCTTCTCGGGCTAACGTTCTCGGCTGACATGAAATGGAAAGACTATATTGAATCCATTGCTAAAATAATTGTGCTAGATAATTTTTTCCCTTTTTTGACATATTTATAAGTCCTACCATTCGTCCATGCTTAGAATATTGCTGCCACATATGATCCGGTGACTCTGCTATTAACCTTGAATTCCTTCATAAAATCCAAAGACGAATCGGCAATATTATCGGTCCTGATCTGGTATCTCGGATTCAGTCACTCTCCAACAGCCGTAAAGTTGCCTCCCCTCATGTGCCTTTTCTATAAATACTTTCATGTTCATTATTTGGATGAGCTCTTCTCTATGGTGCATAGAATCTTTTAATTTAAACGCAGTACTAGAGTGGCGCCGAGATCTCATCAATTTTCCGTTGAGATAGTGGTTGGATATAACCGTAAGTTCTATGTTAACAGTTTCTTTACACGCATGTGAATTGTTTCAGCTAGAAATGTTTACATCGGTAGATAGCATACCGAGACAGTCGTTGGGCTACTGCCATCCATGGCGCAAGCATACTAGCCTACTTACCAGTGCCGATACACCGCGGTATTCAAGGTTAACTTTTCGTAACTGTTGTATTGGTCGACCCTCTTTAATGGGTGATAATCTTTAAGCTTGAAAGGTCACTTTATACACTGATATATGCAGTATATATATTACACACGCACGTGCCTTTACCGATTTGCCCACAAAGGAGCGTTCGGTTTGCAAGGTCGAATTTACTGTATTTAAACTTCAATCTCCCATGAATCTCTCATAATGTATGACGTCATATATATATATATATATATATATATATATATATATATATATATATATATATGGGCACATTGAACACGACAGACAAGGTGCTTTTATTTAGTTTTTTTTATACAATTTCTCTTGCGATTAGATAATTTTTTTTTCTTGTCAGATGATAAATTATGTAAAAAATGTCCGAATGTTCTTTTTTATCTGAACGCTTTCGGCAAAACATTTAGTATGCAAGGTTAGTTTTTTTGTTTTCTAAAAAATGTCATTTAGATAATATTTAATGGCGGCACTCACGAGAATTTTCCTTCTGGGTGAAATATTTTATATTTTTATGAATGTAGAATTTTTAAAATAAAAATTGTGGTTCAATTTATTTTTTGTGATGTCAGTGAACAGTCGGTTGACACATTTGTAATGTCAACGAATACTCGTTGTCACTTTCGTAATGCTCATTGTAGTAGAGACTTTGTAATCGCAGATACTACTATAGTACACCATTGATCATGCTGGTGTCAGACGCCTTCGAATAACACTCGCATTAATAGTACTTGCTTGATTATCAAGCAAGTACTATTAATGCGAGTGTTACTCGTTCGAATAATAATCTGTAAAGTGAAATAGTACAGAGAAGAGTAATAAAGGATAGACTAGAAATAACGATCCTTTAGATGTTACGTGATTTCTATATATTTCCTCTATCGTCACCTGATCCACATAATTCAATAATGGGATCGCCTGTGTTTGCTCACTGGCGATTTATGTTCAAACTCAAGTGTCGGCAGCGACACTTTATTCCTATATAACACCCTCCCCTTTGAGATGACTTCCTCTGGAGTCTATATTTCTTCAGCTTTAGTTCAGTATTCAAATGTTCCATTGCCGTTCTTTTTCTTTTATTGTACCTCCTTGGTTTATTAATTTCTGGTGGCGTGCTTATGTCAAACATATCATACAATATTTCCATCGGTACCTCTTTTCGTGGACTTACTAAATCAGTGAATCTCCGTTTTAATTGATTATAAAGTGTTGCCTGTGTTCCCACCTTTGTCCCTGTATCATGAATGTCATTTTTTCGATCTTTTTTTATAACGCCATCTTCCCAGATTCTTTTACACTTTGGTACATTTTAAAAAAAACACACTTTATCAGCATGTTTAAAATATTTGTTTATATTATTTTGATTCCTTGATGTTCTCGTCTTCCGTTCTGGTAGTAATTTGTTAAATACAGACTTAATCTTCCTGGTGAACATCAACTCTGCAAGCGACATGGTGTTCGAGTTTGGTGTTATTCTGTAAACACTCAAAAATTGTTGCAGCATTATTTCATCTGACTTCTCTCCCTCCGACTATTTTAGTGGCCTTTAAAAGTATCGACAAACCGTTCCGCTTGTCCGTTTGATCTGAGGTCATAAAGGGTGTTGTAAATGTTCTATTTGTAATGATTTTCAAAAAAACTAAATACACTAGACGTGAATTGAGTCCCGTTATCTGAAGTGAGTAAGGAACATCGAACCTGCAAAAATCTCGTGTAGAAAATTTATCGTTACCGTGGTAGTTGGTCTTCTACATTTTAATATTTCTGGACATTTAGTGTAACTATCGACTACCACTAGATAGTATGCTCCGTTTAATGGTCCTGTGAAGTCTATATGTATTCTGAACCATGGCATATCGGTTTTCGGCCAAGGTTGAATTTTGATAGGCGGTGACTTCGCTGCCACGGCACAACCTCTGCATGATTTCACTTAATTTTCGATATCTTGATCCATTTTTGGCTAATAAATATAACACTTCAAGAATTTTATTCTAGAAATTCCTGGATGTCCTATGGGAAATTCCTTTAGCATACGTTTTTGTAACGATGCTGGTATCACAATTCTTTCTGCGTCCATAAGTACATCATTACATAATGAAAATGCATTTATTTCCAGTAATATTTTCCTTTAAATCTTAATTGCTTCTTCAATTTCATTATAAAGTCATCTTTTTCTGACTTAATTCTTATTTCCTCCAATGTTATGGATTCAAAAACGGTGTTCCCACAAATACAATATTCCCCCCCCCAACTCTTACAGTATTTTATAATATATTATTAATTTCATTTTCGGCCATTATCACAGCAATTACTGTGTCTTCAAAGTAGTTCGCAGAATTTTGGTATTAGTCTAGACAATCTTTCTGCAAGACTTAACTTTTCGGGTGGTAGAAACTCTATCTTATAATTATAGTTCAATAGAATACTTCCCCAGCGCTGCAGCCTATTTGCTGTATGTGTGGGAACACCCTTTTTTGATCCATATATGGACAAAAATGGACGATGGTCTGTCTGCTGTATGAATTCTTTTCCATGTATTTTTCATAGCAAATATGATGGCTAATGCTTCCTTTTCTATCTGTTTTTTTTTAGCTTTTTTAGCTGCAATCAATGATGTTGAAGCATGAGTTCTTGGTTTCATTGTTACGTCTCATATTTGTGTAGTATCATTGATCCAATCTTTAATTTAGGGTCAAAATGAGCTAGTGACAAATCCAATGTTAAGACTTTCTTGATCTCTTCAAAAGCACTTTGACATTTATCTGACCAAAACCATTTCAGATCTTTCTTAAGCAGGTTAATAATGAAGGGTGTTCTTAATTCATGCATGTTTGGTATATATATATATATATATATATATATATATATATATATATATATATATATATATATATATGATAGTAATTAGCAAAACCTAAAAATGCTTGTAACTTTGTTACATTTATTGGGGCGGGCATGTCCCTTATTGTGGTCACTCTTGAAGAATCCGGTCGTCTATCATTTTCGTCAATAATTTGTCCTAAATATTTAATCTGGATATAAACAATTCGCATTTTCCTTCACTAATCTTAAAACAATAGTCTTTAATTCTCTCAAATACATTTGGCGCCATATTTGTTATCAGCACGGTGATTTGAGCGTGCCAAATTATTAGAAAGGTTCAGTAAAATTCCCAGAATTGAGCAAAGAAAACGTTTTTTAATGTTGCACGTGAATGTTTATGATCAAAAGAACCTAATAAATAAGATAATCAAACAAATAATAACAAATACAAACAAAGGCACAGTTTTAAACAAATTAATAGCGAATGTGCTTTCCCTGTTTTGAAATTACTTGAAAAAGTCGACTTTGTTAATTGTAGGATGTCATCTGCTGTAATGCCGCGAGATATGTCAAGAATTTCTTCCCACAACTCAGCGTTGCTCCTGAATTGTCGTCCGTTGGCGTACAGTCTTCACTTCATGATGCTCCAAAGGTTTTCGATTGGGTTCAAATCCGGAGAATTTCCTGGCCACTTCATTTTTCGAAGTCCATCGAAGCCTGTTTCAAATATTCAGTAGTCTTGTGAGCAGAATGTGAGGGAGCATAAAAACAATGGCCCTTCTGAAGGCAACTCTTTGACTTTTCATCCATGGTTCAAGATGTTCCTTCATAAACGCTATGTATGCATCAGCTGTCATTTTGACGACATCTGGTACTCTCCATGGGCCCACTAATGTTTTTCCAATAATACCACCCCAGATCATTATGCCTTCACAGCCTTGTTGTTGACTCAAACACTGATGGCGATTCTGTCCGTTCATTGCCCAGCCTTTGCACCATCTATCTGGCCCATCAAGTGTTGCTCGAGTTTCGTCTGTGAACAAAACTTCATATTGTCCTCGGCCCAATTCAATCGATTTTGAATGTGATTTCTCGTCAACGGAGGCTTCGATACAGGTTTGACTGTTGTTGCTATTTCTCTCAGATACCGACATCGAGTACTTTTAGACACAGTAGGATCCCCAATGCGACTGAAAAGCTTTTGACTAGTAAGTCCTGGGTTCTTCGTGGCCTCTCGTTTAAGTCGTGACATGAGACGACGTGAAATAACCCTTGGCTTGCTTTTATATGCCCTTTTGCGTACTTGTGTAGGGTCGGCGGTGAACTTTTTTCTTGATGACACCTCCCTATCATTTTAGAAATTTCTAGGGTAGATTTACCTTTTGAGAGTTCTGAGGTGATAGTTTTCTTTTCAGCATCACTTAAACTGCTTTTACGACCCATCTTTTCACTAAATTCTTATACTTTTTTAATAATTTGGCACGCTCAAATCACCGTGCTGATAACAAATATGGCGCCAGTTTGTTTACATTGTGCAAATCAGTACGAAAATTTCAGTGATTACGTAGATCAGTGTTGCCAACGTTGTGTGAAAATTTTGTGTGAATTGATTGGACGGTGGTTGAAATATTAGAAAAAAAAGTTATCTTGATAATAATTTGGCACGCAGAGTATGTACCCAATTCTGTCGTCATCTGATCATCCAAAGACAATCGCGCCAACGTCCATAGGGTACGTTAGTTTTAACACCCTATATAATGAGGGGTGGAGAAGCACTGGGACCCTCCCGGAACAAAAGATGCGTAGCTTTCTGGTGGGTCCATTTGAGCCATTCTTATTCCGGGAAACACTTCCTTCGCTTCAACGAAATGTGTCCATAACTTAAAATATTTTCCCGTGTCCCACATACAGGAAATAACCTATGTGGCGTTGGGGAAATTGTCAGCGTCCCCATCGATTTTCCATCGACAGAGGCTGACTTAAACAGGGGACCCAAGAGGGACCTTTTGCGAATAGAGACGTCCTTCTTCAATTCTCTCCTGTCTACTTTACAAAAGTTTTTCTTTTTCTTTTTCTCACCTTTTTCTCTGTCCGGATGTGGCGGGTTAGATGTGAACGGGTGGTGAGGAGTGGAATTGGACGATTGGGGAGGTGTGGAAGTAGACGAGTAAGGGGTTGTGGGAGTGGACAAGTGAGGATTTGTGGGAAGTTGTGGGTGGAAAGAGGGCCTGAGAGAGTGAAATGAGTAGGCTTCTTGATACCGTCTTTCATCTTTAGCGTCGACGCAGGGACGGATTGGGACCTGGCTATGTCCATGAGCTTTCACCCGCCCTACTTCATCCGGTGCCTTCCTTTTTCGTTGGTTTTTCTTCCATGCTGCTCTTTAAGGATGAAGACCGGGGTGGACATAAATCCTCAACCTCTGCGGCCTCGTCCAGCCGATGCTGCTGCTGCTGTTGTTTCTATTGATGTTTTGGCTTAGTTTCTTTTGTTATCTTTTCTTGGATAGGAAGAAAACTGAGAGGATAGACTAGAAATAACGATCCTTTAGAAGTCGCGCGATTTTCTTTTCCTCTATGGTCACGTGATCCACTTAGTCCAATAATGGGATCGCCTGTGTTTGCTCACTGGCGATGTATGTTCAAACTCAAGTGGCGGTAGCGACACCTTTTTCCTATATATATATATATATATATATATATATATATATATATAACCCAAGTGTAAGGTAGATTAATTCCAATGTCCAAACATTATATTTGAAAAAAGTACTAAATACAGAGGTGTAGAGCTTAATAATATTTCTTAACAGTTATGAACAAACCGCTACATAAATGCAATCATTTTTCAACACTATAAGAGAAAGACCCTGTGTATCATGTAGTTAAGTTGGCTGCACCACAGAGACAGATACTAAATAGTATCTGTTAGGTTATCCTGCTCAAAGCTATTTGACAATCAGGGCAGGCTTAAAGTGACTCATGAAACCATACGGGATTGTCTTAGGAAAGAACATTTCTGGAAACTATGATTTATACGCTTATGTCATTTACATCATATCAATAAATATGATTTCATTACATACCGTCTTGAGATGAACTTATTCTAGAGAGTGCGCCGTATAAATACTTATGTGAAAATACTGGCTCCGATGTACTTGTTTATGTTCATCAAACTGATCTCTCTAAAAACAAAAAGTAAATTTCATTACTGATTAGGTTAATTGATTCGGCTGCAATTTTAGGGGACGAGTGTGGGGGCTGAATTTAAGTGAATTACTATAATAAAATAACATGAAAAAATAGTTCTGCCATTCCATTCCTCCCCTATCATTCCACTTGTGCTATTTTTACCTAAATTTACTTTATAGTTAGTAATACGTTGGACATTTACTTTGAGACTTACACTATCAGTCAATTACTGTTCGGGGATTTTTTTTTAAACACGTGATATCGGAAAGGGGTAGGATATACATCCCAGAAAATATATTTCCCTAAAGTCTTTTTTTAATAAAAACGTATACAGTTAAACATTGATTCATTAACCTTTTGAGCCCTGACCATCGCTTGGTAGAAGAAAATGACGTAATACTCAGACACCACTTGAACAGTGGTAAGGAAAAATGACATAATGGCCAGCTACTGGTTGAACGGTGGATAAACACTTGTAACTATTTTCATATCTACCGGGGAAACATTACATTGTATTTGCGAATTTTGACTCAGGCGCTCAGGCAGAAGGTCTAAAATTGTTCAGGAACTCATGGTTCACAGGGTTAAGGCTTTGCTGGTGATTATTAGAAGGGGTTCTTTTTTTTTCGGTAAGCTGTAAGGATGACCAAGGAAACATTACTTCTAGGATGCACAGCAAGTTTTTCAGTCTCTGCTATGATGGTTGCTAAGCATATTGTGCTGCTGAAATAATATAATGTTAGGGAGCGGTGTAGCTATCAGCTCGTGTCCTAAACAGGCAAAGACTGACCAACATGAAAAGGTATTCTCTACCAAACTTTTGAAAAAGCCAACGGAAATCAGGGAAATCAAACCTTAATATATTGTTTTGAAAGGATATAAGACTATCCACTTATCCCGACTCCCCCACCGCCAAATTGATCCAACCTATCTCCCTATTATTATATGCGAAATTATTTACTCTCTATACCAGTGGTTCTCAAATGGTACGAATATGGACACACTGGTACGCCCTGGAAGATGTCTAGGTGTGCTCTGGTATTCCAGAGAAATGTGTTTCCAGATATAAGAAATAAATATATTTACTTCACTATATTGCGATAGCTGTCTCGTTCATATTTATGTGAATTAGGCTTTTCTGCTCTCACCATAATTAAATGCAAAAAAAGAGGAACTCTTCAATGTATTGAGGAGGTAATGAGAGTTTGACTATACGCCCAAACATTGAAGAAATCGCTAAGACTCATCAGGCTCATGTTTCTCATAAACACAAGAATGAATAAACTTAAGGTGTGTTTCTTTTTTTCTTTTTTTTGCATTATTTTTGCAAAATTTAACTTCATTATAACATATTTTTCCGAAATTTGCTTTTGGTAACTAAAGGAAGGAACTACTTTTTGAATTGAATGATTTGCGAAGCACAGGAAGAGCCGGTTTTATCACTTTCGAATGGAAAACATCTTTAACCCTTCGAGATCTGACCATCGCTTTACCAGTGGTAGAGAAACATGACATAATGTCCAGCCACCGGTTGAACGGTGGATAAACACTTGTAACTATTTTCATATCAACCGGGGAAACATTACATACCAATTATTTGCGAATAATTTGACTCAGACGCTCAGGCAGAAGGGCTAAAAGGCTAAAAGTACTGAAAATTCCGCTTAAATCGGATGATTTCCTGATTTTTGACAAATATTTTAAAACTGAATATTTATATTTTGTTTTCATTTCGGGAGAAGACATTCATTTTGGTGGTACCTAGCCGGTTGACTAAAAGGTTCTTTAGGCTTGAATGACAACCAGTCTAGGAGAAGGAATACTAATGAAAATTCAAAACCGTGAAGATAAAAACTGGTCGACTAGAAGCCATGACTATTCATAAATTATGAAGAAAAGGAATGTACGGAGAGCCATAATGATATAAATTCTAAAAGGATATAGTCGTAAAAAATGTGGGAAAGTAAAAACGAAATATTTCGAATGCAGATTTTCAAGGTTTGCAGGGCGTATGTATTTGGAAGATTGACAAACCACAATCTTGATACCCACATTATTCTAAACAGATATCAATAACTACGCAACTCTTCAAAAATATTGAGATAGGATAAACACAGCAGTGGTTTTGAACAAGTCAAAACTCCCAATCAGTCAATTTTACATATAAAAAGTATTAGGTTGGTGCAAAAATAAAGTCGTTTTTTCACATATGTTACTATGTGAGAAAACGACATTATTTTTGCACCAACCTAATACTTTATACCAGCGCCTTCTGTACCTTCCAGACTTGATACTGTTGAAAATTGGGAGCGCTGGCTTTTGGAGAAATACTTTGCAGTATATTTCCCCAGCGACGTGGCATTGCAAGCCTTTAGCTACTCCATCGTAATGGAAAATGTTCAGATGAGCTTCAGTCTTTAGTACCACTAGTTCAGACCTTTACAGCTGACTCGCCAAGTTATGTCACCGAAGCCGAATTCCAGATGCCAGGAGAAATTTCACGGCATATTGAATCATTAGACAATAACATATCGAAGAAAGCGTTGTTTTTCTTGCATTTAACTGGAAATTAGATGTGAGGTCTGTACGAAAATTATGCAGCCGACAATGACTTAAAAACCAGGGAAGAAAAAAATCGGACATTTCGCCGAAAAAGTACAAGTAAAAATAGTAACAAGAAATACTTGAAGTATTTTAATTAGGTGTATTAGAAGGTAGAATAGGACTAATAATTACCACTGAATTACCAGCGATTAAATTACTGAATATAAATTTAAAGATAAAAGTTTTTATTTCAATATTTGTTTATTGAAATTACTATTTTTTAAAATATTTGAGTGTATTCGGATAAAAAGTAGCACCTAATAATTTAAATTCGTATTTAACAGTAAGATAAAAGCTAGTTCATCCCTTTAAGATAATGATCAGTAAAAGCGTAATTAAAAGATCTTTCATATCGTAAGAGCTTAAGATTTTTGCTGTAGTAAAATGTACTTTTTCTCAAAATACTTATCGTCTTACAGTAATATTTGAAATATAATATATGCAGAATAGATTTTTACAAAAGCCTATCAAAAAACAAAAAAAAAAAACGAAAAATTATAAATTAATACAGTAAATAAATATGAATATATGCAGCACATTACGATAAAGTGTGTGACATACATGTAAGTACGCCGCTACATTTTCGGCTAAATGTCCGTCGGCCAAAGAATTAGCACAGGCAGATTTCATTAAAACCCAGCGACCATTCCTTGTGCTTTAGTATTTTAGTTGATGTGCACATAGTTTTTTTTTTCTTGGTTGGCTCTTAAGAGTGAGGAGCGATAACCGGTTGGATCGTTTTTATGTTATTTCTTTTTTGTTGTTATATTTTTTTCCATTTGTCACTTTACGGTGAGTATTTTTTTCCTTATGCTTGCACTTCCGCACCTTTGTTTCATATTTTTGTATATATTTATATGTACTTTTAATATTTCTGTTTTTAAAGCTTTTATAAAAATCCTCCTCTCACAACACAGATTACTGCTATTTTGTAGTTTCTCACACTCTTCATCTTAAAAAAAAAAATATATATATATTTTTTTTTCAAGCAAATCTAAGGAGAATCGAACTTCCTTTTTCTTTTTCCATGTTTCGATCATGACTCTCTACAACTTCCTATCTCATGTGGCTTTTAGCAGTTTTCTCCCTTTGCTAAAGCCCCAGTACCCGTTCCCCTATCCATTCATATAAGCTCGTCAGGGTCAATGGCTCGCTACCTTTTCCTATCTCTCTTACTCTCAATATACCCCGAGAGGATTAAGTTTTCCTCCTTCCTTATTATGTGTGCAAAGAATTTCTACTGCGTTTCCTGATTTTGATTATAAGTGTTTCTTTTCTGTTGCCATTCACTTTAAGATTTCCTTGATGCATACTCGTCTCACTATCCTTCTGTAGAGTCACATTTCTGTGAATACAGTCAAATACAGTAAAAACATATCTATTTTGCTTGTGGTGATTTCCTATTTAGAATTCTGGTCACTATATCTAATGAAAATATATCAACTTTATTTGGGTTTATTCTTGACACAGTAAAATTTTGAAGTCAATTTGTAAGCAAAACCCGCGGAAATTATGTACATTAAGAAATTAGGTACAAATAGGTAATTTCTGTACATTTTTTTAGATGATCTTTAAAACTAATATCTCAAAAAATTGGTAAAGCTATGAATGTAATATTTGATGCCAGTACATATCACATCAAACTCCAGCTTTCGTACTAAAGGACAGTATTGATTTTCTAAAATAGTGAGAAATTAAGCAGCCCTAGTGTGCATGCTGTTTATTCCCAGTAGAAGTTCTGGATTATTTCCCACTGTTCTATTTTCCAAAGAGATCGAGTTTTCCTAGCAGTTCAAATAGATCTTAGTGCTGTACCTTGTCAAATGCTTTTATATTTTAAGAAAATAATCTGTAGATAATTCACTTGTAAACTATATCCAAGACTGAGGTGATATTTTATTTATTAAATAGAAAACTTCCAGACAGAGTGCATAGGGAATTGGTTATACGTGTACTACCGTCAAGGTGGAGTAATGGTATTGAGGAAGAGAACCGAGTTCGAATTCCAGTCGAATCCATTACATTCACTTACGTGCTAATAACCTTGGAAAAGGTATGAATCTTCTTCTTCTCCCTCCAGCTATGGATAAATCGCAGGACAGGCCAGGTTGTATAGCCTTGGATGGCAACTGGTTTACCACAGAAAGAAATGACAACTACTGCGGGAAAAAAAATCTGCCTCGACAGTCATGTATCGAAAGATACATGATCGCCTAAGCGTGTATCACGCATGGTACATAACTGACTGACCGTCATCTAGTGGTCGCGTGTTCAATCCTTGCATCAAGTAGTGAAACGTTAATTCAGTAGGAACGAACAGTAAATAACAGATAATCAACAGTTATCTCATAACAGCCAATCAATGGCACCTGATGATGACCAGAGGGTACTTTGTCGAAATGTCGTGTCTATAATAATATATATATACCAACCAAGATGCGAATAATAGCTTCGTACTTGTAAAATCCATGATGCTAGTAGGGCGTAAGCATTTCCGTACATTGAAGCCGGACATACGGTAAGCAGCACGTGTCTGTATTACGAATCACTCGAAACGAGTCCGTCAAAGATAAATAGGCGGACAGAGAGTCATGATCAAAGCTACATGTTCATTTGATCTATCGTTTGATCTATCGTTTGATTCGAACATCGCCCAAAGATAATCAGGTGTCTGACAACTTGTGCAAATTATAAATTGTGAAATTTTCCTAGGTTCACATGGTGATTGCGGTTGGAAAATTGACTTTATTACTTCGACTGTTCATGTTTTGTTTTTATTACTTCTTTTCATGTTTTCCATCAGAGTTTCATTCCGCGGGTTTTCTAACGATATTTATTTCTATACGACGTATAGATAAATATTCAAAACATCTATTTCAGTGGGTACGCGTCGATTTAATCATTTTCTACTGGTTTGTATCATCCACTGTTAATATGTAGACTAGCGGAGGAAATAATTATTTGGATACTTGTAAAATATTTATTTGATATACAGTAATCCCTCGATTAGTGTGGCTGATGTGTACATTAAAAGATAGACACTAATCGAAAACGCAATAATCAATTATAATGTAATATTGTTATTAAGTAAAATTATATTTACTAATAATATATTGTAAAGCTTAATACGATCAGATAACTCAACATATTTTTAAAAAGAATTTCGATTTTTTTGTGTTTAAACGTCCTATTTTTTTAGTTCATACATAACATTATCCTTAAAAGGTAACGTGTTACGGAAAAAAAACCCTTATAAATTTTATCGTTTGCTACCATTTCTGCTTTACCATCAGTCAATTATGTGCCATGCGTGATAAACGCTTAGGCGATCATGTGTCTTTTGATGGATGACTGACGAGGCAGATTTTTCCCGTAGTAGATTGCCATTTCTTTCTGCGGTAGACCAGTTTCCATGCAAGGCTATAGAGCTGGAGGGAGAAGCTGGAGGGAGAAGAAGAGGATTCATACCTTTCCCAAGGGTATTAGTAAGTAAGTGAATATAATGGATTCGACTAGAATTCGAACTCGCTCTCCGATTTCTCAATCCGAGCCGCTATCCATTACTCTACCGTGCCTCCCTATATCCATTTACCATACTTAACTGTTAACACATTAGGAGGTCAATAAATCGATTAACGCGTCAGTAAAACAAGACTCCGCTGTTAAGAAATGCTTGTATACAACATTTTATGCTATAAGAAAGTAATATTTGTTTCAAATCAGATCAATTTCACTTTAAATTTGCTAGTTTACCCCAGACAACGTTTCAGAAATATATGTTTTATTTTTGAAAGATTTTTAAAACTGAGAACTAATTTTTGTTTACAAATGTGTCAAAATGACAGTTTTTATCTATTTTACTGAAAAAAATCGATTTCGATTAATATAATTGCTGTTTGAAATTCACTACAGAGTATTTTACTTATTGAAAATAGTAAATTTTAAATCCTCTAGCTTTGAATTCTTGAAAATAGCTTTTTCATTTAAAAAAACATCATTTTAAAGCTTATGGATACCGAATTAGTGGAGGTACATAATGTAATTTGCACCTCAAATTTCAGTCTCATTCACAGTTAATTTCTAATTTGCGTACTATTTAATTAAAATATAAGTACATATAAGAAAATTGAATAAAAATGCTATAGATTATTAATCTGATTTTTTAAAATGGAAAACTTATTTAGAATCGTTTGCTGCATAGTATTCTTCTGTTCTTCATATAATTAGTCGTACTGAGAAATTGCCCGTTCAAGTTTTCCAAACATACTAAAACCATTAGTATTTTAACCTAAAAATTTTATTTATAATCTTTCCATAGTAAATGCGTACATCTTTTTCATTTCGATATTTTTAATAAGTGTAAATTTTTGTATTTAATTAAATCGTCCATTTTTTTTTAACAAAAAATCAGAAATTTCCTTTTAAGATCTTCAAAATAAACATGAAAACAAATCGAAATATTCAAAAAATTTTAAGACAAATATTCAAATATGTATTTTTATTATCGGCTTAGATTATAAAATATATCTATTTATAACCGTCCATTTTTTTTTAACCCGACTGCTTCGATAACGTAATACTTGAAAAAGAAAATAGTTACCCATTTTCTGCTTTTAAATTTTAGAAAATTTTTAATTAATCGGTAACTATAAGAAAATCAATTTTCAATAACTACAGTCAAAATGAAGAATGCTTTACCGCATTAACTGAGTATTATATGCACTAATCGAATTTTGATATAGAAAAATTTTGGCGCACTAATCGAAAACACATTAATCGAATGCGCATTAATTGAAGGATCCTGTACTTGCTTGCATTAATATTACATTTAATATTACGCTAGTAGGGAGGTATGTGCAGGTGGTTTAATGGACGGCAGCTCAGAATGAGAAATCGAAGAGCCAAGTTCGAATTCTACTTGCATTCGTTATATTCACTTTACCTTTTGGAAATGTATAAATGCCTCTTTTCCCCCAGCTATGGGTTAATTATTAGGAGTTGTATCCAGAAATATTATTATTATTCTAAAAAAAAAAAAATAATTCAATACTTACTTGAACAAAAAATTATAAAATCCAAAATTTGTATCGAGTTTAAATAACTCACAAAGGGTTGATAAACCATAAAGAAACAAATAAAATCTCTAGTATGGTTTTATAATAGACACAAGCGTGGATCTGCGCATAGCGTAGTGGTTAGATGTGTGGAAGGTGGTGTCGGTATGCTGGTTTCAAATTCACTCCTGTGTAAGTTATGTATCCATTTTTTTCTATCACAATGGAGGACAATGTTGACTTCATAATCTGCAACGGGTGGATACATAACCTCTAGCGGGGTGGATAAAAAATGAAAATGATGTAACAAGCGTAGCTACTTTAAATTGACTCAGCATTAACAATTACTAAGAATACTATGGACTAAGCATATGAGTAACAAGGAAGTTTTAAAGACGGATATTAAAAAGGAAACTTTGACTTAGATAAAGAGAGTTGGAATTTCTAGAACACATAATGAAGAAAAAGGCCTGGAAAACTTTGAAGAACATTCACAGAACATATTGAAAATAAGAAAAAAACACCTACCTGCTTGTGTAAATGGATGGCAGAACAGGGAGTGAAAAGAAATCTTATGAAGAGCTCCACAGAATAGGAAGTTGGGGAGAGTTATAATCGCCTACGTCTTAAAGGGCCGCAGCGCATGCGAAAAGAAAAATTTTCAAAGTAGAAAAATATATAAAAATTTATATCATTCATTCTCTCTTTTTCTCTTTCTACTCTTCATCTTTCTCTCTTTCTCTCTCTCTTTCACTTTCTCGTCTCTCTCTTCTTGTTCATTCTCTCTCTCCCTCATACTGTCGTATCTCTCACACTTTTACTCTTTCCATTGTTTCTTTCTATCAGATATTTCCTACCTCCTCCTTTCTCTTCTAATCATCATTCTTCTCTCATTTTGTTTCTTATTTCTCTCTCGCCTTACTTTCTCACTCTTTCTCGCTCCCGCTCTATCTCTCTCCTCCCTCTGTTTTTCTCCCCTCTTTCTTTATTATTCCGAAGAAATATTGGAAAGAAATAGATTCTTTGAGCCTAACAATGCTCCTTTTCTGGGTGCCTTATACCAGTCAGCAATGCCATTGGCCACGGCGGAGGATTCCATTGATGTCATCAAATGTCACGTGTCCGTGACCAGTTGATTTGTTAGTTCGTTATTTACGGTTTATTAACCGTCTGACAAAATATTTTTAGACGTAATTTTTCAGTGTGTGTGTGTGTGGGGGGGATAATAATGACTTAGTGATACAAGTCTTACTACTTAACCCATAGCTGGCGGGAGAAGAAGTGGATTCCAACCTTTTCCAGGGGGTATTTGCGCGTAAAAGAATGCAATTAACCCAACTAAAATTGGAAATCGGATCTCCGATTAAAAATCCACCCGTATCGCCAAGCTTACAGCACTTGGTATATCCCAAACGGTCACCTATCTCGGTACTGATCAGGCTGGCCGTTGCTTAACTTCAGGAACCGGTGTTTTAACGTGATATAGCCGTAAGCCTTTCCATTGACAAGGCAGCCTTCAAGTTGGAGGACGTCGGCTAAGGTTTGACCTGGAGAGGGCTGGTCTCTGTCAGCTCTTCTTGCTCAAGACTGGGCTTTCTGCCCAGTTATATGAAGAAAACTGGTCAGGTACCAAACTGAACTTCGACCCTACGACCGCACCCGGTCATTGGACTGATGAATATCGTCGTAACTAGACTAAAAAGGACACGTGACTAAATCTTTCTTCCGTAATATTATTGTTTATTCAAGGCCGGACTTCGTATAATACTTTGTCATTTGCCCTCGGCGAGTGGATGTGTGTCTTTGGGCTTTGAAACTCTCCATTTTCTCTCTCGAGTAGCTACTTATGTATCTACCTGCTATCCGATTTCTCCCACGTATGCACTTCCCAGGCGCACCAGGATTATCTATATGTAAGCTGTAGACATTGGCACCCAGTGAAGGCAGAAACTGCACTTGGTAGCTCGGAGGCCGATGCACATCGACTCTCTAAAACTCTAATACAATACTGAATGCAGAGCTTATTTTAGCATCTGAGGTGAGTCATATAAAGTGAATGAGCCGATTAAATGACAACAGGAGATTTCAATCTCCTTACTTGAATTACTTTCGGTCAGTCTGTGGTGCGAGTCCCGTCACCTCCGTTCCGATATGTGGACCTTATACACTGTGTATGTGAGAGACTGTCTAACTCATATCTGGGATGGTTTTTACATACATCTGTTTCCAACATACTCATTCTCACACTTGCAATACCGGATGTAAGTTACGTACTTGTGCATTCGGTGACCAGGAGTAATTCCAGGTTAACCTTGCACCTGAATTTCTTTGACGGTCTTTTAATTTGAGAAGTGAAATTTGACAGCAGTATCTATTCCGTCAATATTTCATGTCATTGGCAGTACGTTTGTACCGCACTGGGTGCCACGTACTTGTGGTTTTGTGCCAGAACTAAGCTAAAGATAGTAAATAACAGCAAAAATTCTTCCTCTCTTTAAAATAATATTACGAGGGTTTGAGAGGGGATATTATAAGCCAGCGTGGAGAACAAACATATCCCTACTTACTCTGAAAAGCATAATTCCATAACAGGCGTTAAAACCTTTAATTGGAATAAAGCCTTAACCAACGAGCGTAGAGAATACCATTAAACTCAATCAAGTACCGAGAAGTCAAGCTGACAAATAGTGTATCTTTTGTTAGCTTTTTTTTCTGATTTCTAACAACGGAGTGAAAAGCTGTGGCAAGCATGATTCATTTAAAATTGCATGCATATGGTCAAGGGTGATTTTATAAATTGTTTATCGCCATTCTTGATGGGCAACAGCAGCCATTGTATTCAAAGTCGATATCTTTCCTCACCCTCTCTTTTTACTTTTCCACTTATACGACAAGTAGATATCTCGTGAGATTTCCTTCGGGAAACGTAGGAACATTACATACACACACACACACATACACACGTACGCACGCACATTCATTCACTTTACACACTTTGGACCAAACGTTTACACATTTCATTTGTTACAAACATTATTGTCTTTGTCATTTTTAAAACGTTTCTTTCTTAATACCTTATTATTTGTTTCTACACATATATCGTTTCTTGTTGTTTTTCATTACATTTCTTTTGGTGGACTCATATTCCGAGTCCGCCATGTTTGTTGTGGGCAATTTCAGGAGACACACGTGTTTATCTCACTACGCGTTTACTGAACCACTACACAAAATTACTCACCACAAACTTATCACCAGCTGTCCAAAAAGTGTGGTCGCCTTAAATGCTGGACTTGAATTAACCTCATTGAAAACACAATGTATCAATAATCAATATAATCAGCACAAACTTTTTTGTAAAAATTATTTGTTCATCAAAATAATCTAATGTATGCAATTAACTGTAAAGGACGTAACGAAGATTATATCGGGTAAACCAAACTCATTTACAGAAACCGAAGGAGTGTTCATCGCCAACAAATACGAGATCCTGCCACAAGACAGATAATACTCAGTGGGCATTTAGACTTATGTGCAACAAATATGTCAGCAAAAATTCCAAGTTTTCATATATTATCTTTGCTCAGACAATGCCACAGACCAAACGCGAATAAATAAATAAAATATATTTAGGCAAAAATACAAACCATGTCTGTACAAATTTTAACAAAGCACATTTAACAAGTACTATCCACACAAACGTACGCACGCACACGTAACATACTTGTCCATTTTACTAATGGGCTCATTATTATTATTATTATTATTATTATTATTATTATTATTATTAATACGATAACTCGGTACCCCACCAACACACACAAATAAAAATTCTTGTGTACCTGGCTACTCTCTGATCTTTCACACATTTATATACACATATACACTCGTGTACAATTCTTGTTGATTTTGCTATCATCATCATCATCATCATCATCATCATCATCATCATCATCATCATCATCATCATCATCATCATCATCATCACTATTATTGTTTTTAATTGTTGTCGCGTTATCGCCGACATTCCGACATTGCAGTAAACGCTAAAACTATTTCTACACACACACACACACACACACACATACGCACACACACACACTTCTTATACATTGAACTTTTTGGGGTTGCCACTAAGGTTCAATAAAATAGGATTCTTGACACTTGAAATATTAAAACGTTTTTCTCATTAGCCACGTTCAATGAACCATGACATTCCTAATTTTTGACAAGAAAATGTCATGATACTCAATCTTTGGCGTAAACATTACTATGCCTGATCACGTGATTATAATCAACCAATCAGATTGAATTTTAAACATGTCGTTTCTTTTGCATAAAACAGAATTGCTGACCTGCAGTTACATATCCCGGCATAGCCACACAGCTCTTCATCTCAATTTAACTTTTTAAAATCATGGAACTATTAATCTGGTAAAGTTAATAAATATTCTTCAAGTCTTGCATTTTCTTGAGGTGAAATGATTAAAAAAACAGCGGCTTTAAGTCTCAACCCAGACCTCAATTGGAACTCGTACATACCACCCATCGCTAAAGAAGCTGGAAAAATGGTCGGTATCATCCCAGTCAGTACCTGACTTTTCCTGCATTCCTCTACCTTTACAAGAGTCAGTTCATCCCTAAAAGGGAGTACGGTTGCCATATATAGGTTGGAGTTTTTCAGTCTTCACTTTCTAATCTCAACAGTCCAAAAGCGTCTCTGCGGGTGATGAATTATTTTCAGCTCCACGGCAGCCTTCCCACAGATGAAACGTTTTTCTTTAACATTGCAATAGCCGAGTATTGAACTCACAACACTTTGGATCCAACCAACGCCTTTATTCATTAGGACATGCTATGCCTCTTTCGGATATCTCAGTTATATTCTTTTTAACTCGAGTTAAAAAAGAATATAACTGAGATATCCGAAAGAGGCATAGCACGTGGAACTAGAACAATCTACCACAGTGGACGAAATAAAGGGTTCAGTTCGAAATTCCAATCATCTGAAGAAGGCCGGAGTGTACGACGGTCGAAACGTCGTGAATATGGCAATAAAGACGAGAGCAGCAGTCCGAATAATGTAAATAAGGTAAATAATTAAAAAACCGCATCTTAGAGACATAGACAAATATTGAAGTGAATTTATTGAAGATGATGTAATCGTCCACGAATCTCTCATTTCAATCAGTTGTTAGGAAGCGATTTGAACCGAGAACTTTTCAACAGCCTCGCACGTAAATATGTCCGTAGCCTCATTCTGACAAAGCATTTATTTCATACAAATACTTTTTAAAACGTATTATCCTTCTTTTTATCATTCATCTATCTCAGTTTGTTTGTATCTATCTATCTATCTATCTATCTATCTATCTATCTATCTCAGTTTGTTTGTTCCTTCCTTCCTTCCTTCCTTCCTTCCTATCTATCTATCTATCTATCTATCTATCTATCTATCTATCTCAGTTTGATCCTATCTATCTATCTATCTATCTATCTATCTATCTATCTATCTATCTAGGAATATATAAAAAATGAAAGTTATATCTTTAATCAGTTTCGCAATGTATCAATCTTCCGAATGATATAGAAGTAAAAAAAAAGACAAAAATCTTTCTCCGTCATATTTTCAATCCTTTTTTTTTTATGTATAAAATGTTGGACTAAATGAGATAAAATCATTGTGAAGCCTTAGAAAAATCTTTGAAATTCTGATGTGAAA
This sequence comes from Acanthosepion lycidas, assembly GCA_963932145.1. Taxonomy (NCBI): domain Eukaryota; kingdom Metazoa; phylum Mollusca; class Cephalopoda; order Sepiida; family Sepiidae; genus Acanthosepion; species Acanthosepion lycidas. The sequence goes on along the minus strand of OZ010580.1, from coordinate 68,022,342 downwards.
CCCTTAAACGACCCCCAATTAAATTCTGCTGATTAATTTGAATTAAATCCTGCCAGCTATCTTCTATCGAATTTACATCAAAATTGGTTGAGTGGTTATCAAATTTGAACGTGGCATACATACTCAGAAAGAGAATGCGGCTAATTGAGATCGACATGGGGCGTCGAGAAAGGGGAAGGAGAAAAATGCTTTGCTTTTTTTTTATATTAAAAAAAAAAAAAAAATACCGAAAGAAAATGAAAACCTATTAGATGAATGTGAAAAGTCGCTTGGTGTTTCCATCGGCTTCTGGCTTGATGACATCATCCAATAAATTCTCATACCTGCTCATCCATGGCAGAGACGATGGTCGGAATTTTTTATCCATGAAAAGAATAGTTATTCATATTTTCTCTCGACCTAAAACAGTTTCTTTGATTTAACCACATCTTGCGAGATTCTCAGTAATTTGTCGAAAACCTATTTTTCCTAATATTGTCTTTTATCTGCTGACTGCAGTGATCGAACAAGTGTAAACTAAGAAATAATACCAAAATCCCGAATTGTATCCAATTAAATGAGTATTTGTAGGATATAGAATAATATCCGAACAAAAGTGGAGATAATGAGTTACAGTGAAACATTTATTCTGCTACGCATTTCGGTTTCTTTCTAGTAGGCGTTTTCAGGCCGAAATGAGAGACACTTTCAGACTCGTGTCTGAGGAAAGTGTCTTAGGATATATTCACCGTAACACATCGGATCACAATTTCAACCTAAAAAATACCAGTTTGATTAAAACAGAAAATAACTCACTAAGTAGAAAATATATGTAAAAAATATATTGAAAAAGGACTGATCTATGGTAAACTTTAGGTCAGGCTCATGTATAATATCACCGATCATTGTAAAAACATTAGTAGCACAAGGCGGTATGCGAACTGATAGAGCAAATTAGAGACTTTCTCGAACTGGGTTAATCCAGCAGGCGAAAAGGTTTTAAACCAAAAAGGAGGAGGAGGAGGACAACAACAAAAACTACGATGACTGATACTACTACTACTAATAATAGTTTTTTTTTCTGTTGGTGTATTTGGTAAAGATATTTATTACCTATATTCCAAAACACTTTCTTCATATACAGTTTTGCCATTCATTCCGGCCTGAAGGCGCCTACTACAAAGAGGAGAAACGCGTAGTCTGAATAGTTTTACTAACCCAATATGTTTATTTTATTAATGCGATTCCGGTCGTAGGTATATTTTGGCTTTCCGCGATTTCTTTTACTTTAATATGCAGAATTTGATACGAGATCTTGGGAAAGATAATGGACCTGTTGTTTTCTCCATGGTTTTGAATTAAATCTAAGCCTTCTCCATGACTGGTTGCCATCCACGGATAGATGGTTGTAATTCGACTTGGTTGGCTTTCTATGTAATAAAAAAAAAAGAAGTTTAAATACACCATTTCCGCAGCTGAATATATATATATATATATATATATATATATATATATATATATATATATATATATGTATTGAACGAATATATATATATATATATATATATATATGAATTGCACGAACATATATATATATATATATATATATATATATATATGAATACATATATATTTAAATATAAGAATATATATAGATGAATTGCACGAATATATATATATATATATATATATATATATATATATATATATATATATATATATATATATATATATGAATATATATAAATATATGAATATATATATATAAATATATGAATATATATATATATATATATATATATATATATATATATATATATATATATATATATATTTTCACGTTGTTGGATTAGTTTCTGTATATTGTTGTAGGAGAAAAAGAACTGACCGCAGTTCGTGTTTTTGCTGCGCTTCCAAATTTTCCATTGTCTTAAGAAGAATTTTGATTAAATTCAAAGACTCTGTGGTAGTCTGCATCTTTGGTATGCCCTTATGTTTAGATTTTTGAATGTTTCTCTTGTCACATTTGTACAATATTAAAAATATAAGGAAAACAGCTTGACTGTTTTCTTTAACAACATTTTGCCAGTGAACATTTACTGCCAAGCGCTATATTATTAGCACCTGCACTTAATGTTTGGTATCTTATATTCAGAAACATATCAGGATTCCGTCGTGCATGGGTAAATTGTATATATATATATATATATATATATATATATATATATATGTGTGTGTGTGTGTGTGTGTGTGTGTGTCAAGTTCAGGCACGGCATCAGTACTTTAATCTGACTCTTGTAAAGATAGAGCATGTCAGGAGGAGTCAGGTTCTTTCAGGATCTGTATAAGGAACCCAAACATTTATATATAAGTATGGATAGATGTTAACAGATTTATTGTGCGTTGATGCGTGTGTATGTCATAATTATGACCAAAATATTATTTAGACTATAAAAATCAAATTAAAAATCGGACGAATAACATAGCTATAACTGTTATATAACGATAAAAATATACTACGTTACTTAAAAATCGAAAACCGAAAAGAGTAAATAAAAATGTACATCATAAAAAAAATAAATAATAAAAAACAAGAAAAATAAATTAATCTAAATTAATCCAAATAAATAAATAAACTAACAAACCGAGCCAGATAAATTAACCGTTAGAAAAAAACAAATAAAGATAATCAATCCAAATAAATATATGGAGTAATAAACAAATTAAAAACTGCTTCCGCCAAAATAATAGTTAGAATAAACTACAACAGTTAACCCCAAAATTGAAAAAATAGCTTTAATTATCTTCCCAAATTAAATAAGCGATATAAACGAATTTGTACTACGTTAATAAAAGCACCATTTTATATATATATATATATATATATATATATATATATATATATATATATATATATATATATAAGATAAGAAATAAAAATAAAAAAATAAAAATAAATAATGGCAAGCAAAATATTTTAACCCAAATAAATAAATAAACAAATAAACGACTCCCGGCAAAATAACCGCCAAAATAGACTACCCACAATACATCACTGATCCATATATATAAATATCTGAGAAAAAAAAATCACTCGTGGACTGAGGATTGCGTCTAGCATGAAACAGCCTGTCGCCTCTAAGTGTTGACTTCTATGTTCACTTTTATATTTACACACTCTCTATCTCTGATATTGTGCACTTTATCCCATAAATATAGCACACCTTAAGACTATATTTCTTTATATATATATATATATATATATATATATATATATATATATATATATATATATATATATATATATATATAATTATGCCCGTACTTCTGCCGTGCCTGAGCTGGAGCTACTCAGTCTTCATTTTCTAGCCTTGACAAAATCCCAAAACATTTTTTGTCACTCTTATCGCTATTCCCACGGCAATGGTTCAGATAAGCACTCCATTCTTTACTTCCGCTAATCAAGACATTTACCGCCAGTTGACGCCATCCTACTCTCACAGAGTCGAATCACATTTATGTCATCCATATTCCAAGAAGATAATTCTTTTCAGGGAGCTTTTGCCCAGCTTTTGTAGAACAGGCTCCTACGTGGATGCTTTACTGAATGCTACGGAACATTTCAAGTTAGGTGTCAGTCGTTGTCATTCGCTTTTTCATCATCTTAATTTCCTGCTACTTCCTGTTACATTCATGGCACACATTTCATTCAGTATCCTTCTATCGTGAGTGGCTCTTAAGCCTTGTATTGAGAGATTTTTAAAAATATATCTAAACCTGTTTATCGCAATTCAGAAGTCCGTATTTTGAAGAGAATGTCCAACAACAATCTCAAATGCCTTTCACATATTGAACAGGATTAGGTTGGCTTGTTTTGGCAAAGCCATCGATTTTTATTTCCGAAAATATCCAATACCAGAAGTCCTTTTTCTTTTCTTTTGTCATTTTCTTTTTTTCTTTTCTTTTCTTTATCTCTGCCTACTTCTTCTTTTTCGTTTTCTTCTTTCTTCTCTTTTTTTTGTTCTTTTTTCTTTTTCTTTTTCTCCTTTTTGTTTTTCTTCTTTTTGTTCTTTTTCATTTTTTCTTCTTCTTTGTATTCTTTATCTTCATTTCTTTTTTCTCCTTTTTCTTCTCCTTTCTTCTTCTTTTTCTCCTTCTGCTTCTTTTTCTATTTCGTTTTCTTTTTTGTCGTCTTTTTTCTTTTTCTTCTTTTTCGTTTTCTTCTTCTTTGTCTTTTTCTTTTTTCTTCTTTTCCTTCTTCTTTTTCTCCTTTTTTCTTTTTTCTTCTTCTTCTCTTTTCTTTTCCTTCTTCCTTTTCTCCTTTTTCTTTTTCTTCTTTCTTTTCTTATTTTTTCTTCGTCTTTTTCTTTTGCTTGTTTTTTTTGTTTTTCTCCTTTTTTCTTTTTCTTCTCCTTTCTTCTTTTTCTGTGTTTTCTTCTTGTCTTTTTCTGCATTTCTTCTTCTTCTTCTTCTTCTTCTTCTTCTTCTTCTTCTTCTTCTTCTTCTTCTTCTTCTTTTGCTGCGGTTTCTTCTTCCTCTTCTCTGTTTTTACAAAGCAGTTCAACGAAATATTCTTACTCGAACCACAAAAACGAAAGAACAAAAGTAAATTGCGCTTATCGAAATATGCACTGTTCTATTTAAAATTTCATATTTATGAATTTTTCTATTTCATTATTATTATTATTATTATTATTATTATTATTATTATTACTACTACTTACCTACTTACCTGGATTAATATCCTCCTCTCTTAGTATCATTCAGTGGTTGAATGTTTTTGGGTTAGTGTGTTATGGAGAACAACTTGAAATTTACTTTCTTTTATTACATTCTTTACTCTCTCTCCTCCCAACTCTCTCTCTCTCTTTCTCTTCAACAAAGAAACTTATTTTCCTTTCTTAAATCTACCGATATTTGATTATTCTATTTTCTAAAAATGGCTACTTGAAACACTTTTCAATGTTTGTTTGTTTTTATTTAGTAATAAGCCGCTTTACACACACCCAGCCATATGTACGCGTTGTCTCGCTCGCTCGCTCGTGCCGAGATGAATTTATAAACTTTCTTTACTTCTGTTTTGTTTTAGACGATTAAAATCCACATCTACACTTCTCCGTTCTTATTACATGCCAGATCGAAGCAGTGTACTTTTAGAATAAAAGTATACCTATATATACGATACCTTGAAAGAGAGCGCATTGGTTAAAATACTCGACTGGGATTTGGTACGAATCTTATAATAGGACAAACTCAATTTCTCTGACATTTTGATTCGGATATCTTATTGTTACATTTATCACAACATTCTATGTTGATACGCCATTTATCATTATTAAGGGTGTTCAAATAACTTGGACCGATTTTAAATGTGAATTAATTTTAAGCGTCTAATGATTTTTCTTTTTCCTTTACATTTAATTTAATAACTTAACCAAGGGAAGATTAAAATCAAACAACGTGTTAAAGTTATCGAAGTCTATTACAAAAATGGACGTTCAAGTAGAATTTGAACAAGAAGTTCCCAGATCTCATCATCTCTCGAAACAGCGAAGTCATTTGGCCACCAGTATCGTGCGACTTGACGCCTTTAGCTTTCTTCCTTTGGGGTCATCTCAAAAGTAAGGTCTATGCCAATAGATCAAGGATGAGATAATAAGATATATTGGTGAGATCGAGGAACAACTATGCAGAGACGTCATCAAAAATGTTGACCATCGATTGGAGGTGTGCTACCGAATCCTTGGCGGACATTTGGGTGATATTATTTTTCACACATAATTGCCATGACTTACATAACATGATCCAACAGAGAAATAAATAAATTTTCACAAGTAACACTGATTTATTTACTGCTGACTTTAATCCGTCCTGATGAAAAACACCTTTTAAGCATCTTGGGACTTCCACAACTATAAAATACCAGTGGAAATTCAACTAATGTATCGTTGAATATTTTAGCATAACTATTTAAAAAAATGTTTTCTTTTTATTTTATGTCGTTTTGTTGTCATTTCTCTCTTTGTGTTTTGACAACTACCTAAGGTCTATTTCATTAACGAAAGATAATTATCAATGAAATTTGAATAATGTTGAAGAATATACATAAAATACATAGAATTATAAAAAAAGAAAATGATATATATCCATTTTAGAATTACAAACCATTTCTTTCTTTCTTTCTTTCTTTCTTTCTTTCTTTCTTTCTTCTCCCTTTGGTCCCTTTGTATTTCTTATTTCCAGCAGGCCATAAGTGTCTGATAATGTTAACGTCTCTTCTTTCTTTCTTTCTTTCTTTCTTTCTTTCTTTCTTTCTTTCTTCTCATAATTATGTATGCTTTCTTTTTCTCATTAAAATCGAACACCGTCTGAGATAAGTTTTTCTTCCGTCTTTTCTCGCATTCAAAGCCGAATATTCCTTTACTTATCTGAGCTAATGACAGGACGTAACGCACACGGTGATTAACGGAGAAACCAGCAGAATTATAATAAGACTAGGTTTATTCCATTTTCTTCTTCTTGTTTTTTTTTTTATAAGAGCACTCGGTCAATATACTAATCATCACTATCATTATAATCATCCTTCTTCTTCTTCTGTGTTTTTTAATGTCCTGTTTTGTTCATTCATAAGGGAGAATATATCACTTATTTTAATAGAAAAAAAAACTGATTTTGTAAAAAATTCTTTCATTGTGTCTAAAAGCTATACACACTGAATAGAACGTTAGAGATCAATAAATCATATTGATCTGATCGATAATAGTTAATCTGCGGATTTCGTCGCTGTTGGCATTCGATTTTATTTGAAACTTAGACGTTTCCATTAATTCCACTTCGGAGAGACTGAATAATCTTTTCTGGAAAATTTCTAAAACGAATAGACATATTATTATTATTGAGTATTTTTTTTTTATTATTATTGTCTTGCTTTATTCATTCATGGGACTTTGTCTATCCTTTGTACTTGGGACTACCATGGCGGTGTGATGAATTTATTTAAGGGATAGAATCCTCCTGAATATGTCATCAATGCTGAGTAGGACGATCTTCTCGTCATCTTGTATCTTTATGTTGCTAGGGATTTGGTTCGTGTATCTTGACAAAACCGGGTGCTCCCAATACTACTGGTATTGCTTTGGGTTTCCATTCTATCAATTTTTCTTTCTATATTTAGTGAATTTTCCTGTCGTTTTCATGGAGGTGTTTCTTTCAATGGGGAAGGATATGTCAATGGGGAAGACACGTTCTAATTTTAGTACCAGTTTTACTCATCCTTGCTTTTTTATCCAATCACATTGACCAGATACACTCCTCATTATTATTAGGTTGGTGCAAAAATAATATCGTTTTTTGACGTTAAAAATTACGTCAAAAACGATATTATTTTGACACCAACATAATACTATTATTTTACAGCTAGGATTATTCAATCTTATTGTTGTTTTTTATCTCAATAGGGAATCGATATAGTTTTCGTTATTTTTTTTACTATTTTTACTTCCTTTTCCTATTTTTGTAACCTGGAAATTAAAAGTCGATTCAGATTTGAACTCATATTCAACAGGTGGGCAGGGTTAATGGACGTTGATTCACCAATTCGGCCACTGAACCTGGTGAATAAACAATGCTCAAATCTATAATCCTTTTTTCACTGTTTCCGTTCTTATTATCTACGCCATTTTCGGATTTTACTCTCGAGTGCAATTTCGGGTTTCGTGGCTGTTAATAGGCGAGGAGAGTTCTAGCAACTTCCACATATGTTGCGTTCCCTTTCATACAAATGTCATTGGAAAAAGAATGAACCTATCTCTCCCCCATAACTATGGGTTAAATTGTAGCTTAGACGGACCCTCTAACCAAGGATGGCAACTAGTCTAGGAGAAGGACGATTATGAATTCAAAACCGTGGAGAAGGTTATAGGAAACCACTTCGCTACCTTTTACAAAAAGTTAAGTCAATTCAACGATGATAAAGTATCCGCCGAGAGTTATGAGCGCCCACGGCCCTAAGGGATACGACATTAAAAGTCTAGAATTAAGTTCATTTTTTGGATAGTCTTATTTTTTGCGCTTTTTATTTAAATTGTGATGAAAGAATAACATTACCAAATAGTCAAAATAAACGTTTAAACATATGGCAGATTTGTGTTTCATGACCGGAATGATTAAAGCAACGTCCATGAAAGGCTGATTCTCACTTCAGCCTTGACATTTCCTAATTTTGATGTGTCTGAGTGAAATTGGTGATTCGAGTTCAAATTTCGACCGAGTCTGTTGCGTACACTGACGACCCTTGAAAGACATGAATTAATTTCTTTTCCCACCATCCAACTATAAAATAGATAGAGTTCTCTAGCCTGGGGTGGCAGACCTAGATAAAAGATTACCGTATATACGTGAGTATAGTTCTTTTTTATGATCACTGCTTTATACAAAAGTAGGGGGTCGCACTATATACAGGAAATTTTGTTAAAGGATTTAAGAAACATGCATTTTCAGTGACCGCTTACACTATACACAGGTAAACTTAGGGCACCTCGAGGCAGTGTAATGGTTAACAAGCTTGTCTCGCTAAAACAATTACGACTGAGTAGTGAATTCGATCCTCACTGGGTGACCCCTACTTTCGGCTTTGTGCCACATTTAAGCTACGCTTGAAAAATCGCTTTAACAGGCCACCTCGTGGTGGTGTAATGGTTAGCAGGCTTGTCTCGCTAGAACAATTACGACTGAGTTGTGAGTTCGATCCCCACTGGGTGCCCCATACTTTCGGCCTTGTGCCACATCTGAGCAACGCTTGTAAAATCGCTACACAGGTAAACATTGTCTAGAGAGGTTAAAATTCATGCATTTTCTGAGACAGTAACGTGCCTGGCAGGCCTACATTCTGATAAACTTGTTGCCATTGGAAAGGCAATACCTCAGCGATATAAACACTTGCGAAAAGAAAATGAATGCAGATTTAAGATAGGAAAAAATCTATGAATTCTTAATTTATATAAAGTATTTGTTCATTTTAAGTGGCATACATAACGGATGGGGTTTTGCTCTTCATGAAGCGAGAAAAAGGGACGACACTCAGTCTACGTAGGAGGTAGGCCCAGGGTAAAGGAGCTACCGTAGTGAGGCATGGATAAAAAAAAATTACAGTATCTAAATCTTCGTATCAGATATTTTGCTGTAAATGTTTTTTCTCAACATTTTTCGCTTTGCAAAAAAAAAAAAAAAAAAAGAAAGAAAGAAAAAAAAGAAAAATGAATGAAAACCAGTTATTTTTGTGTAAAATGTGTCTAAGAAGATTTCCAGTATTGCAAGATTTGATCACGGTAGGCCTACTAGTATTGTTTAAAAGATAATGTTGTATTATACAGGACCTATATTAAAAACTTTGTAAGGTACAAATAATTTCAGTATTTACATTATGCGGACCATTGTCCTCATCTTTGTCGCCATATTTGTCACAACGTTTCGGCCGTTGTACGCTCCGGCCTTCTTCAGGTGGTTGGAATTTCGAACTGAACCCTTTATTTCGATCCCTGGGGTAGACTGTTCTAGTTCCACGTGCCAAGTTTGATGGATGTCAGTTATCAGTTATCTCCTGCTAATTTTCCCTCTGAAAGTTCTCCACTGCCTTAACCGGGTATTGAACTCACTCTCTTTGGGTTTGTCACTGGATCTAACCAACGTTCCTCTGTAGCTAAACTGTTATAGCACGTCAGGCTATATGACGGTTCCGTGTAGTATAAGGTTCGATTCCTGTCGGAGGACACATATCTTCTATGAAAATTTCTCGGATAATCAGGCCGGTAAATGTTGTTAATACTGTTTATTATAAACAGAGCATTTACGTAAATATTTGTATCTATAAAAAGAACGAATATAGAAATAAAGAAAAGCACCTTGTCAGCTCTGTTCAATGAAATAAAGAGATATTACAACCCAAATACACAATAATATATATATATATATATATATATATATATATATATATATATATATATATATATGAAATTGTGTGTTTGAGAGAGAACGGGAAGGAGAGAGAGAGGAAGAGAAAGAGAGAGAGAGAGAGAGAGAGAGAGAGAGGGGCAGTGGGGATGGGGGAATAGGTAGATGTAGAGAGAAGGAAAATACGAAGGAAGACGACGATTAGATTTACGAAATGTGCGCCTCTGACGTGCGAGTGATTCCCCCGAAAGCTCCAATAAAATAGGTCAGTCTGAGACTCGGAGGTTTTCAAATGTGTTGATAACTGGGGTAGTGGTATGGGTTGACTGTAGCATTCTTACCACAAAAATGGTCCCCTACGTGAGCTCCTAGACGTGATAGTAAACAAGCAGCCCACACGAAATTTTATGGTGGCCTTCTGTCCTTCTCTCTTCCCTTTCTCTATTTTTTAAAAAAAGAAACCCGTTGATTTTTAAAATTTAGTTTGCATCATCAGCAATAATCTTCGTCTTGTCTTTAATATTCTTGTTTCTAAGCTTTACCTTTTTCTTTCATTCTCTTCTGTACTTCTCTTTCTTTTCTATTACTTTCTAATCATTCAATTTCTTTCTTCTTCTTCTTCTTCCTCCTCTTCTTCCTCGTCCTCGTCCTCCTCTTCTCCTTTTCAACCCTCTGCCTTTTTTCTCGGTTATATGTCACCATTCTCCTTTTCCTCTCTCTTTTCCATTAATTCCTAATCCTTCAACTTCTCTCTTCTTCTTCCTCCCCCTCTTCTCTTCTTCCTCCTAAATTACTTCTTTTCTTTTCCTCCTCCGCCTTTTCTTCTCCCGCCTACTCTACTTCTTCTCTTCTTTTTTCTCCTCCTCTTCTTCTCCTTCTTCCTACTCCTCCTCTTCCCTCTGCCTTTTTTCTTGTTATATCCATATTCCAAGTACTCCTTCTCTTTCTTTTCCGTTAATTCCTCTCTTCTTCTTCCTCCTCCTCTTCTTCTTCCTACGCTTCTTCTTCTGTTTTTCCTCCTCCTCTTCATCTTCTCTTTCCTCCTCTATCTCCTCCTCTTTCTTCTTTTCTTTCTTTTTCTATCTCCTCCTCTTTTCACTCGTCTGCCTTTTTTCTCGGTGATATCGTCATCATATTTTAAGTTCTCCTTCTCTCTCTTTTCCATTCACCTTTCTTCTTCTTCTTCTTCTTCTTCTTCTTCTTCTCATTATTATTATTATTATTATTATTATTATTATTATTACTTTCTCACGCTCTCTTCCTTCTGAATATTCTTATCAATTTATCCCAAATCATCGTTTTCCCCTATTTCTTATTCAAGCATTCAGCAAGGGTGGGAAATAAAGAAAAAAAAAAAAAAAAAAAAAAAAAAAAAAAATGGAGATGAAAAATATGTCAGCAAAATTTAGATAAAAAGAATATTCGATTGGAAAAAGAAGAAAAATACTTCCGTCGGTTGAGGGACAAAACGGAAAGCAAAACAGATACAAAAATTTAGAGAAAAGATAAAATGATAATTGTGTGAGTTGGACCGCTATAAAACACTGACGGTATCGTTCATGAAACTTGACAGTATTACAGGATGTTGGCATTACTGGCAACGACTGTCCAATAGATTTGCCCGCAAACCAAGCCTGATATTCTAGTCTGCCATCTTTTATGTGCCATGTCCCTTCAGGGCGTACGCGATCATGGCCCTCCATCTCTTCCAGTCCCTTGTAGCGCTTAATAAAGTTTTGTCCTTTTGTTATTTCTCTCAAATCTTGTTCCGCTATCCACTTGTTTAAGCCCATTAAGTATGTCCCGCGTTGCTTTCCCCTGTTCCTCTTTCTCTATATACGTCCTGTGAGTATCAGATTTTCCATGCCCTCCTTTTTCATTACGTGTCCCAGAAATTTCAACTGCCTCTTCCTGATGTTAAGTATAAGTTTCCTCTTTGATTGCATTCTCTCCAAAACCTCGTCGTTTCTCAATATGTTCCGTCCATAGCATCCTTAGTATCCTTCTGTAGAACCACACTTCTTTTAGTTTGAGTCTCTTCTTCATCTTTGAGGAGATTGTCCAACATTCGCTGCTATACATGAGGACATATATCACGTAACAGTTCAGTACTCTTTTGTTTGTTTCCATATATCTTATATTATTAAGATTGCGGCCGCCAATGTTGAACCCTGGTAAGATTTCCAGTTCTCTCAGAATTGCATCGCTGTATAGGTTGAATAAGTCCGGTGAGAAGACGCATCCTTGCCTTACACCACTTTCTATTTTTGTATATCTGCTGAACTATAGTTTTGCTATATAGCAAATCCGGAATAGTAGGGCGACTGGTATTCTTGGGATGGTGTGTTTTCAATATTCGAGATAATATTCACGTGAGTCTTACACGTTAAGACCCAAAAGTCACTCCTGGTAGAGGTAAGAGGCATAGTTTTATATGGATATTTTGGAGAGATAACGATTAACCCTACACTTGAAGAGGCTAATATTGTAATGATCGCGGAAGCATCCTCTTGGGAGTTGGTTCCACAAAGAAAGGTTTCCTGGAAAGAAGTTGCCAATGAAATACAAAGGAAATAGGGTTATATTTGGAAAATCGAAAACATATGAACAACAATATGTAGATTAAATACAGTTGTACAAAATATATAGGGAATAATGGAACCTATAGGCTTAGTGGCTTTATCATCTTGCATGTAGGGAAAAGATTAAACAAATTATTGCCTCACTAAAGTCTTCTCATTCTCTTTTATTCCCAGTAAGACTTTAGTGACATTATCGCCTTCCTCGGGATAAAATGATTAAAAAATATGATATAAATAAAAAACAAAACAAAAAAAAAAACAAACAAGAAAAAAAAAATAATGAAACTGAAATGCTAATATGTATTGTATAAGTTATCTCCTGTCATATAAACATGGGAATATAATTTAGATGTTTCGTTTTCTGTTTATGAAACATATATATATATATATTAGGTTTGTGCAAAAATAATGTCGTTTTCTCACATAGTAACATATGTGAGAAAACGACATTATTTTTGCAACAACCTAATAAATATTTATTCAGTGTATTGAGCACTTCTACGTTTTTTTTGTTTTTTTTTTAATTTATTCGATTTTTTTCTTTTGGTTAGGCAGTTTTCAACCAACACGGATGTTTTTACTAAATTTTTCCCCTGATACCAGTTTCTTTAAATATATTTTTATTTGCAAATTGTACTTTTTTCCTAGTCGGGTATAGGTATTCAAATAATATATAATGTATAGTGGACTTTCCCGACGTATGAAGATCAAGCAGTTCCTAGGTGCCGATAGGAGCACATCAGATATGATTATAGTGGTGAAGGTTTTGTGCAGAACCATTCACACTTTTTGAAGGACCGAATATAGAGCCCTAGTGCACTGTGTGCCACAAGGTCCCCAATCAACTCTCCTCAAGGTTTTAAATTCAGAGTTGTCATTCTCCTAGTCTGTCCAGCCAGCTAATTTACCAGGACAGACCGGGTTCTGTAGCCTTGGATGGCAACTGGTCTACCGCAGAAAGAAATGACAATCTACTGCGGGAAAAAATCTGCCTCATCAGTCATGTATCGAAAGATACATAATCTACACGTGGATCACGCATGGCACATAACTGACTGATATCTCTGAGATGATATTACTTACATTATCTGCATTATCCTCATCTTCAATGCCACATTCAGCCACTGGATCTAACCGGCGTATTTATCCACTGGGCCATGTGTCCTTGAGTGAATAAAGACGTTGGTTAGATCCAGTCACTAGACCTAAAGAGCTGTGAGTTCAATACCAGGTCACAGCAATGGTGAACCAAAACTTGAGGAGTTAAGTTAAATGAAAATAACTGAAACATCCAGAAAAAGCATGGTACCTGGATCTAGAATAATCTACCCCGGTAGACGAAATAAAGAATCCGGTTCGAAATTCCAATCACCTGAAGAAGGCCGGAGCGTATAACGGTCGAAACGTTGTAAATATGGCAATGAAAATGAGAATAACAGTCCGAATAATGTAAATAATGTAAGCAAGATTTTATTTTAGTTTAAATTCCAAAAGACGTTGGTGTATATCAAACCATATTTAAACTGATGGGTATCTGTCAAGAAAACATATATTCTCTTTATTAAAAATTCTTTTATGACTAGGATAAACGTTTCTAAAATGTCAGTTGATACAAATTAGCTGATTTAAGTTTAATTAGCCTGAATTGAAACAAACATTACTTTTTGTTTAAAATATCGCAGAAACATTTTTTTTAGGCATTACGCCCCGAGCAAGGCATGAAGCCACTAGGATGCAGAGAGTTGCAGAAGATTTAGAGCAAGAGCAGATAGGAGTGATAGAAGAAAGGATGAGGATAGGGATAGTGGATAGATCAAGGCAACTGGAGGTGTCGATTGACATTACATTTGAATAGTTGGAGATTATAGCTCTCAGGGAAACTGGAATAGGGAAGGGAGTTCCACAGGCGAGAGGTGCGAGGTATGAATCTATTAGAGTAGAAGAGACGACTACATTTAAAAGTTTCTACAGTGTAAGGGTTGGAGCGGGATGCCAACCTCGTAGGGCGCTTGAATTCATGGAGTCTGGGAACCAGTGAAAGCAGATCATCGGAGCAATTACCATGAAAGTATTTGTAGAAAAGACAGAGAGAGTCGACGGCGCGTCTGTGAGAGAGTGACTGTAGACGAGACGCCAGATCACGGCCAATTATATTACATATCCGTCTCTGGATCTTGTCAAGAACTCCGAGGTAGACAGAAGGTGCCCCAGACCATATATGGCAGCAATACTCCATGCAAGGGCGAATGGTTGACTTGTATATTTGAAGTATCGATTCCGGGGAGAAAAATTTCCTGGCGCGGCACAGAGAGCCAACTTTCCTCGCGGTGGAAGAAGCAATTGACTCAATGTATATGTTCCATCTCAGGTAAGCAGTCAACGTGAAACCGAGCAGTAACACTCAGCCGAGATGTCACACTCGTTTATAGACATATGCACATAGTTAGATAGATAGATAGATATGAACAGAGGGATATAGATAGATAGATAGATAGATAGATAGATAGATAGATAGATAGATAGATAGATATGAACAGAGTGATATAGATAGATAGATGACAGAAAGATATGAACTGACTGAGATAGATAGATATGAACAGACTGAGATAGATAGATAGATAGATAGATAGATAGATAGATCGGGACAGACTATGATAGAGAGATAGATATGAGCATACTGAGATAGATATGAGCATACTGTGATAGATAGATAGATAGATAGATAGATAGATAGATAGATATGAACAGACTGAGATAAATAAACAGATCAATAGATAGAGGGATGGGAAAAGACTGTGACAGATAGATAGATGTGTGAAAATATAATGCATTGAATAGATTCACTATTATTTTGACAAAGTATTTGGGGCATTACTAGGAAGGCAGAAAAAATCTACATAGAATTCACAATCACTGTGATGATTTTTTTTTACTATAAAGGCGGAATATTAATATTAGGAAAGGAAAAGATAGAAAGAAACAACAATACTACTAGATTTCTCACAGTCTACCAGTAATTCCTTTGAAAAAATAAGGTTCCGTTCTCTTTGAAAGGGATGGGGAGCATGTAGAAACGCATGTCTATTCTATTATGAAAAATATTAATATTGTGAGAGATTTTTAGACTTAATCCCAGCGGTCACGAATACCGAACTTTACAGACCTCAAACCAACTATTTTTTTGCAGGCAACGTCATTCATTCATCAGTGATTTTAGGCTTGTCAGACTTTTTATATCTTCCCAACCATGGCATTTTTAAAATAAAAATCCCCCCCTCTCGACATCATCACGTTTGGTAGCTTTCTAGGCCGTGAAGTAACCGGGAATCGGTTTTGCTTTGCCTTCTAATCAGACGCTATTTCCAAAGTCCCTTGTGACGGACAGGTCTTTGATGCGATTTTGATGATAAGCCACAATTGTGTATTGACTTCGTATGCGATCGAAGGTAGAAAGAATGTCGAATAGGCTGAATCGAAAGGAAAAGGGAACTGATGGAAGGGAGGGATTAAATTGAAAAAGAAAAAAAATATAGAAAAATGAGATGCTCTCGAGAAGAGGAGGAGGAGGAAGAGGGGAGAAAAAAGGAGAAGAAGAAGAATAGTGCTATGTATACTGGGACGAACCATTTCCATTGCCTTCATATTCCATTATTCCCCAGAACAAGCTCCTGAGTGGATGCTCTCCCAACCACTACAACCTTAATCTACTCAAGTTATCTTCTCCACATGTCCTCATATACTGAACTTCTAAATTCCTACTCTTATCACTCATACATCAAAAATTCCACGCGCCATACCTCTTCCGGATGTCTCAAGGATATATGGCCCAGTGGATAAAACCGCTGGTTGGATCCAATGACTAGACCCAACGTGCTGTGAGTTCAATACCGGGCTACAGCAGTGGTGAAAAATAAATAAATAAATAAAAACTTTGAAGAATTGTATTAAAGGGAAATAACTGAGACATCCAGAAGAAGGATGCCATGCGGAACTAAAACAATTTACTCCGCTATATGAAATAAAGGGTTTGGTTCCCAATGCAGAAGTAGGCCGAAGCCTGCAACGGCCGAAACGTTGTGAATATTGCAGTGAAGATGAGGATAACAGTCCGAATAATGTAAAGTAGCCTTTCTTTTTTTTTTTTTTTTAAATTTTCAACATTCTTATCTAAAGCTTGATAGACTCTTTCGGCAATAACCGTTAATATGTCAGCAGTTGATCTAGACAAGCGAAAGCCATATTGCTTGTCTGAAAAAGACCCGGCAATGTGAGATGCTTAATCAATTCAGAGTTGATTAGAGCAGTTAGTACTTTTTCCTCAAGAGAGCTAGAAGTCGATAGGCAGTGGGATATGACTTGTCGGTGTGATATTAGAATTCTTAGTTTGTCAGCCAAGTTTAATTAGTCTAGTCTGGCCTGCTATTTAACCCATAGCTTTGGAAGAAGAGACAGATTCATGACTTTCCTGAGGACACAGATGCGAAATTGAATTCGACACACTCGCTCGGTATCCGAGTCGGTATCTATTACATTAGAGACATATCAAGGAATTAGAGTAGGTTTCATTTTTGACTTTTTCTTTTATTTTGACATTCCAGCTATATTTCATTTCTTTTTTAACGGGAAAATGCTTAGTAAAACATGGAAAGTGATTTGCATATAGAGAGATATTTCAAATTTTGTTTTGGGGCGTGTAAATTAATTACATGACTTAAACACAACGCTTCCTCCATATTTGGATATGCAGATTTCAAAACTCATATTTCAGCTGAAATCTATGCAAACTAGAAGCGAAAAAGTTAATATAAAGAAAATTTTGTATTTGTTTTGAGTTAAATCAGGGCATACATCATCATTATCATTATTATTATTATTATTATTATTATTATTATTATTATTATTATTATTTCCTTTTAATTATTTTGTAAACATATTTCCCCCCTGTTCCCAACCTAACCTAAAGTTGCATATTTTCCAGTGCAGATACTGACCCATTCTAGCGCACCGAGTTTTATATTCAGTGAATGCTAACACCGTGCAACCTGATATAAGATGATCAATTGTTTCTGGATATTTATCAGAGAATTTGCATTTCGGATTAACTCAGTTTTTCAGTATGTGTGCTTGGTTATATATAGTTAGCAAGTAGTAGTAGTAGTAGTAGTAGTAGTAGTAGTAGTAGTATCATCATCATCATCATCATCATCATCATCATCATCATCATTATTATTATTATTATTTGTGTATGTCATGTTTCCTGCTTTGTATCGAATAGAGCCGGGTTCAAACTATGGTCCTTAGGCCCTATAGGAGAATTGTCATTTAATTGATAGCACATTTTTGTTGTTCCTAGTAGGGCGATTGTCTGGCCAACTTGTATATTGATGTTACATGGGACACTGTTATGAAAATTGTTCATTTATTTTCTCCCGGAGTTCTGTTTGCTTTTGGTACAGTCTCAGTCTTCACCCCCTCATCCTATTAATCTCGATTTCTCGATAATTTTCATGGAGGAGTTTCTCTCATATGGTGCAGCTATATCAATAAGCGTACACTTCCTGAATTCCTTGTCTTTTATGATAATATCAGGTGTATGGGCTTTTATTTTCCTGTCAGTTTGAATCCAAGAGGATAGTTACATCATTATTTTGGGTAACTGTTTCTGGTTGATGTTCATACCATTTCTCAGTGGTTTCGATTTTGTGTTTCTTACATTTTTTTCCTAATGCTCATATGTCTGTGGCTATATTCATTTTTTGCTAGTTCCGGACATCCTGAGACATTATGATCGACAATTTCATCATATTTTACTCAGATTCTGCATTTCAGATTAGTTCCATCTTTGATTATGTCACAGTGATAGGATCTGGTTGCAAGGCTTTGGTCCTGAACTGCAATGATTAGGTCTTCTGTCTCGTTACTTTGATGTGTTTTCTCTTGGTCCACATCAGTTTCTTTCGTTCTTTTTTGGTTATTTGCCATGTAATGCCTTGTTTATTTCAGTTTCTATTTTTTCTTTCGAGACTACAATTTTTTCTTTCTCGTTTCCTTTGTGTTTTCACTTTTTCACCTATTGTTTCTTCGATCGTTGGCGAAGCCGCGTATACAAGATGATTAATTTCTGTCAGGTTTATCAGTCTTTCCATTTCTTCCCTTATTTTTCTAATTGCTTGGTTAGCGAGGTTGATAGCTACCTTCACTTGAAGGTTTTTTCTTACTTTTGGACTTGTTGGTGTTTCCTCGAAAATACATTTCCGAGACATTTTCCCATTTATATCGGATGTTTTCTGTAATCTCTGCTTCTCTTTCATATTCGTCATTATCGTCATCTATTAGAGTGATTATTACAAATGATTTCTATTTATTTTTCTGCGTGATTCTCCTCTGCGTTGTTGAAACTTAGACCCCCCCCAATGCTTAATCTATTTTTGATGTTTTCTTGGGTGCTTTCTATGTTTTTATGAATTCTATGTCAGGCATACTTTTTTTTCCTGACATTGGCTAATTTGTTGGCGTCGATGTTTAGTCTATTTGAGGGGTGTTCTTTTCTCGCCAGATATTATAGGCTGCTTTGGTCTTTGTTGTCTTTGTCAGATTTATCGTATCAGTGTAAAATGCTTTTATTACTTCAATATACTCTTCTCTAAACCATGTATTTATTATTCTTTTTTATTTTCTTTTAATGAATAAAATGGGCATCTGTGAGGACTTTTCCTCAGCGTGGTTTTCCTCTACTTTTCGTTTGATAAGTGCTTGTTCCACTTGTAGACTTTTCGATCTCAGTCGGGTTCCTCGCTGGAGACCGCGATCCTTGTTGACCCGCGTGACGACCGATCCGGTTTAGCAATATTTTTCTTCGTGTCAGCATTATAGTTAGTTCGTATTTACCCATACGTAGGGGCTGGTACGTGGGCGCTAGAACTTTCCATACCATGCTGAGCCATCACGTTCAGTGGACCAGCCCTTCACCTACGTTTTTTTTTTTTTTTTTTTTTTTTTTTACTATTAATAACAACAACGGTACAATCTCCATTTATAAGCGTTTGGATCCCATGAAAACATGACATGCTTCACGAGACTCCGACATAACTTTAATTTTCAACGGAATTTTCTTTGACTTTTTCTCTTTTTCTTTCTTATGTTCAGTAATATGAAACGATATTCAAATCTCCCAAATCCTGTTATTACACGAATATATTTTACCCATAAATACAATTGATATATAGTTACTAAAAATATTAGGTTGTTGCAAAAATAATGACGTAATAATGTCGGTTTTTTTAAGTTAAAAATACGTCAAAAACGACATTATTACGTCATTATTTTTGCACCAACCTAATATTTAAAGAAAAGTTTATTATGTTTGTATTGTATTACTTATAAAATATAAATTGTATATAAATTACTAATAATTAATAAGAAAAGACCATTAAAAATAACCGATAAGTCACTATCACCATAATCACCATCACCACCATCATCATTACTACTCTTCCAATAATCAGTCATAAGAGTTTAATAACTGTTCAATGCGCTTCCCGAATCAGGTAAAAGAAAATTAATAAAACTTATTATTATTATTATTATTTAATTATCTTCATTGTCGCGTTTTTATTTTCGCTTTCAACAGCAGATCTTGCATTATGCATGTTCTTCATCAAAGACACGGAACTCTTTTCGCAGAATATTTGCAGTGCCAAGCAATGCAGTCTTCTAAAGTGGCGGGATAGTAGGTTTGTTCCGTTTTCGTCAATGTAGGATTTTAAGATCGGTAGAGTAGCCACCCCTTGCTCCAACGATAACTGCGACAATAGTGGCCTGAATGTTTCATATTCTCGCCACTTCAATCTGGAGGTAGATCTATTTCATTAGCTTGTCAATTTGTTTGGCCTTGCTATTACAGCCACCACGAACAGCCATGTTGATGACTCTAGGGTAAAAATATAACAATCCCACTATAACGATCATAAAGCGTTATGGGTTTGACGATAAACTTCATCTAGCAGCAAGGTCTCGGATCGGGAGGTTTTGCGGAGTGTGGGACCACCTCTTAATTGCTGGTGTCCCCAGCTCCACGGGGTGGTAGCACCTGTTAGGGTCCCAGTTATAGGCAAGTAGATAACCCCCAAACTTGGGGTCACAATACTATGGGAGTATTTAAATAGATTTTTACAGTAAAATACCAGCATTACATTTCCGAGGAAAATAAATATTACCAGCATTCCATTTGACTCTCGACAAAAACCCTCTTTCGAAAAATACGTAAATAAAACCTGATCTACAAACTGATTTCTTACAAATAATACATATTCGATTCATACGAACCTATCCTAAAAATCTTGTCGGCGTTAAATAACCCAAAATTAACCAAACCAAACCCACCATGATGCCTTGTCTGAAAAGAGTACTCTTAGTACACAGATGACAGGTTTTGTTAAAATAGGTGCATAACCTTACAGGCTGAGATCAGTATTGTAGCATACCATCGGACGATAATGGGTATGTCTCCATTCACATAAATACAGTAGTAAATACTGTATGTTGGTCATCAATTGGAGATTCATTGTGGAATTTATTTGACTCACTTCTAGCTGTGAACTACTTCTACGGGCCGCTGGCGAATCTTATATGTGTTGTTCGTGTTCTAAGTATTATCGTTCATTACCAACCTTCGTTTGATTATTTTATTCAGCAACCTTCCCTAGCCTACAACAGTTAGAAAGACCTTCAAGTCGGTTAACTTGTTCACTCAAACCGTCTTCGGTCTAAGGTGTTACCAGGTACCTATTTAACTTCTGCTTTTTCATGAAAAAACTCTCGATACCCAGTCCTGATGATCCTCTATCACTTCAGCTCCCAAGAGTAGAAACGCACTGCATCAGTCCGTGGGCGATTGGCGCAATAGTTTATGGGCCGTAACTGACAAATAAACATATGGTACTGAACAAAATATTTACTGTAGCCCAACTTAATCACCATGAAAAAAAGTACATGTTAACAACCGCAATCAGTTCAGATCAAAAACGATGAAAGGCATATCTAGTGTAATCTTGGGGAAATTGCTATTCTTATCATTATTATTTGCTTTCACACAGTATATAATATTATTTACTCGTAAGGGGTTTATTTTCAAGTCACCTTCTTGTGATAAATAAACCGGTCATAGACAGAGACAAGATATATCCAAAACTTTTTTAAGTATACTTAGTGTTCCGAGTAGGCAGGCTTTTTGCAATAGCTTTATTACACATTCAACATCTGCAATAATTTATTTTCTTGATTTTTTTTTTACACAAACCTAGTTCTCAAATGATCACTGGTACTGAAATTAAATTCTTTGATAATCCTGAAAAACCATTGAGAATTTCATCTTTAAATCATTTGTCGATCTTATCCTTTTGTTCTTTTGTTGTGGTCGTTGTTGTTGTTGTTGTTGTTCTTCTTATTATTATTGCTGTTCTCCATCAAGCCTTATAACCTGAAACAGATGGCACCTTTTACAGAGACAAACAGCACAGGCTTCTGTAGCGATGGGGTACTATGCTTTATTCCGATTTTTTTAATGCACGTTTTTAAGTTCGATTGTATAGACCTCAACGCTCCATTGATAACTGCGACGGTAATGGACTGAACGTCTCACATTCTGCCAATCGCAATCCGAATGTCAGTTTACTTTTTAATGACAGTGTATTATTATTATTATTATTATTATTATAATAAAAGAAAAACAAAAGAAAAAACACTGTTAGACAATGTTAAACAATATTTGGATAATATGCCTGCCTTCTTCATTTATAAAAATGTATAAATCTACAAAAATGTCTTCGTACAAACGTTACTTGTCTTGTAATGACAAAATAGGCAACATTTATATTTTATAGATTTATATATTTTTAAATTAGAAGATTTTAAAAAAATATATCTTGAAGAAGACAAAATCTTGTGTGAAATATTGTTTAACATTTTGTCGAAATATTGTTTAACATTTTGTCGAAATATTGTTTAAAATTGTCAAAGACTGTGTTGTTCTTTTTTCTTTTCTGAAATCACGCTCTTTTCTTAAATGTTAAAAAATAATGAAAAACATCATTTTAGTTATTATTTCTTTTGATTTCTATTGTATACACATTCCCTCCGGGTCCAAGCTAGAGATCTAAGGTCAGAAATGGTTTTATGACATTGTACACTGATCATTTTTGTAAAAAAAACAAAACAAAACACACACACACACACACACACACACACACACACACACGCACAAACAACAACAACAACAACAAAATCACACATATTTTACATAGATAAAGCTCTTCGTAATAAGTGAGCTGTACTGGTGAATACAAACTTTTGCATTTCTTTTAGGCTTGGGCTACCAGGAATCCCTTCAATGAGTCTATTAGACCCCTTTTCAATCAATCCGAGAGATTTAACTACAGTTGAAATTATTGATGTTCTCATATGCCTCAATTTTTAGATTTCTACTTCAAGATCCTTGTATTTTAATAGTTTTTTTTAAAAAAACATCTTCAAATATACATTGCAATCTGCAGGGACTGCCATGTCAAAAAGAAAGCACATTGGCTTAGATTAGGATAATTATTATTATTTGCCTTTGTTTTGTGAAGAGACTTCAAGAGACAAATGTTATTTTTTCTATTGGAAGAAGATGAAAACAGAAAAAAATGTTATTGTCTTAATTGCTTGTAGAGTGTTGTAGCATACATATGGACGATAATGGGTGTTTCCCTATTAACATAAATACAGTAGTAAATATTGTATGTTGGTTTGCAGTTGGAGATTCGTCTCCAGCTCTACTGGTCAAACTCTCTGCCTAAGGTGAATCCGGACATAGCCTCGTCTGAGGATTCTCTCTGCCTCCGGGGGAAGAGAGGATCAACTGGCGGGTGTATTTTGAAGGGCAGAATCTCGTCTCGGGAAACACCTACCCGACCCCGTATTATACGGGTCTACCGGGAATTTTTGGCCGAGCCTACGGGCTCGGATACCCCACATTAAATTCGGCCTTGTGCTACATCTGACTGCTTGGGGAGGTTGGAGATTCGTTGTGGAATTTACTTGACGTACTTCTAGCAGTTGACTACTTCTACACTACACTGG
This sequence comes from Acanthosepion lycidas, assembly GCA_963932145.1. NCBI lineage: Eukaryota > Metazoa > Mollusca > Cephalopoda > Sepiida > Sepiidae > Acanthosepion > Acanthosepion lycidas. The sequence goes on along the minus strand of OZ010580.1, from coordinate 67,998,715 downwards.
CAATTCTTATATGTGTTGTTCTTGTCTTAAGTATTATCGTTCATTACCAACCTTTCTTTGATTATTCTATTCAGTAACATTCCCTAGGTCACAAATCAGCGGAAAATATGAGAAATTTCCATCAATATGATTTTTTGAAATTCACATATTCAAGCGAAGGTGGGAGAGAACGCAGTCGAGTGAGTTTCTGTACTGCGTGACGGTCATTTTCGCCTGTCTCTTTGCCCTGTCATCTCTTCTATGTCATCTTCGCTTGTCACTTGTCATATCGTATCTATCATATTCGCTTGTGACTTTGCTCTGTCATATCTTCTCTATCATTCTCTATTGTCACCTCTTCTCTCTCATCGTTCTGCAACTTTATTCTGTTTTCTATTCTCTGATATCTCTGCTGGTCAATTTTTTATGTCATCTCTGCTGGTCAATTTTTTATGTCATCTCAGCTTGTCACTTTGTCTTGTCATCTCTTCTCAATCATATTCGCTGTTTACTTTGGCCCGCCATCAATTCTCTATCAAAGTCGCTGTTTACTTTTCACTGTCATCGCTTCTCCATCATCTTCGCTTGTCACTTTGTCTTGTCATTTTCGCTTGTCTCTTTGCCCTGTCATCTCTTCTATGTCATCTTCGCTTGTCACTTGTCACCCAACGACAATTCCTGTCAGGAATTCCATCCGCTTATTTACTTGCTCATTTTAACATAATTTCCAAAGGCTCCACAACAGATAATGTTGACTGTTATTATTATTATTATTATTATTATTATTATTATTATTATTATTATTATTATTAAAGTAGACCAAAATAACAAAGAAAGGAAAATAAAGATGGAGAAAGATTCATGCAGAGAGAGTTCATTGCCTGCCAACTTTGAAAATCTGCATTCGAAATTGTTTTTATCTTGCCTAGAACAATAAATGTCGATTTGTGGTTGAGATCTACAACTATCTCATCTCCCAAGTGGCTTACTTAGATTAGTGTAGCACAAAGTCAAATTGGAAGAATGAAGGTAAGATAACTGTGTTGCATCAACCATCCAAGTGAGTAGAACCTGGCTTCTGTCCGTAGAGATTAATTTTCGAAATTGTGATTACGGCTTTGGTAGAGAAATACGCAATAATATTCTTGCAGATTTCCAAAGTCTCGAGGTCATTACCTTTTCAATCCTTCCTTGAATTTCTAAATTCTATAAAACTACTTTGGGAAGATCTTCGTAACTGTTCCAGGCGTGCAAGCGACAATGGGATATTCCTTAAATGTATCTGAATTATATTCATTGGTCTTTTGCTAAGATTGGACAGTTTTTATACATTTTGATTTGATTCCCCTTCAGTCTTCACTTTTTTCGTCGTTTTGACATTTTACTTTCACTTCTCCATCTCTAGCGTCTTCGACTGTCATCTCTTCTCTGACATCTTCGTTTGTCATTTTGTCTTGTCATCTCTCATCTATGACGTTCGCTTGTCACTTTACACTGTCATCTCTTCTCTATAATCTTCGTTTGTCCCCTTGCCATAACATCTATTCTCTCTCATCTTCGCTTGTTAGTCTCATGTCATCACTTCTCTCACATACGCTTCTCACTTTGTTCGGTCATCTCTTCTCTCTCATCTTCGCTAATCACTTTCACCTGTCATCTGTTCTATATCACGTTCGTTCGTCACTTTGCACTGTCATCACTTCTCTATCAACTTTGTTCGGAAATTACCACTGACATCTTTTCTCTATAACCCTCGCTTGTTACTGTATCTTCTCGTCTCTTTCCTGGAATTTCCGCGTGTCACTTTGCCCGGTCATCTCTTCTCACAGAACTTCGGTTGTAACTTTGCCCTGCCATCTCTTTTCTCTCACCTTCGCTTGTCATCTTGCCCTTTCATCTCTTCTCACTTATTTTTCTTTGTCACTGTCTCCTGTGATCTCTTCTCTCTCATCTTCGCTTATCACTTTGCTCTGTAATCTCTTTTTTCTCCCACTTTCGCTTGACATTATTCATTGTCACCTCTTGTCTCTCATCGTTTTGCAACTTTATTCTGTTTTCTATTCTTTGATATCTCTGCTGGTCAATTTTTTATGTCATCTCTTATCTATCACCTTCGATTGTGAATTTAAGCTGTATATATCTTCTGTGACAATTTCCTTTGTCATTTTGTCCTGGCATCACTTCTCTCTCATCACCTGTCACTCTGTCCTTTCATCTCACATATATCATCTTCACTCCTCATTTTAACACACCATCTCCTCTCACGAGTAGTCGCTTGTTACTTTGCCTTGTCATTTCTTTTTATCACCTTCATTTGTCAGCTTGTTATCTCTCCTGACTAATTTTAGTTTCGAAAAGTCTTCTATCATCACTTCTTTATCATCTACGCTTGACACTTTGCCCTGTCATCTTGTCGATTGTCACACTGTCTTGAAATCTCTTCTCCATCATCTTCGCTGGTTACTTCGCCCCGTCACCTCTTCTCTATCATTGTCGCTTGTCACTTTTTCGTGTTATCTCTCCCCTATCATCTCCGCTTGTCACTTTGTCTTGTCATCTCTTCTCAATCATATTCGCTGTTTACTTTGGCCCGCCATCAATTCTCTATCAAAGTCGCTGTTCACTTTTCACTGTCATCGCTTCTCCATCATCTTCGCTTGTCACTTTGTCTTGTCATTTTCGCTTGTCTCTTTGCCCTGTCATCTCTTCTATGTCATCTTCGCTTGTCACTTGTCATATCGTATCTATCATATTCGCTTGTGACTTTGCTCTGTCATATCTTCTCTATCATCGTCGCTTGTCACATTGTCATATCATCTCTTTTCTATCATATTCACTTCTAACTTTGGCCTGTCATCACTTCTCTACCATAGTCGCTTGTCACTTTGTCTTGCCATCGGTTCTTTATAATCTTCGCCTGCAACAGTCTTGTCATCTCTTCTCTATCATCGTTGTTTGTTACTTTGACATGTCATTTCTTCTCTATCATCTTTGATTTTCACTTTTGACTTGTCATCTCTTCTCTGTCGTCGTCGTCGTTAGTCACTTTGCCTGTCATTTTTTCACCATCCCTTTCGCTTGTCACTTTGTCTTGTCATCTCTCCTCTATCATCGTCGCTTGTCACTTTGCCTGTCATACCTTCTCTATCATCGTCGCTTGTCACTTTGCCTGTCATACCTTCTCTATCATCGTCGCTTGTCACTTTGCGCTGACATCTCTTCTTTATAATCGTGCTTGTCACTTTGCCCTGTCATCTCTTCTCTATAGTCTTCGATTATCACTTTGTCTCGTAATCTCTTCTCTATCATCGTCGCTTGTCACGTTGTCTCCTGTCAACTGTTCCCTATAATCGTCGCTTGCCACTTTATCTTGTCATCTCTTCTCTAACATCTCTAATCACCATCGCTTGTCACTTTGCGCTGACATCTCTTCTCTATCCTCATCGCTTGTCACTTTGACCTGTCATATCTTCTCTATCATCGTTGCTTGTCACTTTGTCTTGTCATCTCGTCTCTATCACCGTCGCCTGTCATTTTGTCTTGGCACCGCCTCATCTTCGCTTGTCACTTTGCACTGTCATCTTTTTGCTATCATCTTCGCTTTTCACTCCGCCCTGTCATCTCTTTTCTCTCATCTCTGCTTGTCACTTTGACCTGTCATATCTTCTCTATCGTCTTAGTTTGTCACTTTGTCTCGTAATCTCTTCTCTATCATCGTCGCTTGTCACGTTGTCTTCTCATCTCTATCATATTCACGTGTCACTTTGCCTTGTCATCTCTTCTCTAAGATCTTCGCTTGTCACTTTGCCCTGGAATCACTTCTCTATCGTCTTCGCTTCTCATTTTGCACTGTCATCTCTTCTCAATCTGCGTCGATTGTCACTTTATCCTGTCCTCCCTTCGCTATCATCGTTGCTCATCACTTTGTCTTGTCATCTCGTCTCTATCACTGTCGCTTGTCATTTTGTCTGGCCGCCGCCTCATCTTCGCATGTCACTTTGCACTGTCATCTGTTTTCTATCATCTTCACTTTTCACTCTGCCCTGCCATCTCTTTTCTCTCCTCTCTGCTTGTCACTTTGCCCTGTCATCTTTTTTTCTATCATCTTCGCTTGTCACTTTGCCCTCTCACCTCTTCCTTCCCATCTTCGCCTGTCACTTTGTCGCCTGACCTCTTCTGTATCACGTTCGCTGATCACATTGACCTGTCATGTCTTTCCGGATATGTTTACTTTTTGAAATCGACCTGTTCTTTCATATCTTTTTTTGTCTTTTCCCAGTCACATCTGTTTCTCTATCATCACTTGTCATTTTGCCCTATCATTTACCACGTCTGTTATACCTATCTCTAACGTTATGTTAGTAACATATAAGAAGACTATTACATCTCTCTTTCGCAATATATCTGCTTATTTGTTTCCAAACCCCATCAAAATAATGTCAGCTGAGGAAGGTATACGGTTTCTGGGACTTTCTGTCTTTTTCTCGACTGAATGTGAGAAACTATCTCCCTTCGACCTCGTGGACAGGGAGTTTATATAACTCCCTGTAATACACTTCTCCTTTGTGCGTAACTCCTTAGCTCCACTGTTTTCCTTTATTACTTATGACGGCCTGCACAGTCCTTTTAAGGAACCATTCTCTACTTGATGTTTACAAGGTTAGTTTCTAAGTCAATGCTTTTGAGGCATTTAGATTTTTTGATGTTATGAACGGACACCAAATGGAAAGCTTATTTTGCTATCTCTCTTTTTTTTAAAACTTAGTACAAACTATAGTTAGCACAAATCAACTTCTTTTTAGATCAAATCGATTTAAATCTCTGGTATTTCCTGGCGTAAATCCCATACAATATATCGTTAGACTAGTATCTTTTCTTTGTTTATTGAAATTCATTCTACCTTAATTCGTGGGTAAGATTATGTATTTTAAGAAGGAGGGCACATGTCTACATGACATGTCCGTAAGTTATCCAGCTATTTAATATTAATGAAAGGAAAGCCTACCTAAGTCAATGGCACCTTAATCAGTCAGTTATGTGTCATGCGTGATACACGCTTAGGCGATCATGCATCTTTCGATATATGACAGACGAGATTTTTTCCCGGAGTAGGTTGCCATTTCTTTCTGCGGTAGACCAGTTGCAATCCAAGGTAATAGAACCCAGTCTGTTCGTCTATTTACCCATAGCTGGGTGGGGAAGAAGTGGATTCATACCTTTCCCAAGGCTATTAACATGTAAGTGAATAGAATGGATTCGAATGGAATTCGAACTCGTCTCTCCGATTCCTCAATCCGGGTCATGCCTCCTGGTACCTTAGTACACTTCGAAATATTTTTCTAATAAAATTATATACTTATCTCAGCATCTTTTGCACTTATCAAAAAGTCAGTAAATTCCTTCTTGAGGATTGCTGTCATTTGTCTTGTCATATTTTCCTTAATGTCACCCGTGGTCTGAAATATGTTCTTTTTGTTACAAAAAGTAATTTCCTTCTTGGGGCTCGCCCCAAATGGAAAACCCTGATCAGAACTCTGAAGACCCGAACTGGGTTGAGGTGGTTTGAACCTTGTTGGCGTGAAATTCTGATAGTAATGGATTGTTTTTCAATAAATCTTAATATAAGATCTAAGCGTGAAAACAGCCAATACAGTTGTGACGACAAAAGAAATGGGAAGTCCCTTAGTAAGACAGGTCATCACATGCTAATTGGTATCCGTTCTCCCGATCTCCTCCTACCGCTCATTTTCTCCACTGAAATAAAGCGAGGTAAAGAGACCTAAGAAAAATTTCCGTCCTTCATTCAGTCTGTGATGCAGCGCTAAAGCCTGAAGAATTGCCGATGGACCACGAGAAGACAGGCACAACACGCTACGTAACTCGATGATGATTTTGGGAAAACCTATAGTTGCAGAGAACCAAATGTGGACTGTAAAGCTGGCACCTGCGATTTTTGCAAATATCCCTGTATATCTCAAGGTGTGATAAATACGATCGTCACGCAGTACAGAAACTTACTCGACTGCGTTTTACTGACGAATGAATAACCCTATATAGGGGTGCTTGATCTTGCATATTAAGGAAATTCTTTATTAGATTGGATGGCAAGTTTAAATCAGAACCGTCTAATCGAAACTCGAAACATTAAAAATCGTTGAATAATTTTTGTTGTTTTTATGGTTAAAACAGAAAATTTGTCGAGTAATTATTTTCTGTCGAGCAAAATATTAGGTTGGTGCAAAAATAATGTTGTTTTCTCACATAGTAACATATATATATATATATATTTATGGAATACAAGATAGTCTCTCAATTCCAAGTTGGCAATGTCGACTGTGAACTTGCTGGAATTATTTATGATTTAAAAAGGTTGGTAGAGGTTGTTTAATTTAACAAACGACTTTATTTTCGCACCAACCTAATAATAAAATCGAAAGGCGATAAATCAGTTTTAGCGTTAAATTAAAACAAAGGTCTAATAATCTCTCAAAATAAATATGAAAGCACAAAACAGTAGCGATTTCGATTCATGATAAAAGTCGCTTTTTTGTTCTTATGAGGTTTCTATAATTTTTTCTGCTACCATTTTACTTATTTGAAATTGATTTTTTCTAAAGAAATACTCGAAGTAGTAGTATGCTCTTACCAATCTGACTAAAAATATGATCGCGTGACCTTTTAGAGCATAACATTTTTTTTTAATTTTTCGCTTTGAGTTTATTTTTCACGAAAAGAACATTTTGGTAGTTTATATATTCGAGTCATTTTTCAAAACGAGGCTATAAGATGGCGATGATTTAAAAAATGAATAGAGAAGTAAATTTTTAAAAAGTGATGCAAAATAGAAACTGTGCTTTCTTATAAAGTTGATTGTTGCGTTCACCTCTTCGACAGAGAATCAGTATCAAATCCTTCGGCAATCCTTTTTTTTATTATTAAATTTCTTCTCAAACCTGATCTTATGTCAAGCGATTTTTTTCATACAAATCAATAAATCTTTGGATATTTTTTCGTGACGAATTCCCTGAGTAAATTGTAAAAGTAAAAGTAAATTCGTTTCTATACAAACTTCATGAAACCTCATCTTCACACACACACACACACACACACACACACACACACACATACACATATATATGTGTGTATGTATGCAATTTAAGTATGTTTTATTACGATATTATTTTTTATTACTATAAATATTACAGATATTAATATCTGTCATACATTTTTGTGTTTTTCATGTTGCCGAAAAAGTCGTTTGACGTAGGGTGGAAACTTGTAAAGGAATTTGCAGAAACTATATACTATGTTTCGACTATAGAAGGTAGTTTTCAGGAGAAAAGAGATTACCAATGTAATCTAATTGTTCCTCTCTCTCTCCACTTCTCTCTCTCTCTCTCTATCTCTCTCACACACACATATATACATATGTATTTATATTTATATTTTCATCTTTTATCACTGATATTGGACACTTTTAAACAGAAATATAGCATATTTTAAAACCTTCAGACCTGAAGATTGCTTACAAACAAGAAACAGACAGTCGCCGTTCGATGTTGATCTCAGTGTCTACGTTATATCTATCTATCTATCTATCTATCTATCTATCTATCTATCTATCTATCTATCTATCTCAGCTTGTTTATATCTATCTATATATGACAGTTTGTTCATATCTATATATCTACCCATGATATTACATCACATGAGTACCCTGTTTGTTTCTACTGTCCTGGGAAATCCAAAGACTTTTTAAAGTAAATGTGCTTCTCAACAGGGATTAAAAACTGAATTCCCTTTATCTTTGGAGCATTAACTTAAAGATCGTATTTCCAGGATAATGGATATGTAGCTTTGATCTCTGCGAATATGCAATTTCTCTTTATTAAGACTTGATTATCCACGCCGGTAGATATCAGTTACATTTTTAAACACGCACAAGGATCTGCTCAAACAAGTGTACCTACTAAATATAACGTTTATATATATATATATATATATATATATATATATATATATATATATATATATATATATATATTGCATATTTCACATAATTGGGGCACAAAGATAGAAGCCAGTTATTCAGTAAACGAATTTGTTGTAGTTTCTGCATATCTATATATCTGTCTATCTGTCTGTCTGTCTGTCTATCTATCTATCTTTCTATCTATGCCATATTCCGCTTAAATGGGGCAATAAAAGACAAACCAGTCAGTGAATGAATCTGTCAGCTGCAACCCGAGCATATATATATATATATATATATATATATATATATATATATATATATATATATCTGTCTATGAATAATTCTCTCGCATACTCTGTTTAATTGGGGCAAGAGACAAGTCATTTGACCAGTGAATGAATCTATCTGTTGCAGTCTGTATATCTATTGATCTATTAGTATCTATCACGATATTCCGCTTAATTGGGGATAAAAGAGACACTGGCCCTTATAATCGTGTTTATACCCTAATTGCTTGTCATAACAGATATATGAATCTTACTTTCTGAGTGAGGCTGACTACACGGTGAGTGAATCAAAATATATTTTAATTTCTTCTCACAGGTTCAATTAAAAGGCTGTGTGACCTAAATAAATGACATAAATTATTACAGGACAAGTAAGATGCTTTTTTTTGTGTGTTTTACCACCATTATTGACTAGTTATGCCCCTGCCCGCATACACACCGACATATACATTATCTCTCTTCCTCACGTTCTTGCTCTCTTTCTCTCTTACAGACACACACACACATCAATGCACACCCGGTATAAGGCCCAAGAGACAGTCAATGTAGAGGAGTAGTGAATGGGGTTTGTGATAGGAATGTAAAAGCCGAGAGGATAGGTTGTGAGGACATGAAGTATAGATAACGGTTGACTACTAAACTTTTGTAAAGATAAAACATAAGACGAGTCTGGAACTGACCATTTTTTCCACGATCTTTAGCAATAGAAATGGTAACATTAGCCGTTTCCTTATAAGGAAACATTTAGCATTCATTGACTGAGCGGCCAGTACTGCTGTCGGTTGAAATTCATCGAACCTTTCGATTAAAGCAATGTTTCAGGAAAACAGGTTGATCACGTCCAGTAGAATTCCAGTACTGATGGAGGTTTCCTTCCTAAACTTTGATTTGAAGAAGTGTGGAATCTCACCATGTTGGTGATGTCATCAGTTTCTCTTCGAAAAACATATCCATTAGAATTGTTAATGCTGTTGAAAGTCTTCAAGTGATGTCGTTTCTGCTATTTGGTACAGTTATTTGATTGTGATTCTGCAAGGTTCACTCGTTTAGGGCCATTTTTAACCATTGATCTGAGAAAGAGTTCGCAAACAGCTGACAGTTTAGATATTTCTGAACGGGTCTGGAGTCATGCATGACGTTCATATGAGACTTAATCTGACGAAGTTATTTAAGAACATGACTCGAGTTTTCAAGTTTCAATGTTTTGGTTGCGTAGCAATTTACGGTATTGGGCGAAACTACCTCTCACGCATCATATTCTCTGTTCCAATTACTTATCTCCTATACTAAATTTGATATAAATGATCCATATACCGAGATATTTGAAGTGTTTTCGTCTCGTAAAATACATCTAGTGGATGCTTTAGTACACATCATCAGTGATGTTTCTAGCCGAGGTTCATTAAAGGTTTCGGGTCTTTCAACATCATAACCCATATCCACGGTGACCCAGCCGATACTAATCGGGAATCGATTTGTGTACCTTCCGTCAGCTACAACTTTTTCCATCTTCCGAAATGCACACCATACGACTCTTCTTGACAATTTATTGTTTAATCGCGGATGACTTCCGAGTCACCATCAGTGTATGCTCTTCCATAAAAAAGGAAGGAAAGACAGCCACAATTTTTATCTGATCAGGAATATGGCGGCATGCTTGGTTTGAAGTGGTAAGTACAGATTTAATTCCCCCTCCTGCGATATATATATATATATATATATATATATATATATATATATATATATATATATACATACACGCACACACAGAGAAACGCACTCAAACATCACATTCTGTTACACTTATCCCCCTTTTTCATTCATAATCAGGCTAAGGAAAAAAAAAAGAAAAAGAAGAAAAACAATATTTCCTTTCCCTCCTTCCTACTTTTTTACCGACTCTCCAACTATTAGGTTGATGCAAAAATAATGACGTAATAATGTCGTTTTTCGACGTATTTTTTAACGTCAAAAAACGACATAATTACGTCATTATTTTTGCACCAACCTAATATATGAGTTACACACATTCACACATATTCACATCCTGAATTTTTATGACGGATTCAGGGCAGGTGCCATCATTACTTTCATTCCAATCCAAGATTATTTGTTTTGGAATGGTTTAAGTCCTCTTTCTTGGTAAGTGGATTTTGGTTTTCTGTTCAAGGTCTTTCTCGAGCCAACTATGAAAACTTATGTCATCGGCATAGCTGCCCTCAGTACATTGGCCTCAGGAGGGAAAGGTAGTTTCGTTTCTGGTGTAGTATGGAATGCTTAAATGATCAGTGCCCATCTGTACTCGTAAATGTGCAGGGCATAGTCCAGGGCATAGTCACTCATTTCCTCTTTGTCGTACTCTTGATAAGGTTTGAAATATTTTGTGGATTTTTGAAAAAATATCTCCTTTCTCAAAAGAAATACTTTCCCAAGTCAACATATATGGCATGACATAGCAATTTCTTTTTAAAATTAAAAGAAACCTATTATTTAAAATAATTAAATACATAAATAATTTATCAAATTAAAATAGAATAGTAATTAACAATCACATTTAAAATATAATATATGAACAAATTTATGTAATAAATGCTAATGTCAGTGTGTCACTGTGCCGCACTTTTTCAACTCTACTCCTAGAGGCCATATCCCAACATATCACACTATTTTGGAATCAGGCCGACTCCGTGAGCAAATTAAAAACATTCCCGGTTGGATCCGAACCTGCAATCCGGATTTTGGGATTCCCAAGTTTTCATTTCTGCGATTGCTTTCGCCGAATTATTTTTATGTGATTTTTTATGACAACTTCTTTTGTACGATAACAATTTATATAACTTGGAAATAAATTTGGAAATAATCGAAATTAATTGCGAAATCCAGCGAAAGTCACCCATGAAATAAAAATAATTGGTTGTACGGAAAGTCAGGACCTACGTACATCAAACTGTCTTTAAATTAAGTGGTGGCCGAAGAATTGTCGTTGAACTTTAAAAAGATAAGCTTATATATTGATGCAATACTTAAATGAAGCGATCAATCCATGAGATATGACTATATAATAAATGCAAATGTCAGTTTGTCACACATTTTCATCTTTATTCCTAGAGCCTGTAGCCCAACATATCATACCATTTTGGAATCAGGCTGACACCGTGAGCAAATTAAAAACATTCTGGGTCGGATCCAGACACGCATGTCTGAAATTTTGGATTCTCAAGTTTTCATTACTGCGATTGTTTTCGGTGATGTTTGTAAGTTATTTTTTACGACCCATGAAATAAGAATAATTGTACGATAACAATTTTTTAAAATAAATTTAGTAATAATAGAAATTAATTACGAAATCCAGTGAAAGTCACCCATGGAAAAAATTGTTTGTAAAAGTAAGGACCTTCGTACATCACATTGTCTTATAATTAAGTGGTGGCAGAAGAATTATCCTTGAACTTTTGAAAGATAAGCTTAAATATTAAATAGTAATTCAGGACGACTTTCAAGCTAGTAAGAAAATCACATTCAACAATAATATTAACAAAATTTATCCACTTTCGTTTATTAGTTATTAAATTATATCACTTAATGGTTTTCATAGTTTACTGTGATTTATACAGTTAGCTTTAAGACTATTTTACAGCATTCTTAAATTTAATTTTTGTTTTAAAACTTAACTATATTTTTACTTTTGTCTATAATTATTTGTTGGAAAATAAAATTTTTACATTAACCTCAGGGGACGAAACACGTTGTTAAATTTTTTTTTTCCTTTTTCTTTATTCATACTGATTCTACAGTTATATATAATTTATATTAGAATTTTTACACCACCCCTACATATATATATATATATATATATATATATATATATATATATATATATATATCAGAAAATAACATATATATATATATATATATATATATATATATACATATATGAAAATAACATAATATATATATATATATATATATATATATATATATATATATATATATATATGAATGTCCATGAATGGCCTGACGATTGCATCTAACATGAAACAGACTGTCGCCTCTAAGTGTTGACTTCTATGTTCACTTTTATATTTACACACGCTCTATCTCTGATATTGAGCACTTTATCCCATAAATATACTAGATCTTAAGACTATATATATATATATATATATATATATATATATATATATAACATGCACGCATGAAACCCTAGTGACTGAGGTATATGTGTGTGTGTGTCTGTGTGTGTGTGGCACCCTATTTACTTACCTGTCTTTCACATCCTCTGTCACTATGGTTTCGTGTGTACTCGTTCTTACTATGTTCTTTTAAAATAAAGTAAGCGTCTGTTTTGTCAGTTGGCTTAGAATTCGGTTGCATTTGTTTACAATACAACAGAAACTATAAAAGGAAACAGCCGTAGAATGGTTTCAGAATAAACAAAAATATTTATTATTAAATAACCTAATTATATTTACTCCGATAGAAAACTGGCGTCAGTTCGTGCACTCACATAATGGCTGGCATTCCCGAGAGCGCTAAGTCCGTTCAAGCGAATAAGATGGCTCATAATATGTCGCAGTCGGGGATTGGAAACAATCAAGCAACATGCTTTTCCTCTCTCTCTCTCTCTCTTTCTCTCTCTCTCTCTCTCTCACGTTTCAGGAAACTTACACTCAGTTGAGGAAATTATACTTAGAACATTCATATATATATATATATATATATATATATATATATATACATATATATATATATATATATATATATATATATATATATATATATACATACATATATATATATATATATATATATATATATGTGTGTGTGTGAGTGTGTATCTATGTTATTTTCAGATAGAATGCATCTGTAGAGGAAGAAAGTGAATTAAAAAGAAACAGGAGAAAAACTATTTGTAGCCGACGCGTTTCGTCCTCTGAGAGAATTTATCAAGGCAATGAAGCATTTACTTTGTTGCACGTATTTATATACAAAAGCAAGTATGTCATTGATTTATCAAGGCTTTTTAATGTTGAGAACGTTCATGAATATTCATCGGGTGGTCCAAATGTCAGTCAAAACACGTGCAGGACACAAAGTCTAATAATTCAAAGTCTGGCAAAACTTAAGCGAGTCATATCCAAGAATTTATTTTTCTCGATGAATATTGTTTAAGATTCTGATTAGATTCTTATTGTATGAGATGCACGTATATGGCGGTACATTTTCAAAAAACTGAAGTGATAGATTTAACCGGTTTCTTTGGATTTTTCAACATATTTGTGGTCGTGTATGTTGGCTTGGAAAAGTAATAATTCTTTCAGGAAAGGTGAGATTGGGAAAAACCGGAGCTTTTATATATTTTTTGATAATATATATTTTGATAATATTATAAATTAATTAATTTAAAATATGGTTTTTCCGCTACACAGTTCTAACCACGTTTCAAAAATGGAAGGTCCGAATTTCATTTTGTAATTAAATTAAAGACATTAGTTCCATTTCATCCTCAAGCGAGTTTTGGAGTAACTTTTAAAATTACTGGATTTTAAAGACACAGCTAAAATCATAATTCGTGTTTCCAAGGTTACAGATAAATCCACTTCAACCAGACGAGGGGTGTCTGCGTGTTCATTATCGCTGTATTTTGATGTATCCATTATTAGCTATGTTTTGGTAGGGGGTAGGGTGTATTCTTCAATGAAATCTGACATCCGTTAAATGCATGCCGTCTGGATTTTTAAAAATTTTATTGTTAACGGCAAAAATTCTTACGGCATTTTTTCTATTTTTATATTTAAAGATTTTGGTGGGGGTGTTCAGGTTAGAATACGTTTTATTTAACTATAATACAATTTGAAAAATATTTTCACTATTAATTTTTAATATACTATATTTCTTTTAAGAACAAGTAAATGTATTAGAATCCCTTACAGTATGTACAGTTATTTACAGTTATTTTCACAATAGGTAACAATTTTTTAAAAATAAACTTTATGACAATGACGTCAAAAATAGCAAATTGATTTCACTGATATAGTAAACTTTTATTTTTTATATAAACTTAGTAATATCTTGTTTCTCATGTAAGTACAAAGGACATGGGTCATTCAATGTCTTACATCTTCTAGCTTTTCATATGAAATTCATTTTACTGTAGGTGTTTTATTGGATTCCTTTAAATGCTTGTAGTACTTGGAGGGAGATCTATAGGTTAGAATACGAAAAATATCTATAAGAACACCGGATTATATATCTTACTGTTCTTTCTTTTTATTTATATATACATATTTTGATAATATATATATTTTGATAATATATATATATATATATATATATATATATATATCTCAAAGACATAAAACAAACACTTATTAATAGCGGACTTTCTAATCAGTTGTTGGATTTCAGTATTAGGCTTTTTTCTGTCTAAGGTAGCTAATAGCGAAGACGAGAATAGAAACAAATAATAACATTAATATTTTTATAAAAATCAAATGAAGGAAAATTACAAACAAGTGGAAACTAGAATTGGGAATATTATAAAGAAAAATGCATAACACCAGTTGACAATAACAAAAAATTAGGTTAATTATTTATTATAAAAAAATTAAGACCTGAGACCTTATAGTTAAACATAATAATTCGCCTCTTAGAACAAAATTAAATAGAACAAATATTATTTACGAATTTAAATGTCCATTAAGTAATTGTATTCCTGATCAATCAAAGTTCGTAAACAGTTATTTGGGCAACACTACAACATATTTGACAAGAAGACTCACACTATATCTTTCAGATCATAGCTCTCATTTAAATATTCATGGAGACCCATCGGACACTATTCCTAACATACTAGTTGACAACACAACTATAGTAGCATCACCTACATGCAAAAAAAAAGGGGTAAAAATAATGGATGCCTTATTAATAGAAACAAAAACACTGAATAGTATCAACTACGAACATGGACACAATATCTTGACCGTGTTTTAAAAATGAAAATAATATATATATATATATATATATATATATGTGTGTGTGTGTGTGTGTGTGTGTGTGTGTGTGATAAAATATAATTTTAAGTTAATTGTTGGTCCTAGTGTGGCTATTTATATCTATTTTATATATAGCTCCGATTGAGGAATCTGAGAGAAGTGTTCGAATTATGGTCGTATTTGTCATAGTCTGTTACGTGCAACTACCTTTGGGAAGGTTTGAAGCGATCTCTTATCCTCCACCCTCGGCTATGGCTAAATAACACGACCGTCTCTGTGGCAACTAGTCATCGGTATGACGATAAACCACATCTGACAGCAAGGCCTCCGATCGGGAGATTAGAGTTTTTGAGCAGCATGGAACCACCTCTTAATTGCTGCTGTTCCCAGCTTCACCAGAGTCCCAGCTATGGGCAAATAATGAACCCTCAAACAAAAACAAAATACCATGAATGTATAAAATGCATAGTAAAAATAAAAGAAATTTATTAGGTTGGTGCAAAAACAATGACGTAATAATGTCGTTTTTTGACGTTAAAAAATACGTCAAAAAACGACATTTTGCACCAACCTAATATTTTTATATAAAATTTACCAACAATACATATTTATAGTAAAAGGACCAACAATGCATTTTATTTGTAATTAAAAGGATAAAATTGCATTCAAAATATATTTGGCCTTAGCCAGAAAATTGCATTAAATAACCCATAGAGGTTGATATGCCGCTAAACAAAATCAACCAAGCAACTAAAATGAAATAACCCTCATGACATTAATCCGTATAATATTCTACAATTTCTTAAGGAAATCAAACACTATTCCAAAATATAACTTAAACAAAACTACAACATATAATACACCTAGCACCTCCCCCAGTAATCATGTCCCCACAAAAAATGTATATCCATAAAAGCTGAATATCAACTACCATGTATTCAGTTATGAAAGCAGATTAACATATATGATTTTTATTACTTCGAAGCTCACAAGAAAATTAAATTTCGGTATTAAATGACCCATATGGACTTGATATGCCGTTAAATAATCAACTCATATCAAATCTGGGTGGCAACCGATTTAGGGGAAGGAATTCAAACCCGTATATTGATCCCGACTTCCGGTCGAGATCTATCATCATCATTACTCATTTTTCAGCGTACCATTGAATTGAGATTAGCTGCCATAACGCAATGTTGTCTGAGCTTTTTATTTAAAAAAAAATGGATAAAAACTATTTATTAACACAGGAATTGATAAGGAATCAGTTAAGATAATTTGGCAGGCTATGTTAACTAATTTCTTATCATATGTCAGTAACATGCAGAGTGAGCGAAATTGTAAGAGATTTGCTACCAAACGCAATTTGGTAGCAAACAGACGACCGTTTGTAGAGAGTATTAGAATTCCGGTTAAAAGCAAATGAATTTTCAGATGATAAATATTTCCAGTTTTAAAAAGATGTGTGTTCCTACGTGTTTATATTAGGTTGAGTTCAAAGTAATTTCCGGTTTTTGGAATCAACTGGAATGACTAATGCGATATCTTAACTGCTAATCCTACGTGGCAGTTAACAATAATAAGTACAGTTGACGTACGATAGTGTTCAACGCAAAAGGCAGTAGACTGACAAGGATAAAACACCACAACCGGCACTGCTAACTTTATTCAACAATTTTGTTGAAAAGTTTTCACATTAGAACTTGTGGAGTTTTACTAAAAATATATTGAAAGCTCCTGATAAGTGGCAGCAATTCATTGCGAATAACGGTAAAAATATAACTGAATAAAATGTATCGCATATACTCGCGTGTCATGCGATTTTTGAAGACCTAATTTTGAAGCTAATTTTAAGAGGGTCGCATTATACACGTGATATGAAATTAGCGTATGTACTGCTGGCCATGCCGTTAACCAAACTATATATCCATTTACTGTAGTCCAAATGTATAGCTGTATTTAAAATACACATGATTTTGATGAAACTGATTTTTTACTTAACTGTATCCGATAATAATGCATGTAATATTCACAGATTAGTATCATATCATAAAATACAAACTGTGTATGCATCTTTTTCATTGTTTAGATTTATAAGAAGTTTAGCTGTTTATGGCTGTACGCGTTTACGAAACGAGTTTAGCGTAAAAAACGATACATTTATCATTCTCATTTACTTTTTTTTTTTAACTTTTTTAACTGTAAGATGGGATAAAGAGATAGAAGAAAAGAGGGTAGTCTGTTGTAATTTGGTCTCTCGGAAAAGGAACTTGCATGATACACGGGATACATAATATAATCACTTTTTATATGTAAAAAACTTGGGTGTCGCACGATACGCGAGATCGTGCGATACACGACTATATACAGTAATTGCACTTCAGCATTTGAGGATATAGGATACGATAAAGAGTAACGGAAATCATCTGTGATGTAACTTAATGGCCATATATTTGCTACATGTTTATGGAGATATAACTTCATGTCAGCCAATATGCACATTATTGTCCATATGCTTACGTTTAAAAGCAATGAGCTTCTAAACACGATTTAATTTATTTTGCCATGATTTGAATTTCTTCACAGCATGAGAATTCGTGTGACATAACGAGATTTTAATCTGAATGCCAAACGGTCATATGGAATCTATTTTAATGAGATTGCAAGCGAAGGTTTATAATTTACTCTGCTTGAAACAAAAGAGAGATTGTAAGTGAGAGACGCTTGCTACCGTGTTCTTTGCGGTTTTATCACGTGATAGACTTAGTGGTTTAAAGCAAAAAAAAAAAAAAAACGAACTAAAAATCACATTGATTATATTTAGGAACAAGACCTCTCAACGTTCGTCTGGTGAAATCCCTAGGGGCGAATACAATTTTGGCAAACGGGGACAACAGCATAAAGATCCACAGGGGGTGAATTTAATAGTTTATATGTATTAATCCCTTCATCACAGAAAAACAAAAATGGCTGGATCATGTTGAGAAGAACTTTGAACATGAAACATGGTGATTAGTGTCTCGAACCCACATCTCTACAACCCATTATTTGTTTTCATCACCCTTCGCATTAAACAAAAAATATTCAAGCATTAAAATTGCATTTGAATTTGTAATTCACTGATTCGTTTCTCATGCAAAGCGTATTAAACCCTAGTGAATTAGTTAGGTTCGGTAATTTTATATTCAATCTATTTCGAGGAGGGCAAAGATTAGATTACGATTTAGTAGGATTTCAATATTCATTATTGCGCTTGTGAAGAGTGACTGGTAACCATTTACTCTAAGTGACTTTTGTGCTTTGTATGGCGTGAACAGCAGGTATATATATATATATATATATATATATATATATATATATATATATATATATATATATATATATATATATAAGTGAACATTGAAGTCAACACTCAGAGGATCTGAGTGTTGATTTCAATGTTCACTTTTATAAAACATACGCTTTATCTCTGGTATTGAGCACTTTATTCCATAAATATAGCACACCTTAAAACTATATTTCTTCATATATATATATATATATATATATATATATATACTCTCGACACTCCCATCGAATTCAACGTATGAGGATCAAGCAGATCAGTTCCGAGGAAACCGACAGCCCGACAACAGCACATGAGATTTGATTTTCGTGATAAAGATTTCGTGCAGGACCATCCGCACTTTTTCACACACACACACACACACACACACACACACACACACACACACACACACACACACACATATATATATATATATATATATATATATATAGGTAGTTATCCGTTTGTGACGTCGTCCCCCGGTCGCAGCGCCAACCGTGAGGTTCTATCCTAGTCTACCACGGCACAAACTGTGACGTCCCTAAACACCACCAATTGTGACGTCCTCGCCGCAGCGCCAGCCGTTCGCTCCTCGCTGCTCCGTTCGGGTGTCGCCGCTCCAAATGTGACGTTCTAACCTTTTGGTGATTCGGGTGGGAATCTGGTTAGATTTGATATCAGCCTCGTCGTTCCCAACTCGCTTCCAACGCCTGGTTACCAAGGTAACTGCACTGATCCCCCAGTCCGCCTACCCACGTTGTGAAATCAAACAGTGGTTGGGGCCGTACTGCAAACCGAGTTCAACGGGGGTGATACCACACAAATATGCATAAAAGACAATAAAATGAAAACTCAAAAGTTCAAAGTATCAAAGAAAAAGGTAACAAACTTTATGTCTAGTTGTTCGATACATAGGACTGCATCTATCTCCCGACCCGTTCTATGGATTGTGACATGTCGTTTTCCGTTAGGCAAGTTTTAACACTTCAAGTTGTCTGCTCTCTAAGAAATTGGTGTTTCGGTGGGTCTTTGGACGAAAGTCAAAAAAAAAAAAAACTTATTTTGGTGATCTGGATCTAAGTCGCTCTTCAAAATAATTGTTCTTGGGTTGAAGAGAGGTCCGGAATGTGCGTGAATCTTGTTCAGCTATCTGCGAGGCTTGCTTCAACTGAAGACTGACTCTCGGAACTGCTGGAACTCAACTCCTTTCTGCTCGTTGTGGCTTCGTTTATATGGGCGCCGACCAAAACCGGGGTGAGTTTGTCGGCGCCGCGGGGTTTCCTCGATAATTCTAAATACATATCCACCTCTCTGGTTAGGAATTTTCCACCTTTTTCCATTTTTGGGAACCTTTCACCTCCCACCTTCTCATCATACTTCAGAGGGGCGTGAACTGCCTTCCTCACATCTTTGTAGCAACCTCTCTTACTCATCCTCCAGATGGGCTGCAACAACCTCCCTCGTGCGTCACGTGATCACCACTCGACCAATGATGTCTTAGTCGGGCGTGGACGAATCCGCGGCTTTGTTTCAGGAAGAAAAAAATATCTTGCTTAACTAAAAAAAAAAATGATCTCTTCTCTTTCCCTTTACTTCCTCTTAATCGCCGTTATCATTTCTCTGGCCGCGAACGGGACAATATGACAATGGCGGTCATAACTCTTGTTCTACACGTGGTTTACGTCAGGTATTTTATCGCTAATTATAAGAATGGGTGGTCTTCCTAACACTGTCTCAAAAAGAAACATCTCCAAAGTTTCAGTCAGTCTGTCGCCTCGAAGAAAGAAAAAAAAAACACCTCTAGGTTCCCATTCATTTTCCTTCGGTACATATTTCTGATAACATAATTTTATTATCGCAGGCCAAGGATGTTCCGTCGAAGGAAAATCGGTCAACGGACACTCGTAGGTGGTTTTTAATTTTTCATATCTGTCCAAAGTCCTTTTAGTTGCCTGTTTTTCGTCACTTATCGAAATAACATTTTCATTTGAATTTTTTTTTCTTTGGCTAGCCGGTCTGTAGTTGATAATAAGATGTCTTCCCGTACCAATAGTTTGTTTTCATATCCTTAGATAACACAGCCGATGCGAAAACATATCTGATTCTTTCTTTCTTTCGCTTTCTTTTTACTCAGAATTTCCCTGTCATTGTAATGACACTCTTTCGCCATTTGTTACTTATCAAAATATCCTTTTATCCATTGTCTCTTAGCCGTGTGTGTGTTCTTGCTTATCACCCACGATTCGGTCCTTAGCCTCTCCTTTTCCTCTTTTCTTTCTTTTCCCTTTCTGCCTCGTTAAATGGTGCCACAGTTGGTATAATCCAGGCGTGTCCTTTTAACGCGACATAGAATTTGAACATTATTTACATTATTCGGACTATTTTCCTCATCTTTGTCGCCATATTTATCACAACGTTTTGGCCGTTGTACGCTCCGGCCTTCTTCAGGTGGTTGGAATGTCGAACTGAACCCTTTATTTCGCTCACTGGAGTAGACTGTTCTAGTTCCACGTGCCATGTTTAATGGATGTCAGTTATCAGTTATCTCCTGTTAATTTCCCTCTGAAAGTTCTCCACTGCCTTAACCGGGTATTGAACTCACACTTTTTGGATCCTGTCACTATACCAGAACACTACACTAGAACAGTACATAATACCTCATCTCAGAAATATAGACAGACATAGAATTTGAAATATATTAAAACTGATTCACAAAAGAGCAATCTATGTTTATTTTCAACAGAATAAATTTTCTTAACAATCTCTACCGTTAATAAACAACTAGTTTCACCTACGAATTTTAATTTTAAAATTCGCAGGTTGAAATTGGGATTTCGGAATAAATTGCATTTATTTACATTTTGTCTTCCATATATATATATATATATATATATATATATATATATATATATATATATATATATATATATTTGTTCGTGTGTCTTTGTGTGTAAACGTGAAAGAGGAGAAAAATCTAAGCTCAAATACTTTATTACATACTTTATATCAACCTAATATCGGTATATCTGTAGGTTTAGTAAAATATCCAACTCTCAAGACGGGACTTTCTGAACTAAATAGCTTGTAAATCTCTATTTTCTGCTATTTATGAAGTGAAAAGCATTTCTAATTAGAATGGATTTCCTTTAAACGACAAGGCCTGAACGAATCAATTCTTTTAGTTTCTGAATAATGAATTTAAGTTTATATTTACGTCCATTTTCATGCAAATGGACAAGCAAATGGATCGTCATGTGTGGTACACACAACTTCCCTATTCACATATACGATTGAGGAATCGAATTCTCACTGAAAAGGGGAGATAACTAGATTATAAAACACGACTCAGGGGAGAAGAAAAGAAACTGGTAAAAGGCATATCTCTACGCATTCGAGATTTCTAAACTTCTAACATTAAGTTATATTGTTGGTCATAAGAATAATCGATTGAACCGATCAGCGGTAGAGACGTGTTAATAAATAGATATGATTCAACGACGAAAACAGACACAAAAGAAATCAGTCTCAACACTTGCTGCCGAGTAATGGTTTACTGAGTTAATCTTGGGATCTTTTCTGTTAATTTACCGCAAAATATTAATTCAGCCCCCCCCCCCAAATAAAGAGAATTTTTATTAATTAAAGTTCTCACCAAATTCCCACAGAGTGAGACCCTTCCATTGCACTGACATTTGCGATCGCCACAATTGTGGGCGACTCTGTTGCGCTATTTTTAAGTGTGGGGTCTACGTTCGCGCACAACCCAATAAACAATTTTAAATTGAAAAAAATCCTTATAAGTACATCGAATATCATTCGCACTTACGAAATGTGAATAACTCCCTGAATTTTCGTAATTTTTTCATTCTGAGGGTTGGAGTTTGTTGTGAGGTAAGTTAAAAAATGGATTTAAAATTTATAATACTAAAAGTGTGCTAAAAATTTAATAAAAAACCAACATACTTCGATTCAAAATTTATAATTTCTTAGGTGAATTAATATTTGCAATAGGTGACTTTACATTACATTTGGGGTGAATTAACAGAAAAGGTCCTAATCTTGCAGACCCGTTATTAGGATATAATTAGTTTCATCATCACCGGACCCTCAGAAGTTTTAGCCTCGTGCTAGAGTAAATTATACTTAAAGTGCTGAGTCAACCAATCAAAGCAGTCAGTTAGAAAATGCACCTAGGTATAACCTCAAATTCCATTCCATTCTAATATTTTCTTTACTCTCACTTTTCGCCTGTGGAAATATCTTCCGAATTTTTGCTTCTCTCTCACCTACAATTTTCAAAAATTTAAATGCAACATCAATCGCCATCTTCTGTCTTCCTGAAAGTTTTCTCATTCTGTTCTACTCCCAGCAATCTCTTGCGTTTTAGAGGCATTATCGCCTTACTTGGCCCAGCAATCTCTTGCGTTTTAGAGGCATTATCGCCTTACTTGGGGCGAAATGATTAAAACATTTTGTGAAGAAGGTGTCAAAGACCTCATCTACAAACAATAACTGTTGTGTAACTATCTTCCAGTCAAAGAAGTAGTGGAAAGCGGGAAGAAAGGACTAACCATTAATTGTAAAATGACAGAATCTATGATTGTAAGCAAGAGGTAAACCTCAAGTAAATACAGAAGTTTAAGTATCTGGAATGTGTTTTAATAGATGATGGAAAATATGGCCCCAAAATCGGAAGGTGCATTGAAATAGTAAATGATGCCTTCCAATAGCTAGGTTATGTATTAAGAAAGAGGAAAATTTCATTATAAATAAATAAAATACAGTTGAACTGTTTTTTCTTTTTTAAGCATTTCACCCCAAGCAAGGCAGGTGTGTCACTAGCACACAAGGGGTAACAGAGGATAGAGAACAAGAGTAAAGAGGCGTGTTTGGAGAGCGGTTAAAGAGAAGGATAGGGAACAAGATCACGGTGTCAGAAGATATCGATTGACATTACACTTGAATATTTGAAGATTATAGTTATCAGGGAAGCAAGTAAGAGGAAGAGAATTCCACAGATTGGAAGTGTAGGAAAAGAAGCTGTTTGAGTAGAAGAGACGGTTACATTTAACAGTGAAAAGGTGGGACCGAGATGCCAACTTAGTAGCTCGTTTAAATTCACGCAGTCTGGAAATCAGAGAAAGCAATTCGTCGGAAGAGTTGCCGTGAAAATACTTATAAGAGAGACAGAGGGAAGCCATGGCACGTCTGTGAGAACGCGACTGTAGACTAGATCCCTGTTCAGGACCTATCACATTGCATGGATATAATCGAGGACATTGAGACTTACAACGAGGGAACCAGTTCATATATGACAGCAATAATTTCTGACACGACACAGAGAACCAACTTTCCTTGCGGTAGGTGAAGCTAAATGTACTGCTATGTAATATCAGTTCTTCAATAAGATAATTGCTGGGTAATTTCCTCGCAGATGAAGATGAGGAGTTAACAGAGATGTGATTCTACAGAAGGGTGCTAAGAATGCCATGGACGAAGGATGAAATGAACGAAAATGTTTTATTTTTAAGAAAAATGGAAATAAAAAGGACAATTATGCTTAGACTCAGAATTGATTGACTGATTTGTGTTTTACGGTTTATCAACACCGAAACATTCTGGGTTCTAACAATTGAATATATTGAAGATATTGAAGACAAGAGGAACAAATTGGAACAAGAGACAGTAAGTAGATGATCGCGCATGGCCTGAAGGGACACGGTACATAGAAGTGGCTTCAATCTTCAATGGGTCCCCAATAGCTGTGATCTAATAAAACAAGCTAAATTTATCAAAAGTGGTGCTTGGCTGTGGCGTAATGTACAGTAAACTGTGTCTGCTGTCCGCTATAATGAGTTTGATCCTTACTGAGTGCCGTAAGCAGCTCAATAAATATCTTTAGTTCCTAGTAATTTACCTAGCAACAATATCTGGCATTGCTAGGCTCAAATCCCTTTTCTTTTGTCTGCTGCGCTACAGAATCTTTTCGTTATATTCGTTATACATGGCTTTCTTCCATTTGCAATGATCGAAATGCTAATGTCGTTGTGACACTATTGTGCACTGGTAGTATGAAGTTAGAATTAAAAGGGTTCATGTGAAAACTGCGGATAAGAATTGGAGAATTGGAATGGTTACAAATCTTAAAAAAACGTTAAGGTGAAAAAATGAATTGAAATATGAAGCGGAGGAAAAATAGACATGTTTTTTTTTTCTGATAACCAGGCAAGTAGAATTATTATGATCCGCAAAGCCGATGATGTAAACAATATGAAATATGCTCTGAGGAATGATGAATGAGGAATGTGAAACGTAATTATCAACCAAAAAACGAACTGAATTGCTATAAATCAAGAAGCCGATTATGTAAACAATCTAAAATATGTCCTGATGAATGAGGAATGTAAAACGTAATTGTCGACCAAGAAATGAATTGAGTTATTATAAATTGTAAAGCAATAATGTAAACAATGAGATTTTAATCGCTTATATTGGAAGGTCGACAACAGCAAAAAAAAAAAAAAAAATTCTTTGACATAGAAATAATTTTTAAACTCAAAAGTTTTCTATCAGGAAATTAGTGTTTTAGAAAAACGGACGTCCATAGCTGATTGTCGCTAAGGATATGGAAGAATGATAAACAGAATTTGTTGTCGAAGAATATATTGTTTTGAATAACTGACCGCTTTGTTTGAAGGTTAGTGTCCTTTCTCCACAATTGGGGAAAATGATTAATTGATTTGAATATTAATAAATCTTAAGGTGCGATAGGAGTCGAGCGAAATTCATATAAACAGAGCGCTTAGGCGACTCAGTAGTTGGAGAGAGAAAAGAGACGAGACAACAGCGGATGAAGGAGCTGATGAACCCATGTGACCTGCTGCCAAAAGAATTCTCGACCAGTCACCTTGTGTTGTTTTTAACCTACTCTAAGTTTTAGAAGGAAAAGACAAAGTGTCGCGATAGAGAGTTTAACGGGAACGGTTAATTTTATTGTATAAACGACTATATAAACCAATAGAAAATTAGCCCAGCGACCTTCTTCGTTATTATGTCATGTTATTTGTATTTTCACCAACGGAACGATCTTTGTCCTTTTGTAGCATAGGTTGCGCTGCAGCTCGATTCAACGCTCAAGTATAGACGAAATTCGGTCTTCAATGCACTGTGATCAAAGAACATAACGTGGGTCATGCAGATGACGGAACGAAGCAGACAGCAGAGAACCATCATTTGGCTGGCGGCAGTACTGTCCAGCGTAGGAAGGACCCAGGATCGATCAGGCCGACCGTGTTATAATTGGGGACCAATGACCAGTATAAAATGTTGTATATTATAATTAATGTCTTAGCTAAGGTCGCAACCCAGGAGAAACCAACAGAAACTTAGAATATCAATCCAAGCACACAGAACAGTGTGATCAAGTAGAGAAGAGTAAAGAAGAAGGTCATTTCGTTGAAGGAATAGAACCAATGGACTTCAGTCATTTTGACTATAAGGTACTAAAACACCTCGAACATTTTGTTTTTATCAAATTGGTACAACGACAGGACGAGTCAAGTGACAGGTAAGACACTTTTTGGTTTTCTGTGTTTCTCTTGTGATAATTCCTGCACCTCGCGATTAGAAATTTTTTTTTGTAACTGGATTTTGTCGGATTGATTCTCTTATCCCGGGTGACGTTTAGATAGAGAAAATGATCGAATATGGATCGGATGATAAGGCCGATCGCTCTATAGATGTAAATGAGGCGAAGAAACCTCAGGTATCAGATAAACCTGTTGGGAGAACCCAGGGTAACAGTGTATAAAGTGGACCCGGGAAAATTAAAGAACTAGTTAACTGCGATAGGGAAGAAACAGCTCACCTACGAGCTGTCAGAGGTAGCGACTACACTGTTAGCATATGATGCATATTAGAGGCCGGTCTCCGAGTTCATTGGGGATCACCTAGCGAGGGATCCTGGATTAATGTGGGATGATTTAGAGAATCTGATAATAAAGGAATATAGAGATGCGGTAACGGCAATGGAGGCCATGAAAAGCCTCATAAACCTCATCCAGGCAAGGGGTGAGATGACAAGGAGATTGGGAGCAAGATTGACGAAATTGTCGACCATGGGTTTACCCGAGGAAGTAAAGAAGAATACCGCCATTCAGGTCTAGAATTTGGGTGTAAACACATTTTAACTGGCATATACCAACAGCACATTTATATAAATTGGTGAAATGTTTTTGGTTCAGCCAGCATATCATTAACACCATACTTAATTTAATGTCGAAATCTAAGTATTTTGTACAGAATTTTAATTATATAATATATAATAATAATAATGTTTTGGTGACACAAATCTTACTAATTAACCTGTAGCTGGGGGATAAGAGGAGAATTCATAACTTTCCCAAAGGTATCTGCGCGTAAGTGAATATAACGGACCCAATGGGAATTGGAACTTGGCTTCCCGATTAACAATTCCGAGTCATTATCCATCACACCACCTGCATATCGAAGCTTACAGCATCTGGTATTCCCAAGTGGCCACCCATCTAGTTATTGGCTAGGCTCGACGTTGCTTAACTTCGGTGGTAGTACGAGAATCGGTGTTTCGACGTGGCCGAAAGCCAATTAAATGTAGAGAGGAAAAGAAGCAATTTATTCTGTATAATTACACTGCATATTTTGCTGATCAGAAAAAAAGAAAATGAAATATAATCTTTTTGAATATCAATGATCTTAGAGAATTGATTGATTGCTTCTTTTTTACGGCTTATCAACCCTTTGCAGGTTGTTCTTAGTAAAGTTACATTATAAAATCTGCGGCGATTTTCACCTATTTTAAGTTGATCCTAAAGTAGATTGTGAAATATTTCAATTCAAATTTCATACCAATAAAGTGTAAAGTTGATCCCTAACTTTTTACAGAGTTTTTCTATATACGAAAACGGAGTTTTTAATACATTTCTTTTAAATAAAAAAAGCAAATAAATATACACATTTTTAATTTAAAAGTATTTTCATAAGTAAGAGTATATATCTGTTTATTCTTTATTTAAGATAAATAATTATTATACTCGAATGTTACACTGTAAAATCTGCATCGATTTTAAGTTGATCATAAAGTGGATGTTGAAACATTTCAATTAAAATTTCATTTCATAGTCGCCAGTATGATAATTTAAAACGCAAAAATCACACAGTTAATTAATTTTTGAACACTACTTACCTGGCACATGCCGGGTATAATTTATCATCTCTTAATTGCATCTCTGTCTTCGGATCAGCAAGCACCTAAAGAAAGCTTCAAGGCACAAAGTCCATAATATTCACACAACAAAGATGAAGACAATAATTCAAAGGTAAATAATTGAAAACTAATGGAAAATTTTCATTGGAAATAAATTTTGGAGATTAGTATTGTTTTTTTTTAAACTTTCTTTTAATTTGGTGACCTCTGGCGGGTCAACCTGTTAAACACTGAAAAATCATAGTTTATCAAATTCTTATCCCACTAAGAATAAAAAAAATAATGTTTTTTAGCATTTTAGAAGCAGAGTCACGTTCAAATATCGATACAGTGTAAAGTTGATCTCTGAACTTTTACAAAGTTTTTCTACGTATGAAAACAGACTTTATTTTTGAATAAATTTATTTTCAATAAGAGAAAAATAAACGCATATGTACATTCTTAATTAAAACCCCATTTCAATAAACAAATAAGATTATATATTTCATAGTGATTTACTAAGTGAAGCTTAGATATGGCACAAGGACGAAAGTATAGAGCACCTAGTGAGGACCGAACGCACTGATCAGTCGTAATTGATGTGTATAGATTTCATAGCCCAGTAACACATCGACTGCCAACCACGAACTCGTGGTAGGCAGGTTTTATTATGACGCCGACTACGAGTTATCACGTGCTGACGACGAGTTACCTCGTGCCGACGACGAGTTATCTCGTGCAATTTTTGTCCCATATTTGGTTGGAAAAAAAACTGCTCTTTAAACTTGCCTTTGTGCCATTTTCTTTTCGTGTGGATATACTTATAAGTAATCTAAATCTCGCATTTTTACGAGTTTTTTCAATTATTGCTAACTTCAGTCTCGGAGACTATCTCCACAGCCAGTACCTCTCCCTTGATGGAGGACTCTGCTTACTTCCCCGAAGTCGAAATGCCGAGAGAACTGGCGTCTGTTCCGATGTAAACGTTAAAT
The DNA here is from genome assembly GCA_963932145.1 of Acanthosepion lycidas. Lineage (NCBI taxonomy): Eukaryota > Metazoa > Mollusca > Cephalopoda > Sepiida > Sepiidae > Acanthosepion > Acanthosepion lycidas. Next base: position 67,969,936 of record OZ010580.1, on the reverse strand, counting down.
CCAGCGTTATGCAATATTTCTCGTTGATTCTTGGCTTTTCAGCTTTGAAGTATTCATGAAATCAAGTCCCAGTGAGGGGGAATCCGCACCCTTCATAAATTGAAGTCCATGGGGGTGGGGTGGTCTGGGTAGTTGGAACCCCCCGTTAGACTCTCCCATAGTAAAATTACAGAGTTAATTTCTGACGGCTGATTAATCTTCAAAACTGGAAATGCTTTTGGTTTTGGGTCTCATATATACATAAAGATCTCACACTTTAAATTTGGCCCTGTGCCACATTCCGTTCGTATGGACGTTCCAATAAATACCGGATATACTGGAAATTTAACGTGATATTTGTACAGACAGACAGCAAAGTTCAGATATTTAATTTCCCGGCTTTCGAGCAGACATACACAACCGATGAACTTTATATATTAGATTAGACAAGAGAAAAATATTTTAAACAAAAATTTACGAACAGTTACGACGTTGTTGGCAAATGTTTCATGTCATTGAAAATGACATCTTCGTCAAACTTTCACATTCACCACAAAATTCTGACAAATATCGAACAAATAAAGAATTTTATGTAGAAATACTTTAAAAAGGCTGATCGAATTATATATATATATATATATATATATATATATATATATATATATATACACATATATATATATTAGTAGCAGAATCTAATGTTCATAAAATCACCCTTTCCTCTCCAAGAACTCAATCAAATTATTTCGAGATCATAAATAGCCATCCACAGCCAGACTGTTTCGCTATATCACAGCTCATCAGTGTGACTAGACATCCGATTGCTTCAAGCTGGTATCGAAACCCGAAAGATATGGCATCATTCAGCATATATATATATATATATATATATATATATATATATATTCACAGATGACAAGTCAACCTGCCAGAGCGTGTGTTGCGTATGTGGAAAATATAAGAACTTAATGTTCTTTGTTGATTGTTAGTGTTGTAGATACAATGTCCCAAAGGACATGAAAATTTATAGACAACATTAGTTTTTGCATAGGGTGGATTTTTGAGATGTTGGATTATGTTTCTTTCTTAAAATTAATGCAATTTGTGCATCTATCTATCTATCTATCTATCTATCTATCTATCTATCTATCTATCTATCTATACACTTATCTCTGAATATTGGAATCTCTCTTTTTCTCTCTATCAATTCTATTCTACCAATCTCGATGGCAACTTTCTCTCTTTCTTTCTATCTACTCTAGTCTACCCATCTCTCTATACGGCAATCTCTTCCTTCCTTCCTTTCTTTCTTTCTTTCTTTCTTTCTTTCTTTCTTTCTTTCTTTCTTTCTCTCTCTCTCTCTATATATATATTATTCAACCAATCACTTTATATGCCAATCTCTCACTTTCTCTCTATTTCTTCTAATCTACCAATCTCTGTCTATAGCAGTCACACTCTCTTTATCTATCTATCTATCTATCTATCTATCTATCTATCTATCTATCTATCTATCTATCTGCACATAGATCAATAAAACACAAACAGCAAAATAATATTAACATAACACAAATTTTAATGAATAATCACAAACAAAATTTTATTTCGCACAGTTAACTACACTAACAAATACGTTAAATATCTGAAACCCTTATATATATATATATATATATATATATATATATATATATATATATATATATATATATATATTTGGAAGACAAAATGTAAATAAATGCAATTTATTCCGAAATCCCATATACCACCTAGTTATTTAAAGGTAAGATAATTTTTAATGTTCAAAGGTAAGATAATTTTTAATGTTCAAATGTAAGATAATTTTTAATGTTCAAAGGTAAGATAATTTTCAATGTTCAAAAGTAAGAAAATTTCCAATGCTCTAAAGTAAGATAATTTTCAAAGGCAATGTGTCTGTGTTTGTGTGTGTAATAAAGGCATAATTTTAAGGTGCGGTATATTCATTGAAGTAAGTGCTCAATATCATGTGCAGAGCGCATATAAATATAAAAGTGGACATTTAGGCCAGCAATTAGCAGTGACAGTCTGTTTGCTTAAATGCAAACAGGCCACGAAGATTACGTTTAAGTCATGAAACAAACTCTTGCCTCTATGTGTCGACCTCAATGTTTTATATTTGTGTATATACTTATTCTTAATAGAAATCTTATGAGTATAAGAAATTATACTCGCTCGGAAAACCTTCGGTGTCTTGATTTGCAGATAAACAAGCCAATACCAAAGAGAAGAAAAAGGTATAAAAAAAAAGAAAGAACCAAGAACATGTACGTCAGCCGAAAATAATCATCTAGCATGCAAGTCCAAAGTCCACAGAAAAAAAACCCGATGCGAGTACCCAAAATAACTAAATAAAGTGCTCAATACAATGAGTAGAGCAGACCTAGTTAAACCTAGAGAGCCAGACAAACCTACCAAGGTTTCACCTAAGCGGGTCGTCAGAGAAGGCTGGCTCCCAGGTGAAAACCTTGGTAGGTTTGTCTGGCTCTCTAGGTTTAACTATTTGTGCATATATATATATATATATATATATATATATATATATATATATATATATGTGTGTGTGTGTGTGTGTGTGTGTTGACGTCAATATCAATATATATATGCAATACACACACATACGCGCGTGCGCGCGCGCGCACACACACACACACACACACACATATATATATATATATATATATATATAGTCATCCACAGACAGACTGTTTCGCTGTATCACAGCTCTTCAGTCTGGCTAGACGTCCGATTGCTTCAAACCGGGATCGAAACCCAACCGATTTGGTATCAGTCAGAGATCCTACTCCTAGGCGAAATAGTGGCTCGGAGAGCTCAATTCAATTCAGTTGAAGTGCAATGCGTTAATAGCGGTATAAGCCACTGCTTTTAAAATTCCCTTTTCTCTAGAGAGCTCAACCGGAATTCCCGGGAGCATAATATTGATATTGTGAAGGAAGAAGATGCATGAGGATTTGTATTGGATTTATTTCATAAAAGAATATATGAATTTCTTACCTTCAAGCCATTCGAAAAATGAGATGAGGATTTACCTTTAATTCTATACAAAAAGCGAGGAAAATATATTAACAACTTTTGACATGAACTTAGAATTATAAAGAAAAGGTCCATTATAAATATTAACGTTTTTTAAACAATGCTGCTCATTTTCCTTCTTTAATCACGAGAAACGCCAGGTTAGGGAAAAAGTACGATGATTCATTATTTAAACACATACACACATTTCTTTCTTTCGTTTTTGGATTAGATGAAGCCTAGAAAAGCGAAAAGCTTAATCAAATCTATTTTCAATGAAATATATCCATTTGTATTATTTAAAAAAAACTGTCGGGATTCTGTATTCTATTTTAAAAACATACATTTATGTATTATTAATGGATTCATATCCTTTCATATCTCATAATGGATAATCCGCTATTTTTATTACTTTAAACCATATTAACGTAGATACTCAAATAAAAATGACATTAAAAATGGATCCATTAATTCTTTACAAATTGCTTTGTGTACATCTCAAGTATAAAACTAAGCAGATATAAGCCTTCGAAAAAATATCTGAATGAGAAAGTGTGCTTTCCTTAAAAAGCTAAAATAGAGTTTTGCTAGTCTATAACGATCTCCGTACCTGTGCAGTAGACCACGCCGGATCAGACGGAGGTTTCTCCTACAAAGGGAGATGTAGGTTCGATCTCTGAGGGAGAGCATATTTTCTTTATTAGGAAAAATGATGTACATTAGTAAAAACATCACGTCTAGGAAATTCAAGAAGAAAGAACAGGATGCGGAAAAGAAAAACGTTTTGGTGAATACAATAACAAGAAAGCTGGTCCGAATGAACCTATATATTATATCAATAATTCTTTCTTTTTATGTGCCATGTCCTTTCAGGATGTAGGCGATCATGGCTCTCCACCTCCCTCTATCCCTTTCAGCCCTCAACAAGTTACTTCCTTCTGCTTTCTCCTCCAGACCCCATTCTGTCATCCACTTGTTTAAGTCCTTCAGGCATGTCACGCGTTGTTTTCCCTTGTCTCTCGTTCCCTCTATTCGACCCGTGAGTATCATATTCTCCAGGCCTTCCTTCCCAGAAAATTCAGCTACCTTTTCCTGATATCAAATATAAGCGTCTTCCTTGTTTGCAACCTCTCTAAGATCTCATCGTTACTCACACGCTCGGTCCATAATATCCTTATCATCCCTCTGTAGAACAATATCTCTGTCACCTCGAGTCTCTTCTTCATCTTTGAGAAAATCGTCCAACATTCACTGCCGTAAAGAAGGACAGATGCCACATAACAGCTCAGTATTCTTTGTTACCAAAGATATCCTCTTGTCTCGCAGTACTCTTCCCAGCTTTTAGAATGTGTCCTTGGCCATCCCAATACGTCTACGGATCTCAGTGTCGCACTTACCGTCCCACGCTTCCTAGCTATTTAAACTTCCGCGTCTGCTTGATTCTTGTATTCCCGACCTTTAGATCGCATCTCGGGCTCATGCTCTTACTGACGACCATGCATTCTGTCTTCTTGTAGTTTATGCTTAGTCCTTTCTTCTCACTCTCCGTTGCTACCTTCTGTAGGGGATTTTGTAATTTCATTTCTGTGTCTGCTATCAGGTACTGTGTCATCTATGATGGTTGGTCTGAATAAGTAAGATATAGAATAGACCGGAGCATATAGCGGTCGGATTGAAACACCAAAGAAAAAAGAACTGGTCGCAATTTCATTTTCATCCTATGCATCTTCTTAATTTTTGTAGAACTTTTGGATTCTGTAAAAGTGATTGGTTTTCTAAACGACGTCCGTCTCTTTCAGTGGTTTTAATATCTTAAAGTCATAAAGTGGACGGATGCCATCTATTTTTATTCGAATGAAGGTCACTCTAATGACTGACTTAAAATAGGTTGGGATGGCTCATTAAAATAAGCAACAAGGGAGACAACTAAATTAATACCAGGCTATAAATAACGAGACACAAGATAGGTATGCTTACGCACTTCAAACCAACGCATCTAATGACTGCACAGGGAATTACAAATGTTGCCAAAAGCGGGTTACACTGTTGCTCTACCAAATTCGAAGGCAAAACTTTCCTGTTATTATAGGTGCACTAATCCAGCCGACGGGAATGATCGGTCTCTGCAAAATCATGCAAATCATCTTTGTCTGAGAGTGGAAGTTATCTCGAAAACTTTCTGGTTTCAATGCTTCGGCCTCAAGCAAAAGAATATATTGTTAAAAGACGATCCCTTAGAAACGGTAGGCTATTGACAAGTTCAAAGCCGAAATCATCTTTTCCGGGCTCATTCATATTCGTGTTTCAATAGGAGGCGCGGCGGTGGATTGTGTCACAAATTGAGGAATCGGAGATCCGATTTCGAACTCCAGCCGAGTTCATTGCATTCACTTACGTGCTAATAACCCTGGGAAATGTATGAATGCATCTTTTCTCTCCCCAGTTCTGGGTAAAATAACAGGACAGACTGGTTTCTGTAGTCCTGGTTTGCAACCGGTCTAGGAGAAGGAAAACTCTGAATTCAAACCATCCTAGAGAGGACTGGGCTCTGTCAGGCTATCTTGCCCAAGACACACCACTTCTACTGCGGCAGCTGGACATGCGTCCCTACGACCCTAATGGTCGTGATCTTTGCAAAAAGATGTTAAAAATACAAGTACTTTTATTCAAAATGTATGTACTTATACTTAGAATATATGTACCTTTAATCAAAATCTAATAATAATATCCAAAATTTGTTTTTATTTCTCGTTTTTCCTCTCACTATATAATAAAATGAGATCTCTTAAATGTAATGAAGTGGGATGCCTGTAAAGTGATAATGCATTACTTGATATTTTATTCATTCTAATATTTCGTCAGTTACTCTCAGCCAGTCTGTGCTGTTTGAGCGGGCATTGACATCTCTTCTCGGATACGTGGACCTTACATTCTGACTGTGGTGTGTGAGAGACTATCCGATACAATCTGTGTTTTTTGTTTTATATCCATGTCTCCAACATTCTCGTTCTCACGCTTGCAATACCGGATACATGTGTGAGGCATTCGGTAGCTGAGACCGGCTCCAAGTCAACTCTCTGGTTAGATCGGCTTCCTTGGTGTCTAGCGTTAATTTCATAAAGTGCTTATTCAAACCGTATACATATTTTCAAATATATGTATATTTATTCAAAATCTAATATAATTATCCAAAATTTGAACCCGTGTCAACTCTATGGTGAAACCGACTTCCTGTTGTAAATTCCATGCAATATATATTTCCAGATCATACTATAAAATGGTTTCATAAAAAAAGCCACTAAAATGGCCAAGAAAATTTATACTATTTAATATACAGAAATATCTGTTCTTTGTGATTTTCTGAAGCGGATTGATAACACTTTTTATTTTTATAAATAGATAATTTTCGTATTTACACTATTGTCCTCATCTTTACATCTATTGTCCCCATCTTTACATCTATTGTCCTCATATTACTACAATATTTCGGTGGTTGTGCCTTTCGGCCTTCATTAGGTATATACCTATCCGGATTACCTTCCAGATTATTCAGAACTGAATTAAATAATCTATGGAGGTAGACTGTTCTCGTTCCCCTGTCTACGGATACATCGTCTAGTTCTTATTTCTAGTACTACTCAGCTCGCCCTGCTTCTATAGAGTCCAAGTACACACTGCCCGACACAGGGATTGAACTCGTAATTTCCATGTCACCAAATTCACGAACCAACGATTTAATCCACTTGGCTATTTGATGAGGACAATAGTCCGAATGTAAATAGTTACTCTCTTAAATTTAAACTGATGATAATCTATAGTAATTTACGTTTTACCGACAATTCCTTGTACGGTTCGTTTTACTTCACAATAGATCGATTTTCTCCTGATTTGAGTTAGGGTTCTCCTACCTACTAAAAGGATTAAAAACATGCAAATTAATTAATCAAATCGATTCCCTAAGGATTTCTGATAGAATTAGAAGTTCTACCAGGATTCTTTATTGAAGGCGACAATCTTAACAACAATTTGCTGATGACACAGTGTTAGTAATTTTCTAAGCGTGCCGTATATAGTATTTACATTATTCGGACTATTGTCCTTATCTTTGTCGCCATATTTATCACGTTTCGGCCATTGTACGCTCCGGCCTTTTTCAGGTGGTTGGAATTTCGAACTGAACCCTTTATTTCGATCACTGGGGTAGACTGTTCTAGTTCCACGTTCCATGTTTGATGGATGTCAGTTATCAGTTATCTCCTGCTAATTTTCCCACTGCCTTAACCGGGTATTGAACTCACACTCTTTTGGGTCTGTCACTGGATCTAACCAACGCTTTTATCCACGGTGCCATGTGTCCTTGAGGACATCTGGGTATGAATTTCTGGGTATTATAAACCTAATGTTTTCAGCAACCATTTTTACCAGTGCTCATATTGCAATTTTGCTGATATCATTACATATTTTTACCAGAGCTCATATTGCAACTTTGTTATCATTGCTTTTCTCTGGCACTCCTTATTACTGGTTCCCATATTGTATTTATTTCTATGCTTGGTCGGCTCAGGAGATTTTTGTGGCCTAGCATATGTGCTGATTCCTTAAGTTTACGAATTTTCCAATGGTGTTCCCTGTCTATGATCTCAACATGATCCCACAGGGGACGGTGATCTCCCTTCTCTCTCCATATGTGGTCAGCCACGCCTGATTTTTCTACTTCCCCTCGCGTTACAGCTTTCTGGTGTTCTTGAAGCCTTACCCTGAGGTGAAGTGGTTATCAGAGAAAATACAAAGGATCTGCAGTCCATATAACATCAGGACAACCTTCAAAATCTTGACGACACTTCGCAGATATCTCTCTCGAGTGAGACCCCCCATGACTAAAGACTGTGTAATATAAAGGAGAGACAGGCCGCTCTCAGAGGGAAAATTACAGGGACTCCTATAGAAGATAGTGAAGAAAAACGAGAAGAAAGAGACAAATCAATATTGTTGTCACGAAAAGGAGCAACTGAATATGCAGGTTACAATTTGGAGATACCGAACTCTAGTATGTACAGTAATTTAAATAACTGGGAAGGATCTGACACGGGATAGCGAAAGATGCCTTCTAAAAGCTAAGCAACATATTAAGAAACAGGAAAGTTTTGTTAGAAACAAAGAAAAGGTTCCTAAATCGTTGTGTAATGTCAGTCCTCCTATATGGCAGTGAATGCTGAACAATCTCCTCATAGATGAAGGCGAGATTGAAGTAAAAGAAATAAGGTTCTACAGAAGGATGCTGAGAATACCATAGACTGAACCTCTGAGCAACGACAAAGTTTTAGAGAAAATGGCAACAAAAATGGCATACTTAAAATCAGAAAGAGACAGTTGGCATATCTATGGCACTTGAGGAATTTGAAGAATTTAACACTCAAGAGACAGGAAAAGAGTGCATAATCTACCCAATGAATTTGTATAAATATTTAGCAGAACTTATTTTAGGAAAGATAACAAAAAGACGAAATTTACTAATACCTGAAAAGGATAGGAAATTGTGGAGAGCTATCATCCTGAAGGGACACGGTACAAAGATGAAAACTACCGCATTTGCTGGCATATAAGATATTAGAACTTCATAAATTTATATTTTTAATGACATAACTTTTGAGAATGTGGGCGATCGTGGCTCTCCCCAAGTTTCTTTTCTTCCTTTGAAAATTGCCATGATTTCTTAGTTTTTAAATTCTGAGTACCGCTTCTCTGATACTGGTTGCTCCCCGCACCTCGAGAGCCCAGTCTATGCTGCTATTTAACACACATAATGATATGTCCCGGATATATTTGTTTGAAGTTGCTAAGTGATTTTGTACTACTGTAACCGAGTAGGACAAACTAGCAAGTAACCGTAATGGACTGGTCCTCGTCGTACTGGTAGGCAATAGGCGTAGGCAACAGGCGAAGACAATAGGCGTCCTCCTGTACCTCCACATCAGTCTGTATTTATGGCTGACACCAGCCAATCATATTACTGTGAGGGGGAACACAGATGTATGCATATTCATTACATCACATAATATATAGGTTCATGCCTTTTCTAAGAACATTCGTGCGAAAGTTAAAGCAACTGACAAGGCGGGAATCTGAACTCGGCTCGCCGTTTTCACTTATTGTGATGTTAATAGTTTCGCTATTCGCACATTCAGTTCTCACCCCGTGACAAATCGACCATGGTGAGATTTGAACCCTGGTTTTATGGTCAGAAATCGAAAGTTCTATAAGCCTTGTGAGTGAAATTGGGTAGATGGAACCCTTGGGAGCCGTCGGTGGTTGTACTAGCACGAAGTCACAAGTCATCGTAACCGAGTGTTTGAGCGTGCTAGCGTTGTTCGGACTGTTAATCACGCTAGATAAAGCGTTCTCTCTCAGAAACTGAAACTAAGGTCCACTCCGCAAAGTTGCAGTATAAACCACAGGTGGGTTTTGTAGGTATGGAACAAACGAAATGTGCCTGAGCAAGCGTCTGAAATGAAGATTAGTTAGCCGCCTCAGTTGACCGTCATCCTTGGATTCGAGTGGCTGCGCCATTTATTTACTTACATGCAATTCTATAATAAAATAGCAAATAAACTCGATAAATCCCATAATAAAATAGAAAATAAACTTCATAAATTGTATATTAAAATAGCAAATAAATTCGATAACTCCTATAATAAAGTAGCAAATACATTCGATAAGTCCTATAATAAAATAGAAAATAAATGTACAAAAAGTAACACGTCTTGAATTGGGCCAAATAAGAAACACAGTCGAAGTTTAGGTAAAATTCGTTGAAGTATTCAGCATTTTCTTTCCATTGAAAAAAAAGGGCTGTTGTGTCTGCTGTGGGTGTCAGTTCTCTTAAAGAAAATAACCAAACTTCTATTCTTTTGACTCTTTAATCAATTAAGTCTTAATATTTGAGTATTGATATAATAACAATTGGGAGAATCAAGCTGGGAAGCTTGCGCGAATTTTCTAAGTGAGATCGGCCCATCCGAAAAGAAAACCATTATTTGAAATCCTGGCTTCTGCATTTCTCTTGGAAGACTCTGGCACTGTAAAAAGACAACATGAATAAAGACAGAAGGGAAAAAAATCTATTCCTTCCGATGTTTTGCTTGCATAGAGAAAACGAAACGTACAGGCAAAGAATACTTTTTCTTTTTGTCTTTATCCATCTCTCTTTCTCTCTTTCTTTCTTTCTTTCTTTCTTTCTTTCTTTCTTTCTTTCTTTCTTTCTCTCTCTCTCTCTCTCTATATATATATATATATATATATATATATATATATATACCGGCTGTAAAAGTAAAATTGCCTGAATCTTGTAACAGCGTAATTGTCCATGTCACAAAAAGTTTAATATCTAAAAAAAAACAAAAAAACAATGAACTGAGTTTCTTTTTTACGCGTTTTCAGATAAGAAGTTTAGCCATCTTGACACCATTTGTCGTAAGAATCACTGAAAAACACTTTGAGTTATTCAGCTAGAAAGTGAACAGGTTAAAATCGTTTTGTATCAGCCCTACTATGTCAGCCCAACTGAGCAATGGTGAGAGGAAAAATATCACTGAATCTTTCAGTAATGGTACCAACATTCATACTGTGGCTTCCATGTTCAAAGTCCATTCATGAACCCCCGAGAGAACGGTAAAAAGTTTAAAAAAAACAGTAGTGAGGAAAACTGGATGAGGAAGTCACAACTGGAAGAGGTATCATCATTTCATCTTAGAGCTAAAGAGATCAATTAGAAAAGATCCAACAAAATCCATAAGACGTTTGGCCCGTGAGAGAGGAGTTTCAGCTATGACAGTCCAAAGAGCAGTGAAAAAAGACTTGAAAATTAAATCGTACGTGAAACCTGTGAGGCAACCTTTTACTCCAGGACATGAAGTTAGAAATTTACAGAGGACGAAGATCATCTTTAATAAGTTGGAAAATGATCCTATAATAATAATAATAATAATAATAATAATAATATATATATATATATATATATATATATATATATATATATATACACACATACACATACACACACACACATATATATATATATATATTTGAGCTTAATTTTAATCCTTCATGAACTTCCGATCCTTAGCTATGATTAATTAATGATGAACATGTCATTTTCGTTTATAATCGATTTCATCACGATTCTTCTGTTGATACATTCTTATTTCTTGAAGATACAAAGGACAAAGCTTTAGAGATTAATCTAACATCTGGACAATTTTGCTGTTACAACACTTATATTAATAATGTATATTTGGGAAACAATCTTTCTTTTAAACATATTTCGTTGAATATATATATATATATATATATATATATATATATATATATATATATATATATATGAGAAACAAGGAACACTTTACGAAATTTTATTTAGTTTTTACAACATTCTTAAATTTTTTTCATTTGGTCGGCGTAAGGGACTGCAAAAAAGAAACAAACGGAAAAATGTAAGGATGTTGTAAAAGCTAAATAAAAAATTCATATAATTCTATATAAAAGCTAAATAAAAAATTCATATATATATATATATATATATATATATATATATGTATATATATATATATATATAAATCTGTGTATATATATATATATATATATATATATATATATATATATATATATGTAGTGAAAAGGTTATAATTGTTCCAACGAGAGAAAAATGTATATTTTAAAAAAGAGAGTAACCTCAAAAGTTTTTGGTTATAATGTGGATTTGTTTTAGTGTATATATTATATTTTTGCTATATGTGTTTCCAGTCTCGTGACCTTCTTCATGCAAATCAATTTTTAGATGAAAAAAAAGTTTTTGTTCTTTTAATATTTCATTGTTTATTTTCTGTATTTTTAGTAAGCCTTGATCTCATTTTTTGACTTTTGGCAAGAGTGACTTTCTGCCTAAGTGGTAATAAAATCTTGGTGGTGACGATGGCAGGTGTGTTGACGATAGATGCTCTCCCCCCCCATGCACACCTCGCACATGAGGCTGTCAAATCTATTTCCATTTCTGTGTTTCGTGTGTACGTGTGCCCGCTAACTTGTGCATGAATCAGTATACAGACGTATGCATATATGTATATATGTTCTTTTTAGTGCTGGTTTAAATTTGTCTATGAAGTTTTTTCTTGAATTTGTAAGAAAGAGTATTTGTCTGTTTGGTATATTGGCATACTTTTAAATTTACCTTCATTGCATTCGTAGATGTGTAGCGATACAAAAAGTTTTCTGTTGCCGAGTAATTTTATGTTGTTTTTGTGAAGGGCAACTCTGTGTTTAAGTGCTTGGTTGATGTCTATATATGACTTCTTGCATTTTGTGCATTTGAATGCATAGATCACTTTTTTAGAGTTGCAGTTTAAATTTTTATTTATTGTGAATGTAGTTGTGTGGTTTTCAAAGGTTTAGGAGTTCCATTCTATAATGATATCACAAGACCCACATCTTTTTTTGTTGCATTTTGTGACCTCCTGTAAATTGTGTTGTTTAAATTTGGATTAGGTTAATATATGTTTCAGGCTTTTATGTTTGCTTTTAATTATTTTGGTTGTTTTTAGTATATTTTTCATTTTGTCATTGTTGTTAAGTAAGTCTAGATTACTTGTAATTTCCGTAAATTGTCTGTTCTTATTGTATTTTAAGACATATGCTAGAGTTTGTTCGACCTTACGATTTTTGGATTACGTAGTTGGTCCAGAGCTGGGTTTTTTATTCTGCTAGTGTTGTTTGGTAGCCTGGGTTGTTTAGAGTTTTATATAGTTCTTCTAGGCGGATTTTCTAAGGTGTTTGTCAGTTACTATAGTGTAAATCCTACGTGCTAGGGAATAGGGGATGAATTTCAGAGAGATTTTTGGGTGGTGGCTTTTGATATGAAGACAATGTTGGGTGTCTGTAGGTTTATATATATATATATATATATATATATATATTTTAAGTTTAAAGTCATCCCACCCAAAAATCAATATTAGTAACAACAATTGGGTGCAACTGAGGCACATCCCCAAATGGGGGGGTTATGAATATATTTTTTATATTCACACACACACACACACACACACACACACATATATATATATATATATATATGAATTTGAATGCTGGGGGCCGTTTTTGCGTTCTAAATCTTCCATGGACCGTCATAATAATAATATACGATAATTTTTATTTATAATATAATTCTAATAATCTTTTGCGTTAGATTTCAACTCTCTAAATTGATTGTACCCTATTTAAATTATTCGGACTATTGCCCTCATTTTTGTTGCCATATTTACATTAAATATGGCAACAAAGTTGTGGGCAATAGTCCGAATAATGTAAATAGTGTAAGTAATACCTCATCTCAGAAATATAGACAGATACTGATTGTGCGCCGTTTTTTACTGACATTAAATTTTGCCTTTGATTTTTGCGCGAGGTGTAAAAAATCAGTTTTTTTTTCGGTTTTTTATCTTCAAGCTTTTAATCTTTTCCTGTAAATTTGGACTCAAAATCGGCACTGAAGAATTATAGATCAAACAAAAAAAAATTTCATCATTGAAAACTGATGAAAACTAGCAAGGTATAAACAACATCCGATCACACACACAAACACACAGACAGGCATATATGCACACACACAGACATACATGCACACACACAGACATACATGCACACACACATTTGGAGAATTATAGATATAGATATATGACAAAGTGTAAAATTCTGTTTAACGCTTTTTATCCTCTAGGACTTTACCGGACTAAAATAATGTTCCTATTGATTGAATTATATATATGTACGAGGTTATAATTATGTACTAAGAGGAAACGCTGAATATGTGTGAATACCGTTATTTTATTATTTTTATTTTTTTTTTTTTTGGTGAGGCGTTTCTGGACAAAGATCTATTTGATTACATTCAGTTCCCCCTGGATTTTGCTTTTGTTTTTATTGTTTTTTTTTGTTTTTGACCAACCCACATTGTGAAAACAGAAGTCCTGACAAGAAACGCTAAATGTTGTAATATCCTGGACTCAAATACACCATGGAGGATTTAGCAATCAGTGCACTTTCCATATATTCTCGCCCTAGTAAATTACTTTCTCTTTTAATTAAAGTAGCATTTTCAAATAGAAATTATCGTGACGGCATTGAATGCGATGTTTTGTAAAACATCTCTTTTGTGTTTATATTATCTAATTTCCTTGTGGTCTATCCTATGCATTACTTGTGGCAGTCATTACAAGTGATAGAGTATATTCCTGCTTCAGATTTTAGGGTGCTATTATTTTGTTTTGTATTAATTAACTTTCTTTTTGTTTTAGAAGCAGTAACGTATTTTATATTAAGCTTTCTTCAGGTGGTTGGAATGTCGAACTGAACCCTTTATTTCGCTCACTGGCGTAGGCTGTTCTATTTACACGTACCAAGTCTAATGGAGGTTAGTTATCAGTTATCTCCTGAAGGACACATGGACTAGGGGATAAAGGCGTTAGTTAGATCCAGTGACAGGACCTAAAGAGTGTGAGTTCAATACCTGGTTATGGCGGTGGAGAACTTTGAGGGTGGAATTAACTGATAACTGACATCCATTAGACATGACACGTGGAACTAGAACAGTCCACTCCAGCGAGCGAAATAAAGGGTTCAATTCGACATTTCAACCACCTGAAGAAGGCCAGAGCGTACAACGGGCGAAAACGTTGTGACAAATATGGCAGCAAAGATGTCCGAACAATGTAAATAGTGTAAAAAAATTTCTTTCACAAATAAATAGAGTGGAATCCCCCATATCCGGATTCCCTTTTATCCGGGGTGCCTCATATCCGGAATCCCGCACATCCTGACATGATTTTGACGTTTATATTTGAACTATTTGGGTGATATGTAACTAATTTGAAATTTCCGTTTTTCAGGAAATTTACTTTGGGTAATTGCTTATTTATCGTTTGTTTTGCATACGTGGTATACTTAATTTAATGAATTTTCATTAACATTACATAATTTATTTCTTTTTTCCTTAAAATCAGTTCCGTTATATTTCACTCACCATTAGCTTATTTTGTTTACTATAAAACATTGAAAATAAATGTTAAACCTGATTTCAGTTCTTTTATTTTAATCTAAATATAACCCCTCATATCTGGACTTTGTAACCAATTCCTTATATCCGGAAGACCTTCATAGTCCGGTTGTCAGGAATTCTACCGTAAATAGCTTCTGTCTATATTTCTGAGATGAGTTATTGTAACTGTTTACACTATTTACATAGTTTGAACTGTTGTCCTCATCTTTATTGTCGTAGTCACGATGTTTCGGCTGTTGTATGTTCGGCCTTCTTCAGGGGATATATGTTGGAATTTCGAACCAAACCCTTTATTTAGCCCACGGGGATAGAGTGTTCCAGTTCCACTTGCCATGCCTTTTCGTGGATAGCTCAGTTTCAGATATTTCCCTTTAGTAATTCAACACTCCAAGTTTTTGTTTACCTCTACTGTGGCCAGGTATTGAACTCACAACCCTTTGGGTCAAGTCAATTCAACCAACGTTTCAGTCAAAGTATTGAGTATATCACCTGAAGAAAGCAGGGGCGTATGACAGCCGAAACGTCTTGAATGTGACAATAAAGATGAGGATAACAGTTAGAACAATGTAAATAGTGTAAAAAGTTACAATACCTCATATCTCAGAGATATAGACAGATCCTGAAGAAGGCCGAAGCATACAGCAGTCGAAACCTCGTGAATATGACAATAAAGATGAGGATAAATTTGGAACAATCTAAATACTTACAATATCTCATCTCAGAAATATAGACAGATCCTGAAGAAGGCTGGAGTGTGCAACAGCCGAAATGTCATGAATATGTCAATATAGATGACGCCAACAGTCTGAATGATGTAAATAGTTACAATACCTCATCTCAGAAATATAGACACATCCTGAAGAAAGTCGGAGCGGTCGAAACGTCGTGAATATGACAATGAAGATGTGAACAACAGTTCGAACAATGTAAATAAATAAATAGCTGTATATGAAATGCGTGATTGTCTCTACAGGGGACTCGAACGAGGGCCACTGGCTTCGTGGTAAGAGCCAAATCACTTCTGTCACGTGGCAGACCAACCTATTTCTATTATCATTGCGTAGAGTGAGAGCAGTATGCAGTAACGCTAAGATCGATTTTCTATCAGCATATTCGACAAGTAATGAAACATTTCGTCCGCACCTCACTCATCTTCACTACTAATATAACCGAATGATTACCTTTCGGTAGGTTTCCTAATCTTATTGTGCATTAAGTGCGAACTGTGGGCAATTTATCACAATCCCCTTCATTTCCTCTGAGGCTAATGCATATCCTTTTTCCCCGGGGGACGGGGTCTGGCGATATGGAGTAGGGAAGTTGATTGGTTTGGTGGAGAAAGAATGATATGCAGATCAGGTTAAAGAGAGCAGAGCTAGAAGTGTTGGTGTCTACATCGAACGGAGTGTTTCGCGAACGAACGCTTGTACCGGGATGTAGTTAGAGAGAACGAAGGCTTAATTTTTCGAATCTTTAACAACAATAGGCAGTGTCACTTAGGGAATATCCATGATAGAAATATGTCTCCGGCAACAGTCTTCGGAGCTGGTAAGGCCGACTTCTGACAGTTACAGTTTCCCAGCTGACCATGTTATAGAAAGAATTGGCAATCTTTTATTTCATAAAAAATTCATGAATTTTTTTTTTTTTTTGGTTGGGGAGGAGCAAACATTTCTGTGATGAAAAATACTATTAGAAAAAAAAAAATCAACGACTTTCATTGATGGTTAGCAATTTATCCTTTAGACGCATGGCTGTAATACTCTTTGGGATTTGCGTGTAAACAGCTTGGTAGAAATGACAAAGACAATGTATATAATGATTGAATATCGTCATGTTTGACAATAGGGCAGAATGTAGAAACAGAAGACTGAGTAGAAAGTCAGACGTTTGAAAGAATCAACGTATATGCTAGGCTATAATGATCACGTTAGCAGGTTTAGCATAGAACTACATACTATAGGGCAACAGTTAGTAAATAAAGAAAGACTACTGGCAACAAAGCTTCAACAGTAGCAGCAGTAATAATAGTGAAGTGATTAAAATCAAAAGTAATAAAGAGCAGTATCCTTAATCAGCAGCAAGCAGATTAGATTCAAGGTTCCAAATTCTATACCCAGGATTGTCTAATGTCTAGTGGGTTAAAACATTGTTTCGTGAACTTGGTGATATAGTAATTGTGCGTTCAATCCCTGGATCAGGTAGTGCAGGCTTAAACTCAGAGGAAATGGAGTGAGTAGTAACTGAGCAGTGCTAATTAAGAACAAGATGAGATAATCCCCCGGGACGAATGAGAATGAGAACAATCCCCCCACCCACCAGATTAAATAAAGAGTTCAGTTCGAAATTCCTTGGATGTTATCTGGATCGACAGAAAACTGAAGAAGGACAAAACCTGCCGAAACCTTAATAGCTACAAAGATGAGGTGAATAAAATAAATAAAGATTAACTGTTTTCTTGCTATTGTCTGCGGGTTAAACGAGATATTTTTAAAGACTGGATAGCCTGCAGAGAGAATAAGATGGGATTAGTATGAAAGGAATAGAAACAGCATCGACAGCTGAATGGGAACATTCTACCACTGTAGATTGAATAAAGTGTTTAATTCGAAATTCCCTGAAGGTTAGCTGAATAGGTAGACACCTAAGGAAGCCCGGAGAACACAACGGCTAAAACGTTGTCATAATAGCAAAAAAGATGATGATATTAGTTCGACTGTAAATAAAATAAAAAAAAAAAAACAAACAAAAAAACATCCAGCATGTATTCGAATTCGCTTGCTGATTTTCGCAGCCCCGAACAACACAATGAACAAGAACTAATAATTGATTATGAGGGGATAGTGAAAAGTTTCACGAAGGGCTTAATACAATGGTGGGACGGAGGGTTGTTAATAATTGAAGGGGGTAGAATTTTTCTCAATATGAAATAAATAGAGGGAGGTACTTAGTAAAAATGGAGTCGTATAATTATTTAAATTGTCAAGATTTGCGCAAATAATAAACGAGGTATTCTAAGTAAGCTCAAGTCAGGCGGAAGATTGACTTACAAAAAAAAAAAAAAAAGATAAAAATAAATAAATACACGCCTTCCCATTTATTAGAGACCTAAAATTATAAGTACAGGACCCCCCTCCCTAAATGGAGAATCCATAAATAATATCAAAGATAACTTCATAATCAATTCAAATTGCTCATGATATGACATGGACAAGGTTGCACAGAGGACATTTGATACACGAAACTAAATGTCTGACCTTGATCACTTACATAAAACCAATCTAAAGCCTCTTTTTTGTGCATTAACCAATGGCATGAATTTAAAAATCTCAGTCATTTGCAGACTTCCCAGTAGATATTCCTTTATCCCAGTCATATTTACTTATGTTTGTTATCTGAGTATATATATATATATATATATATATATATATTATTTTATAATAAGAGATTATAATAAAAATATATTTATTATAATCTCTTATAATAAAAATAATAGTATATTGCTCTACTTTGTATTGAGCACTTTCTTAATATTACATGCTACGAAAAGTAAAATTTAACTCCATCTGTTCTTTCTCTCAATTGCATATATACATATAGTTTTGATTATTTAACGGCATATCAACACATTATGGGTTATTTAATACCGAAATTTTACTTTTTGTAAGCTTTGGTAATTTTTTTTCCCAAAATTGTATTGCTGGTAATTTTTCATATTTTTTTTTTTACTATGAAAATATATTGCTGGTAATTTTTTCTAATGTATTTTTATATTTTCATATTTTGTCCCCAGTTTGGGTGTTCACTATTTGCCCATAGTTGGGGCCCTAACAGGTGCTACAACCCTGAACCTGGGAACAAATGTAAGATATTATTTCATCTTAATAAATTTTTTCTTCTTATATTTTTTCATCCTCAGCAATTCCTTGCGTCTTAGTGGCTTTGTTGCTTT
The DNA here is from genome assembly GCA_963932145.1 of Acanthosepion lycidas. Classification (NCBI taxonomy): domain Eukaryota; kingdom Metazoa; phylum Mollusca; class Cephalopoda; order Sepiida; family Sepiidae; genus Acanthosepion; species Acanthosepion lycidas. Next base: position 67,950,833 of record OZ010580.1, on the reverse strand, counting down.
CCTTGGTGTTGTGTAGAAAAATGAACACCCAAGTTGGGTGAACCTCAAAACATGAAAATCTAAAAATACATTCGAAAAATTACCAACAATACATAGAGAAGATCGAGCATCTTTTAAAATTAGTGAAGAAAATGTTTAATCACCAGTTTGGTTGCTCACTATTTGCCGATAGCTGGGACCCTAATAGGTGCTACCACCCTGGATTTAGGTGGGCCTGGGAACAACTGTAAGATACTGTAATAAAAATTATGTGAACTTTCTAATTTCAGTAACTGCAGCATACGATTCTTAGCAATTTACTGCTGACATTCTATCGGCCAGTTGAGTCATGTCACCTCTACTGGTGTATTGGTAATTTTATACATAATAAATCTCCTTCCTGTTATCTTTTCGTTTGATCTTATGTATTGGTAGAGTTGGCTGTGAGAAATAATAAACCTCAAGTTCATAACTGAACAACGGGGATATGCAATTTGAACAGCTAATAGTACATTGAATTTGGTATCCCTATTAAATTGAAAACTGGAACTTTTAAAATAAATTATTCGTCAGGAAGAAGTTTAGAACTCCAACATCAAAAAATTGCCATTCGTCTTCCACTATCAAATTATTGCTTCCATCTTTAGGCCAGTGAATCTCATGGAACAAGGCATTGTTATAACAGGCATTATATATATATATATATATATATATATATATATATATATATATATATATATATATATATATATATGTGAAGAAATATAGTTTTTATGGTATGCTATATTTATGGGATAAAGTGCTCAATATCAGAGATAGAGCGTATGTAAATATAAATATAAAAGTGAACATTGAAGTCAACACTCAGAGGTGAGAGAGTGTTTCATGCTAGACGCAATCGTCAGGCCGATATATATATATATATACATACACACACACACTTGGGCACCTCGACGTGGTGTAATGCTTAGAAAGCTTGTATTGCTAGATCAATTACGACTGAGTAGTGCGTTCGATCCTGACTGGGTGCCCATAATTTCGGCCTTGTGCCACATCTAAGCCGGGCTTAGAAAATCACTATATATATATATATATACATGTTTTGAACTATAAAAAATATAAAAATTTTCAGACACACATGATTTTATATTAATATTTTTGATTTTATTATTTTAATTCAGTTCCTCGACTATTTTCGGCCAACATGCCTCTGTCATCAGGAGAAAAAAACTCGTATCAGTGAACTACAAGAATGAATGACTCTCTGAAGAAGAACTTTTATCAGTAATTTTCATTTGTCTTTTTTTATCGTTAATTTTAGTCAGGCCTTGTATGGGGTTAAACGATCTCTTTCAAGTTGTTTTTAAATAGAGGCTGAGAGATTCCTCAGAATTCCCTCTTTGGTCAGTGAAGAAATATAGTTTTAAGGTCTGCTATATTTATGGGATAAAGTGCTCAATATCAGAGGTAGGTTTTGGAGGTGTGTATGATGTGTATATATTTGTGTGAGTGTGTGTATGTATGAGACCTCAACACCTCTGCAAACATGTCTGTCTTGTGTAGGCGGGAAATGTGGGTAGAGACTAATTTATGGGATTATATATAAATTCTATCTGTGTTATTAAATCTGTGATTAAGTCCGTCTGGATAAAGTGTTTTGAGGCGCAAAATCCATTTGTCGTCATGTTCCTCTAGTATTTTTCTAAGGTTATCTTTTCTATCTATTTTTTCAATCATAATGAATTTTGCATGGCTTTCAAAATCATGTTTTTCTAGGCGGAAATGTTGTTCTCTTTCGTGAGGAGCCGACTTGATCCGATTACGATAATTTTTAATTCTGTAGTGAAAGTGCTATTCAGATTTTTCCACGTATTGTTTCTGGCACAGCGTGCATTCTAATAAATAAATTATGTTATGACTTCTACAGTTAGAATTGTGGTATGTTTTGAACGTAGTGTTAGTGACTGAGCTAGTGAACGAATTGGTTTAATGTGTTACAACACGGGCTTCTTTTGTTGTTACGTGGTTGGGAAAATCCTGTTGTTTTTAGTCTTGGTCTATTACGGGTTACCCATTATCTGAAAATTGGTTACTACCTATGATTTCCTTAAGGTTCTTATGTCTACGATATGCTAGAAGGCCAGGTCTTTCAAACAATTTTTTTTAGTTCTGATTTGAGATGTAGTATTTCGTCAGCGACTTTTGATTATTTGAGACAGTGGAGGAAGAGTGGTATTGAAAGTGGTTATTCGAGGGATGTGACGGTATTTATTTGTGTATTTATTTTATGCATTACGGTATCTTCTGTAGGTGTGGAAATTGCTTTATTTATTTGTTCACTGATTAGGTGTTGTTTGTAGCCACGTGCTGTTATATATATATATATATATATATAAATAACTATAAATATTCTCTGCGTCTGGTATACGACTCAGAGTAATTGCACGCATGAATATATTTTTTATTTAATTCATATAATATATATATATATATATATATATATATAATAATAATAATAATAATAATAATAATAATAATAATAATAAAGGCTTAAACACTAATATTCCATGGTTATAATTTATTACATTGTAATTGTAATTACGACCCAATTCATCTGATCTACAAATTCAAAAAGAAATCAGAAAAAATAACATGTGTATGTATGTATGTATGTATGTATTATATATATATATATATATATATATATATATATATATATATATATATTAACCCCTAATATTATCTATCTATCTATCTATGTATATATATATATATATATATATATATATATATATATATATATATATATATATAAAATTGTTGTTACAACCAATTGTACCAACATTCATGATTGGTTGACTTACAGTGTCTTGAGGATTCTGGTGGAAATTTAGAGGCAACTCTTAAAACAAATAAGTAAACTGAAAACACGTTAATAATAATAATAATAATAATAATAATAATAATAATAATAATAATAATACGAAAGGTTCATGGGATTGGTTGACGAAGGACAAATATAAACGCGAGACAGAAAGGCTACTGGTAGTCACCAAAGACCAAGCCCTGAATACTAATTCTGTCCGGATGAACATCTAACACCAAGTGAATTCGAACAAATGTAGGCTGTGTGGTAAGGAAGTGGAAAATGTCACCCACGTCATTAACGCTTGTGGAATGTAATGTTTTCTCAGAAAAAATACAAGCTGCACCATTATAAAGTGGCCTCTCGTCTGTTTTGGTGCCTATGTACGAGAAATGGTAAGACAAAGAAGGCGATTGAAAAAGACTTTAGTCCAGATAATGCGCCATTTCAGTTTATTAAACATTGCGTATTACGTTCTCTCTCGAACGGTACATTCGAGAGAATCTTAGTAAATAAAATATGTCCTCCGGCAGAGATTTTTTTTTGTGATATAAACGAACACTCGTTGCCACTTTTGTAATGTCAACGGATACTCGTTGTCACCTTCGTAATGCTTTGAAATCACCTTCGTAAGACTTTGAAATCGCAGATACAACTATAGTAACGGCGTTGAACAATGCTGGTGTCAGACGCCTTTGGATAACACTCGTACTAATAATACTTGCTCGATAATACTCACTCAAATAGTACCCATAGAATAGTGATCCGAATAGTAATCCGTATAGTGATCAGTATATAGAAATGGTGTATAGTATACAAAATAGCAAACCGTATAGTAATAGAGGATAGAACAGAAAGAGTGATCAGAATAGTAACAGGGGATAGACTAGAAATGGTGGTCAGTTAGACTCCACGCTATTTCCCATATAAATGTTTCCCGTATGGTCACGTGATATACTTAATTCAAAATGGGATCGCCTGTATTTGCTCTCTGGCGATTTACGTTCAAACTCAAGAGTCGGCAGCGACACTTTATTATTATATAACAGATTTATTTCCTAAAATAATTCGAGTTTCGGATAATGTTATATTTGCAGGTAGTCAGTCAATTAAACGCCATACTTTTTTTCTGCGGTAGACTGCAAGACTGTAGACTCCAAGGCTATAGAACCCAGTCTACCCAAATATTCAACCCACAGCTCGAGATGGTGTGAAGAGATGAATTTATAGCGTTCCCAGTGATATTTTCGTGTAAGTGAATGTAACAAACCCGGCTGGAATTCGAACTCTGCTCTCCGATTTCTCATCCTGAGCCATTATACTACAACTTCATTCTTTAGACGTGTACAGAAACGCCATATCACAACAATTTATGTGGTGCTCCTTTCCCTTCATACACTAAGTACATGCTTATTTTGCTAAATGGTTAATCCAGCCGTGTATACTTGGATATAAAATGTTTTCATATATAACTCATTGTGGCTTATTCTAGTGTTTCCTTCCGCCGTGTCCAGATGTTAGTATATCACGGTATACTAATGCCTGTTGTGGAACTTGGAGAATGGAGAAGAACAAGATATTTTATATCATTTCCAAGCATTTTATTCGGTCGATTACAAAATTTGGTTAAATATTTAATGTAAGGATTTCAGCGAATATATCGAAAGGAATATTGTATTAAAATTGCCAAAAATTAAGAAAATAACACACACACAAATAGGAAAATGTATTATTTCTGTACGTCAGTAAACTGAAAACATAATTCGAAAAAATTTTATTCCTTGACAATCTCAAGTCGTAGACCGTATGAGCCCGTCCAAAATTGAAAATAATAACAGAGACTTAATAATATTTTTTAGTAGGAATCACCCAAAGTAAAACACAGGAGGTTTCACGATGTGAAAGAATTGGGAACAAAAGCATTAATGATGAGCAGAAAGAGAAGAGAGTAATCAGGTGGACAATAAATAGCCATAGACATTTCATTTAAGTTTTTGTAGATTAAAGTTGGCTGGAAAGCATGGAGCCAGAAGTTAGTTCCACAAGCGAGAAGTGCGAGAGAAGAAGCTGTTAGCATAGAATTTAAGGTTACATATAACCAACTCAACTGTAAATTGATGAGATCTCGACGCCAGTCTAATACTGTGCTTATATTAGGTACCATAGCGAAGAGTTCATTCGAACAATGACAGTGAATATACTTATAGAAAAGACATAGAAATGCAAATCTTATGGCGGTGGGAAAGTGACTACAGCTGTACCGCCAGATCAGAACCAGAAATATTGCAGATTCTCCTCTGGATCATATGAAGGAGCTCAAGGAAAACAGCAAGAATACCGGACCATATGTGGCAGCAACTTTGGACGAATGCTAGACTTATAGATATGTAAGATAGATTCTTGAAAGAAAGATTGTTTTGTCCGACATAGCGAACCTACTTTCTTAGTAGCCGACCTAGCATTGGATTCAATATTGTCTTTCCACTTTATATCAGCAGAGAACATTGCAATAAAGAGAAAACAGAGAAAGCCACCTGATAAGGTAATAACAATTAAAAATCTAGTTTCTAAAATTTCAAGCGAAATAAAATTACATTAAAAAAAGCAAAATATAATTACATTTAAAAAAAAAATTAGCCAAGAAAAATATTCGATCGCAGAGAATACTTCACAATGGTTTCAAGCGAATAAAACCCGTGGGGAGTGTGGAGAATAGTCTTTCTTCGGATCTTGGGGACTGGAGCTAAAATAGAACTTTACGAATCACAGAATCCTCATCACTTGAAGATTTTCAACGAGTAAGACAACTAAAATCGATAGCACATGCAACTCGGGAAGAGAATAACGACATAATCAAGATGTTGACTTTCCACAGTACATTAAGCAAGGAAGGAAACTTCTATCAATACCAGAAAATACTATAACTGAACTTCAGGAAACTATTTTCGATAGTAATGCTAACTGGTCAATGAATACCGAAATTATTCTCATAACGGAATGGCTAATTTCCTCATTAACTAATTACTATTACCTTTCCATTCCATTATCATTACTATTCTGCGAATAAATAAAGGAGTTGATTTCCGATGGTCTTAAAAATAAGGTGCGTCAATAAACAGATTTCATTTTTTTTCTCAGACGGAACTGATGGTGAATGACGTGTAATTTGTGGTCTGCCTTATATATCGGGAGTAGCCAAAGATGCAACTTCTACAAGAATAGAGACATGGAAGTAATCACTTGTCAAACAAAGAAAGCACCGGTTATTTTTGTACCCGTTGACCTAGCGCACTGAATGAACCGGCCAATAACATGGCGTCGGCCACACAACAATGGATAATATTTTCTGGTGCATTTTTTTTTTTTTTTTTATTTATTTAGCAATATCATTGATATTGTCGAACCAATATTGATGAATTCGACAGACTTAATGGGCTGGATTTTATGGCCATTAGAGACTCCGTTGGTAGGCAATCCGTCAAAATGCTGTAACATTGAAGTGACGCGGAATGCTAAAAAGATATCCACCCAAAGAAGAAGAGCGCCCACAAAAAAAAAAAAAAAAAAAAAAAAATTCGAATGTTTGATCATTTGGTCAGAATTTGGGAAGTTGGTTTAGTCGAGAACTTTTCAGCACTACCTCATATAACTTACCTAAAAAAATAGTTCGGGTGTTCAGTATTTGAGGATTTGTTTTTCCTGAAACCTTTTCACCACTTTCGCGAATTCGATCAGCAAAAATAACTTCTAATATTTGTTTCATTTGGTTAGGATTTAGGAAGTTGGTTGGGCTGAGGACTTTCCAACCCTTTTCGTTACTACCTCGTAAATGTACATTTATTTAGTAAGGTTAGCTTAGTATGGTACAAGGCAAGTTAAAAGGAAGATTTTCTTTGTAGGAGCAAACTTTTATGCCTTGAGAATTAGCATTCGAAATTTTGTTTTCCTGGGTTCGAATACTGACACAGGAAAAAAAATGCGCAGTGTAGCCCCATTTTTAATATCTAGGTCTACACCATATAAATTTCAAAACCTATGGGGTAGGTACCTAGTATGGTGTAGGATCTAGTGACCGGAAAACCTCAAGAGAGATGATGAGGCATGCTGTTCACAGTTTCCTTATATTTGTAAGTGCAGAATAAGCCTCTCCAATACTTTCGATAAATGCTCGAAATGTGTAAATATTAACCATTTTATTTTTTATCATTTCGCCACGAGCAAGGAAATAAAGCCACTAAGAGAGTACTGAGTGTGAGAGAATATGATAAAATAAACACTATTAAGGAGAGAGATCAAGAAAAGAACAGGAATTAAGAAGTCAAAAGATAGACTTTGCTTTTAAATTTTTGAGGATCAAAGTTGACTGGGAAGCAAGAAGCCTGGCCAAGCGAGAAGTGTGATTGAAAAAACTGCATAGAACTTACGGTTATATATAGTCATTTCAACAGTAAGATAATGAGACCTTTCCTCCAATCTAGTACTGCGTTTAAATTCATAAAATCTAGGTACCACAGAGGAAAGTTAATAAGAGCAATTACCAAGAAAGTATCTGTAGAAAAGAGGCGGCGGTGACTGATATAGAGATGCCAGATAAGTACCAAGAAAGTATCTGTAGAAAAGAGACGGCGGTGACTGATATAGAGCTGCCAGATAAGTACCAAGAAAGTATCTGTAGAAAAGAGACGACGGTGACTGATATAGAGATGCCAGATAAGTACCAAGAAAGTATCTGTAGAAAAGAGACGGCGGTGACTGATATAGAGATGCCAGATAAGTACCAAGAAAGTATCTGTAGAAAAGAGACGGCGGTGACTGATATAGAGCTGCCAGATAAGTACCAAGAAAGTATCTGTAGAAAAGAGACGGCGGTGACTGATATAGAGATGCCAGATAAGTACCAATAACATAATTCAGAGACACTAGACGAGATGTGGCCGCAATATTCAAATTATAGACGAATGGTAGACTTATAAATATATAAGATAGATCCCGGAGAGAAAAAACTGTTTAGTACGACACAGTGAACCAACTTTCCTAGAAGCAAATTTAGCAATTAATTCAATATAATCTTCACACTTCATGTCAGCGGAAAACCTTAACCCATTGAGTCAATCTCCTGGAGTTTAGCATCAGCTATGCTGATGGAAGGCAGAAAGGATTTTCCAAAAAAAAAAAAAATAAAAAAAAAAAAATAAAAAAAAAAAAAAAATAAAATAATTCTATGTAATGCCAATCAAAATTCAGTAAGAAGTGAGTGATGGAAATCTTCTGTGCCCCCAACTATATATTTAAGTTAAATATGAACCAAGATTTGAAGACGGTAATAATGAAATAAATTCACAGTTCAAATACATTTCGACTTTCTGCGGGAATGAGCTTCAAATCGTACTCGTAGGACAAGGTTTCAGCTCGTAGAACTCGCTCACAGTTGGACTATTTGGTTTTGAAATAAAGTTTTAATGAAAGCTCTTTTAAGTAAGTTTTAGGAAATCTCTTTTTAAAAACAGCTAAACCACGAATTCCACATAATTGCTATAACTCTCGATTATTTTTTACTAAATTTCATCCAATACAAGGCCCAAGAACAAAAAGCAGATTGATTGATTTGATTCTTACGGTTATCAACCTTTTTAAAGCCGAAGTATATATTTGAACTGAAAGAATAATTCTTTTTTTTAGCGAGTGAATAATGCATTAACATGTTTAAGTATATCAACGAATTTTCCAAATGCAAGTTCTACTACTTAACCCATATCAGGGAGGAGTTAAATTCCCAAGGGTATTTACGTAAGTGAATGCAATGAAACCGAATGGAATTCGAACTCAGCTCTACAATTTCTCATTCGGATCCGTTATATATTACTACTCAAGAAAGAGGGTGACAGAATGAAGCGCGGGATATAAACGCAAGAGGAGAGAGTAGGAAGTGTATATTACGAGGATATGGTGGATAGATAACGATTGATTATTGATTTGAAGACTTTAGTATTGTAGTGTTTGGAGACGAATCCAAGTATAAGTATGTTCTACAATGTAGAACTTTGGAAGAAGCTCTCCGAGACGAGTCCTAACCAAAGGTATATTTGGAGAATAAGTGTGACTCAACCCCGTGGACATAGAAAGACGGGGTTTGGCTAATCCGAGACGAAAGACCTTCTAATCAAAGGGATATTTGGAGAATAAGTGTGACTCAACCACGTGGACATAGAAAGACGGGGTTTGGCTATTCCGAGACGAAAGACCTAATCAAAGGGATATTTGGAGAATAAGTGTGACTCAACCCCGTGGACATAGAAAGACGGGGTTTGGCTATTCCGAGACGAAAGACCTTCTAATCAAAGGGATATTTGGAGAATAAGTGTGACTCAACCCCGTGGACATAGAAATACGGGGTTTGGCTATTCCGAGACGAAAGACCTTCTAATCAAAGGTATATTTGGAGAATAAGTGTGACTCAACCCTGTGGATATAGAAAGACGGGGTTTGGCTATTGAGAGACGATAGCCCTTCCAACCAAAGGAATACGTGGGGAATATGGGTGATTCAACCCAGTGGACATATAAATATGGATTTTGGCTATTCCGAGACAAAAGCTCTTCTAACGAAAGGAATACGTGGGGAATATGGATGATTCAACTCCGTGGGCATAGACCGAATGCTTTTGGCTATAAAGGATTGAACTATCCGCTCTAAAGAATGTAGCTTGTTGACCATTTGCCACACAAATAGTGATACAGTAACGATAACTTTAACCTTGAAATGTTCCGTATGTGGGCAACATGATGCAGGCTGGAACAAAATAAAACTTCTGTATTTTGCGATTATCGTCGTAACAGTTGTAAACATGCTAGTATTGTAGATGTATATTTTGTTATCTTCAAGTTGTAATTTGATTTTTGGGGAGTTCTTGCTATCAATCATGCTTTTCTTCTTGCAATAGATGTTCTGTCTTCTTGCTTTCCTTCATTACATTATGTAGGAGTTTCTGTATTCCAAGTAGAAGTACAGAATGATGATTTTCTAGGCTTGCCGAACTCGAAAACGTAATGCTCAATAACCGATTTCATTTATTCGACCGATTTGGCATGTAAGTTTGGTAAGAAAGATATCTCGAAAGAAATAGTTTTTTTTTTTTACGAAGTGGCTAATTTTAACTTTTCGCAATCAGAGTCAATGTTTTCTTTTTTTTAATTTTATTTTATTTGGGTTTTTATGGCTGTTTACAGGCGTGTTGTGTACATAGACGTGATCTACTCGCTTTCTCTGCCTGTAGATTGCCTTTTCTGCTTCAGGCGTACATTCAGCAGTTGAGACTTGCCTGAATGATCGAATCGGAGAGTACGAATGCACGCGCCTTAGTAACTCAGTCCTAGCGTGTCTGTCATGTTATATAGCATTTCACAAATCAGCCTCCTTGCCCTCTAATCTATAGATTTTCTTTCTTTCTTTCTTTCTTTCATTCTTTCTTTCTTTCCTTCTTTCTTTCTTTCTTTCTTTCTTTCTTTCTTTGCTATTTTGTCTTTTTTCTGTTTTCACATATGTTTTTGTTTTGTTCTTTCTTTTGTTCTCTTAATTTCTTGTGTACATTTCTTTCTTTCTCTTTTCATTTCTTTTCGTTTCTTTCTTTCTTTCTTTTTCTTCGTGCTTCTTTCTTCTTTAGATTTCTATCTTTTTCTTTTTTCTTTCTTTCATTCTTTTCTACTATCCTTCACCTTCCAGATTGCTTACTTTCTTTATTCTGTAGTTGTTTTTTATGCATCCAGACTTGATGCTTCAATCTTCTGTATATTTCTTCCTTTCTTTTGATTTCCCTTCGATTCTTTTTTTTTTTTTTTTTTCTTTGTCTTATTCATTAATTCTCTCTTGGGTCATTAAGCTTTTTTTTTATTTTGTTTGTATTTTTTTTTTGTGCATGTCTTTATATTTTTTTTTGTTTTCTTGACCTTTCTTTTTATTCTTTATTTCTTTTTTAACTTTTTCTTTCTTTCTTCTTTCTATGCGCCATTTCCTCGAATTTTCTTTTTCTATCTTTCTTCTGTTCTCTTACTTTGTTTGGTACATTTCTTTCTTTCTTTCTTTCTTTCTTTCTTTCACTTCGCTTCGTTTCTTTCTCTTTTTCTTTCTTTCTTTCTTTCTTTCCCTTTCGTTTTCTTTTTTTCTTTCTTTCTTTCTTTTTTTTATTTCTTCTGTGCGTCACTTCATTGTGCTTTCTTTTTCCTTCTTTCTTTTGATAACATTATTCTGTACATTTCTTTCTTTCTTCTTTCTTTCTTTCTTTCTTTCTTTCTCATAGTTTATTTCTTTTTTCTTTCTTCTGTACCTGCTTACATGTGTTTTCTTTTCCCTCTTTCTTTTGTCCTCTTACTTAATTCTGAATATACTATTCTTCTTTTTTCCTCTCTCTCTCTCTCTCTTTCAAAATCTTCCTTTCTCTCTTTTCCTTCTGTCTTTCCTTCCTTCCTTTCCTCTGCGACTACTTCCATGTGTTTTCTTTTGCTTTCTTTATTTTGTTCTCTTACTTTCTTTTGTACATTTTTCTCTCTCTCTCTCTTTCTTTCTTTCTACTATCGTTTTCTACTCTCCAAATCATAATTAACTTTTTTTTTTTTTTTAAGCATTTCACCCCAAGCAAGGCGAGAAGCCACTAGGACTCAAGGGGTTACAGAAAATTTGGAGCAAGACCAGATAGAAGAAAGGATGAGGAGAAGGGTAGTGGATAGATCAAGGCAACTGGAGATGTAGATTGACATTACATTTGAATAGCTGGAGATTATAGCTCTCAGGGAAACTGGAATAGGGAAGGGAGTTCTACAGGCGAGAGGTGCGAGACATGAAACTATTGGAGTAGAAGAGATGGCTACATTTAGGAGTTTCGACAGTGAAGGGGTGAGAACAGGATGCCAGCCTCGTAAGGCGCTTGAATTCATTAAATCTGGGAACCAGCGAATGCAGCTCCTCGGAGCAATTTCCATGAAAGTATTTGTAAAAAAGACAGAGAGAGGCGACGGCGCGTCTGTGGGAAAGTGACTGTAGACGAGATGCCAGAGAAGGGACAATTATATTGCATATCCGCCTCTGGAGCCTATCAAGAACCCCAAGGCAAACAGAAGGGGCACCAGACCATATATGGCAGCAATACTTTATTCAAGGGCGAATTGTTGATTTGTAGATCTTGAGGATCGATTCCGAAGAGAAAAATTTCCTGGCGCGGCACAGGGTGCCAACTTTCCTTGCGGTGGACGAAGCAATTGACTCGGCCTCGTCTCTTATCATTTTTGCTTATGGTTGATACATCTTTCTTATCTCTAAAAGCTTCTTACAGATTCATTATTTTCTCTCTCTTTTGTTATATTTTATTTATTAATTTCAATTTCATTTTTGATTTCCGCCTATATCTGAACGGCAGATCATATTTGAGCATGTACAAATATTTGATAAATCCCGCTTGATATATGAAACGCGCGCTCCATTCATTCTTTGTTGTAATTCAGTCCAACTCTCAGTCAAGTGATTTCAACATTTCCTTGTTCTTTCCTTTTTTTTCTTTCATTTTTATCCTTTACAACTTTCATGTTTTTGCTTCCTTTTTATTTCTTCCTTCCTAATTCGAACATTCAGTATTGGAGGGAAAAAAATATCTTAGCTCCGTTCATTTTTTCGGGTTTTAATGACTTTCTTTTGTTATCATTCATTCTTTCTTAAGTCACTTAATTTTCTTTCTTTTGTTTTTTTTTTCACTCTTTTTACTGTGTATCTTTTCGTTTTTTTTCTTTTTCTTTCCTTTAGCTCTTTCTTTCTTTCTTTGCTTTTATTCACTTTCTTTTTTCTTTATGACTTTTTAAAATTTTGCTCTCATTCATTTTTTTGTTTTTATTCATTTTTTGATTTTCTTTCATTTTTCTTTCATTTTTACATTTTTTTCATTCTTTAGTTTTCTTTCATTTTTCGATTTTCTTATATTTTTCTTTCATTTTTTGTTTTCCCCTCATTTTTTATTTTTCCATTTTTTAAATTTTTCATTCATTTTTCTTTTTCTTTCATTGTCTCGTTTTCTTTCATTTTTATTTTCATTTTGCATTTTTCATTAATTTTTCTTTAATTTTTGCACTTTTCAGTCATTTTTCATTTTTTAAAAATTTTTCCTTTAATTTTTTATTTCATTTTTCTTTCATTTTTCTTTCCTTTTTCAATTTTTTCGTTTTCCTGTCAATTTTCTGTCATTTTTTAAAAAATTTTCTTTCATTTTTTTCGTTTTAATAACATTGTATATTTTTTCTTGTTCGGTTGTTTTTTGCTTTCTTTTCAGATTCACGGTGTGGTGTGATGCCTACCGACTTGGAATGAGAAATTGGAGAGTCGTGTTCCAATTCCAGTACGGCTAGTTACATTCACTTTCGCTCGGGTATGAATCAATCTCTTTTTTCCCTCCAGCTATGAGTTAAATAGCGGGCCAGACTGACCCTACAGCCTTGACTGTCAATCAGTCTATCGGAGGAAGTAAAAGTAGCCTTTGCGAAAATTCTTTGGCCTAGTCAGTCATGAATCGGAAAAGACATGATCGCCCAAGTGTCTATCAGTATTTGCCTGACTTAGTTTTTCTCTACTGTGGTTTTCAATTTTTAATATAATTTTATTTAATTTTATCCTGCTGTTCAAAATTGGACTGGATCGACAATAGATTTTCCTGTTCGTAGGGGAAATGGAAATGGATTTGTTTATGTCAAAGTAATCAGATTTCAGTCTTGTAAGTTTTGAAGTATCGATGAAGAGTCGGGTGGGGCGAAATTCGCACCGCTTACACTCCACTTCACGCTTGTTATTCTTAGCTAATTTAGTAATTATACAGTTCAAAAAACACGATGAATCTTTTTCGGCGAAAGCGATGCGTCAAAGATGAAGATAATAATCCAAAAATATATATGAAATTATAAATACACATTTTTAGACATAAAACACAACGAACAATCGAAAAACATGTCGGCTGAAACGTTACATCAAAAGCAACAAACATTACGATTTCAATCCAGAAATATATGAAATTATGAATAGACATTTTAACTGATACATTCAGAAAACTGCGAAGGTCTAAAATTTTTTCGACCAAAATGTTGTATCAAAAGCAACAAGCATTAGAATATTAATCTAGAAATATATGAAATTATAAATAGACATTTTAACTGATACATTCAGAAAACAGGGCGAAGGTTGAAAAGTATATTAGATGAAACATTGCATAAAAAACAACAAACCTGGAAAATAAGTTTATATATATATATATATATATATATATATTATAAATTTACTAATTTAAAAATATGGTTCCATCACTACACAGGAATTACCATGTTTCAAAAACAGAAACTAAAAACTTCAAATTCAATTATAGAATTAAAGTAAAGTCCTAATCCTGTTTCATTTTCAAGCAAATTTTGGAATAACTTATTTTGACAAAAGAGTATTTGTTTTAAAAGAACTATAGTCTATTAGTAATTAATATTTTAAAATTATAGTTCAATCCGAAGTATTCATATACACAGAAACCTTTTAGAAAAAATCTTTATGTATACAAGTACAAATTTAACGGCGAAACAAAAGTGCCGAAAAGCTTTTTGTCGTTGATAAAGTCCAGACGACATGCGTTGAACGGATGTCATCATTCGTTGAAAAAGGCACCCCTACACTACCTGAACCTCTTTTCGAAAGTAACTCATATTTTGATACAATAGTTGTTAGTGAAAATGAATACCCTACCACCCCTTGTCAAAATGATTGAATTTCCTCTTATCCTTAGAAACTAATAATATGAATGTATGTGCTTATAAAACCCAGTAAATTTCAAAATAAGTTATTCCAAAATAAAATAAAAAATTCCAAATAAAATATGAAAATGAAAACAGGTCTAGGGACTTTAATTTAATTCTATAATTGAATTTGAAGTTTTTAATTTTCTGCTTTTGAAACATGGCACTTCCTGTGTAGCGATGGAACCATATTTCTAAATTAGTAAATTTATAATATTTATGCTCTGTAGATTTACACTGTTTTGTAAATATAAAAATAATTAGTAAGAACACCGGATTATATATTTTATTGTTCTTTGTCTTTATTATAATATATATATATATATATATATATGGATTTACAAATACACATTGTAAATGAAATGCATTGATTAAACTGCATCGACCGAAACGTAGTGACAAAAACAAAAATGAAGCAACCATTCGAAATATATATGGCCTAATAAAGAAATTTATTTATATATGGCCTAATAAAGAACCTTATTTATATATGGCTTAATAAAGAACTTTATTTATTTTTGGCCTAATAAAGAACTTTATCTTATAAATTTAAAAGGCTTTATTTTCGATTCCTACCAACATTTCATTAAAACCATGAATTCAATAACTCATAATATTTACACTGTTTACATTATTGGTACTATTGTTTTGATCTTTGTTGTCATATTTATCACAACGTTTCGGCCGTTGTAAGCTCCGGCCTTCTTCCTTAAGGACACATGACACAGTGGATAAAGGCATTGGTTCGATCCAGTGACAGGACCTAAAGAGTTGTGAGTTCAATACTTGGTTAAGGCAGTGGAGAACTTGGAGAGGAGAATTAACTGATAACTGACATCCCTTAGACATGGCACGTGGAACTAGAACAGTCTACCCCACCGAGCGAAATAAAGGGTTCAGTTCGACATTTCAACCACCTGAAGAAGGCCGGAGCGTACGGTGGCCAAAACGTTGTGATAAATATGTCAACAAAGATGAGGACAATAGTCCGAATAATGTAAATAGTGTATATAATACCTCATCTCAGGAATATAGACAGAAACTCATAATATTTGTTTAAATTTTATTGCAACCATTCAAGATGTATTTTTAATTAAATTCAATTTTTAAAAAAATAATTTTCCAAATATATTTTTATATATAGATTTTATTTATGCGTTAAATGCAGAACTGGCAAAAACTGAAATATAGGATAAGGCTGGTCTTCTAACCTAATCTCAACTATAGAGCGTCAGTTTCGTTCTCGCTGGCGGGTAACACCAGCTAAGAGCCATCTATTACACTAACCAAGAGTTTAGGTATTAAAAGGTTATTTTAACTCTGTAACATCGGGAGACCTTGAAATAGCTCGGCTAATAAACGCATGCGTGATACGATCTGGAGTATGAACAACTTATGACGTAAATATAAGTCACTTATTTCCAACGGGTTAAACATTGTCCGTTCAGATAGGACACCGATGAAAGAGTCGACATTAATGATTTGTCCGTCTGAAAGAGCCGTCTAGCTGTCTAGACGCAGCAGATGGTGAGTTTTTACTGATAAGTAATGTACCAAAAGATGATTTATTTATGACGACACAGGGAGAAGGGCGTTTCCTTTTGAATTTCTAAATATTCTCATTAGTTCATATATTTTCGGATGGTTGTCTTCATATTTGTTTATGAGAAGACAGTTCGGTCGATAGTTTTAGGCCTTCGACGAGTTCTCAGAATATCATACTTAAAATGTGTATTTATAATTTCATTCTTTTTCATTATTATTTTCATTTTTGTTTTGTTTTCTTTTTTTTTATACAACGTTTCGGCTGACATAGTTTTTGCCCGTCGCCATGTTTTCTGAATGTATCATCAGTTAAAATATCTATTCGTAATGTTGTTATGTTTTCTAGTTTTTGACGTAGAAGGCCTTCCTCTGATTTGTCGCTCGACTCTATACAAAATAGGACAAGTTCATTTTGTCCATGTCACTACAACTCCCGGAAACGAAGAGGTTTTATGTCCTTCGTTCACCTCTGACTTCTAAGAAAAATAGTACGAGATCTTATCTTTCAATCTTCAGGTGCCTACCTGGTTCTTTTTATTGAAGATCTAGGTCCTGCCTAATCTTCATTCTGATCTTCCAACTTCATGTCGGATTCGTGCGAACTATCCTCATTGTTTCATTAGTGTTTGCTTTCTCCATGAGGAGACCTGATGCTTTCCTCTCTTTTAGATTCCTTCTCCACTTCCATCTCGACCCCGTCCTCAATTCTCGGCCGTATTTGATATTCTTGGTATTATAGCCGAAGTAGATGCCTTTTATGCAATATAGTCTTTTCAGGATTTGATTCTCTTTCAGTTTTGTACCATATCTTTTCATTTATTGAATAGGACATTGTTATAGGTTATTTAATTTGTGTTCCCATCAATGCAGAGTGACTTTGCATTCTGCCAGCATGCGGAATAGTTCTATAACACAGTAATAATCTAGGTAGGTAACGATTTATGGCTTCTCTTTGATAGGAAAACGCCTTCAGCCACATTTTACCGTCTGTAACATTCTTTCTACAATTCCATTCGATTGCAGGTGGTATGATGGTATTTTATAAAGAGGGGGGGGGCTTACAATTTATTTTAACCGCGAACATAAAAGATTCATTACAAAATTCTGGTGCATTGTCAGAGATTAACATTTTTGGCACCCCTTTTCTGGAAAAAAAATACTCGTAATATTTGCTTTATCATTCCTGCCGTCATATCCTAAACTCTAATTATTTCAGGACATCCAGAGAATGAGTCAGCCAAAATTAAAAATAGCCCTATTCCCTTAACATATTCCATATGAACACGAGCTCATGGCTCTTTTTTCTGTAGACCATGGATGTATCTTAGTTTGGTATTTCCCTAAAGATTTTTGGGGTATTTTCGTACGTATTTGTTTACATCACATGAATGCCAAGGACATTAATCTTCCAATATCAATCATCTCTGTGTTTCTGCTATTCCACAATGAGAATCATCGTGTTCCCTTTTTATTATGCCTTTTCGCAGTCTCTCTGGTGGTATTAAAACATCTCCATTGCATATAAGACCCTTCTCTCTCTCTAGCTAACCTGCGTCTTATCTCGTTATGGTTCTGAATTCACAGAATTTTTTCTAGTCAATATGGTGGCTTTTAAGCTAGCGTAAAATTTTAAGCTAGCTGCAATTTGGGATACAAAAGAAAAATACGAATCACTCCCCTTGAACCATGAAAGAAACGATAATGGCTAATATAATATATTAATATATATATTTTAACCTCGCATAATCTGGCAACCCTGAACCTGAGCTCAACGAAAATCGTTCCCTGCGCTTAGTATTTCTAGGGCTTTTGAACGAGCTATGAATCATTGAAATCGGGTCACTAGAAGCGGAGTAGTTGATTGGACACACACACACACACACACACACACGCGCGCACACATTGTACTTTATATATAAGATCTTGCTTTCCAGGTGGCATTTAACGCTGCTTACAAAATCGAGTGTACATTTTGCCAGTGGTTTTATCAATGTCCAACTGTTTTTACTGTTGATCTAGAGATATGTTTTCATTTTTAACTTTCATCTGATATTCATGCTGTCTTTTCTACAAATATTTTCCTGACAATTCTTCTAACGACATT
This sequence comes from Acanthosepion lycidas, assembly GCA_963932145.1. Lineage (NCBI taxonomy): Eukaryota > Metazoa > Mollusca > Cephalopoda > Sepiida > Sepiidae > Acanthosepion > Acanthosepion lycidas. The sequence continues at coordinate 67,932,538 of OZ010580.1, read as the reverse complement.
CCTCCTTGGTATCTCGACCGCATAAATTTAAGCATACTACTAGATTGGCTATTAGGTCTCATTGTTTTGATATTGAAATAGCTAGTGTAGCCGTAAGTTCTACTCTGATAGTTTCTTCTTTTGCAATTCTCACCTATGGAACAATGTTCAAAAATTAAATTCAGTCATCAAATTAAATTCATCTTCTGTATTCCTGAATTTTGTTTTTTATTGCCCATTCTAAAGTCTTTCATTTTCTTCCACTCCCAGTAACTCCTTGCGTCTTAGAGACATTATCGCCTTGCTTCGATTGAAATAACTAAAACAAATCTATTACGGACTAGTTACTGATTGAGATATTTGTGTAACAACCACCTATATCAGAGGTTGGTATTTGAGCAGCATCTTTTCTGAATTTGGGCGATTATGACCCTCCACTACCTCCTATCCATTGCAGCTCTTATCAATGTTTGTCCGTTTGTCAAGCCATTCCTGTTAGATAGGAGGCCTGCTGATGTTTCTTGTCCCTTTAGCCTTTGAAATGTCCTGTGAGTGTCAAATTCTCCAAACCCTTTTTATTCATTATGTCTTATTAACATTACAAACTTCTCTTTCTGATTCTAAATAGAAGCGTCTTTTTTGTCTCCATTTACCGTAAAATTGGTATTCTGAGTATCCTTCTGTAGAACCACATCTGTCTTGCCTCCTGTTTTCCCTTCATCTGAGATGAGACTGCTGCCATATTAGAAGATTGGTATTATATAAAAGTTCAGCTCCCTTGTTTATTGTTTCTAAGAAATTTTCCTGTTTCTTAGTATTCTGCATATTTTTTGAAAGGCATCTTCCAGATATTTAAACCTCTGTTTGATATTTACATCCCCTATTTGTAGTTCGAATGCTGGATTGTCCCTTTTGCTGACAATTATGCTTTCTGTCCGATTGTAATTGATAGTTAGTCCTTTCTTCCCGCTTTCCTTTACTGTCATGTTTAGGAAGCCTTGCACTCTTCATTCTCTATCTGCTATCAGCACAGTGCCATCTGCGTATCTTTTATTGTTAAGCCACCGTTAATAAATCTTGGTAGGGATCCCAGCGCCTCGGTTGAATAAATCCCATCATTTTTGCACATATTCAATTCAATTTTTATTCTTTTCTTCTGGTTGGCCCTAAGTATGAGTTCTGGATCCTTCCAAAACTGATCCAGTTTTCGTACCAGGTCAAATAAGTCTTTGCAGTGTATCTTATCATAAGCTTTTGCGTCATCAACAAAACATAAGTAATAGATTTTTTATTTACCATAATTCGCCATGTATAATACCCATTTTTTTTCTAAAAATAATAAGGAAAATCAGCGGTTCGTATTATGCACAAATGTAAAAAATCTTTAAAAAAAATGAACGTAAAATAAAATAAGAATTAATTTTATTACGACCAGCATTTCCTACATTTGGGTTTAAACATAAAATAATATTATTCTAATTGAATAATATTATTCCATGTTTAAACCCATTTTTTAAATAAGAGTAGGAAAAGCTGGCCGTAATAAAATTGGAGAGGTACAATTTATAGGGTTTGATTACTAAACAAGGGGTGCGTATTATGCGTGAGTAGAAGCATTTTCCCCTCACACTTTTATCACAATTTGAGGTGTGCGTATTATGAATGAAAGTGTATTATACATGGCGAATTACGTTATTAATCCGACATATTTTTATCAATTTAAACGTTATTTTCAGTGGATATTCATATTTAAATAGATTCAGCGTTTATTTATTAATTATTATATTTATTTATTTTCGCCTACCGGCCTGAATATTCAAGAAATTTTATTTTAAAAATATGGGCTCTCCAGCAGGTTTCGAACTTTCGTACCCGCTGGACAGAAGGAAACCGTCGTTTAATCCGACGTGCCTTACCCAATTCGGCTACGAAGAAGCTTTACCGTTTAAGTAAGAACCTGAAAAGTGCTTTTTAAGTGAAATCCTTCTCATCATAGATTCCTCGAAATCTTCATATCTCCTAAGGTTTGTATCCAAACGTAAACAAAGCAATTTCTAAAGAACTAATGGATTTTTATTTATTAATCCAACAGATTTGCATCACTTTAAATGTTATTTTTAGTGGATATTCATATTTGTGTAGACGTTCCATTTATTTATTAAACAGTATACTTATTTCCATCTACCCACTTGAATATTTGAGAAATCTTTTTAAAGAAAATAAATATGGTATTTAATAAATAAATAAACGGAGCGTCCCCATAAAAGGATTCATTTTTAGGTGGATGTAGCGTGACTGGTAGCCGGGAAACGTCGTAATTCTAGAAACACAAGGTCCTACACCCCTTTGTGCAGATTAACTGAAACAGCCGCTTTAGTTTCCTTTCTTTCACTATACGGGGAGATTTAAACCCACTAAAGTGACAGGGCGTAATCAATTTCTATTTTTCCTCACATTAAGCCATTTGCAGTGGTGTGCAGGAATATGAATTTATTTTCGGGGTGTATGATTAAATTTGTTTGGCCTTGAAAAATATTGCATCATTCGTAATTGCATCAGATTTTTACCACGCCCAGACACTATTGTCTCGACTATCGATTAGTTGTCCCACGTCCATTGTCTGCAATGCGCGTTACTCCAAGGAAGCATACGAAAATTGTAACGCTGCACGAACACACTGGAGAGCCTTACCATATCAAATTAAAGTACTATAGATTGTCCTGGAAACTCCCCTGATTTAAATCCAATCGAGAATCTGTGGTCAATATTCAAGGAACGACTTCGTGGAATGGACATACGAAGTATTAACATGTGCACTAGATCATGTTTCATTGGAAAAATACAAAAAATGTAAATAATAACGGAATTATTTGTTTTGTTTCAATTAGTTTGCACAAGACTGTTACAGTTTTTTGTGTATATCATGTAACTAGTGAGTTAGTCCAAATGTCTGGACTCACTTTATAGTCCACCAATAGAAGGTTAACCAATCAGAAGACGTAGAACATTCAATTCGTCGTGTATAAAGGCTGCCATTTTTGTTTACACTACCCGAATGACCAGTTCCAGCTTATCAGGCGAAGATGAACAGGAGGAAGTACTACGCTCTGCTACTTTGCTGCGATATCCACTGCTAACCTGAATTACACTTTCCTACTGTCTCCGAAATATTCACTGCTAACCTCTAGATTGTGTACTCGAAGACGACCGTCATCTGAACAACAAAGACAACATGAGCTAGTAGTAGTGTTGTTACTGACTTACAGTGAAATATGAAAATCAGCTAGGCTTCAAGATTATGAATCTAAAGAATTAAATCCTAATTTTAAAAAAAAATGGCCAAAAATACACGTAACCATTACTTATTTCCAAAGTTGGGCTAACGTTTTAAAGGCTAAATTAGACATATATGTCCATGAAAATGTCCTTTTGGTATTCCTACGCGTGGTTCCCACACAGTCGCTCACCACATCGTCATGTTGTCATATGTATTTCATTTCGCTGTTTCGTTGTTCATTATATCGCATCCATTAGTTGTATAGCAATGACTTTTAACATGAATAAATGAAAAATATAACGATGATAAATATAGAACTAAAATGAAAAGGTAAAAAAAAAATTTAAGACTTTAGTTGAATATGACAACAGTTCCTGCGATTTCTCGAAAACTCTTCGCGTACCGGCACTGGTATGCGTATCAGACTTTGAGTAGCGCACTGAGAGAAGAGATAAGATTACTATTCAGCGTACCATTTTCTTAATTCTTTTTTCCTCCTAAGAGTATTTTGAACCCGTTTCGATGTCGGTTCTGAGTTTGCATAAAGACATAAAGAAATCAATGCGTGCTTCTATAAACAGAAGCTTCTTTACCGACTTCTTTTGCCATTTCTAAAATTAAATTTCATAATTAATTTTTGGTAGACTGAATATTTTCCCCGAGTTCGCTCCATTTCACATCATTGATTTCTTAGTGCTTTTCGGTTTGTGCTTTTTGTTTTAATGGTAGTCAACTAAGTGTCACTTGTGGTGATCAGCTGGCGAAATAACGGATCATTGTTAAAACAACATTCCTTTAGCTATCTTCTTTTTACGTTTATCATCATAGCATATCCTTATATTAGCCGTTTCCTTATAAGGAAACATTCGGCATTCATTGAACGAGCAGCCGGTGTCTGGAGACCGTGGTTGAAGCAAATGGTGATTTTATTCAATAAATTTACTCTTTACTATTTGAAGATATTTTTTGTCTAACTTTGGTAAGCATATTTGTTAAAATGAGATGCCATTGTTATTTTCATTTTCGGGTCATGTAGACGACAATTTATCCATCGCAGCCTATATATATATATATATATATATATCGTCATACACAGACAGACTGTTTCGCTGTATCACAGTTCATCAGTGTGTCTAGACATCCAGGCCGGGATCGAAACCCGACTAACTTGGCATCAATTGGAGATTTTACCCTGGAGTTATCAGCGTCCGGTAGAGAGGAAAGCGAATTTTTACGTAGCTATTCTTCGAATAAACACGCCAATGACTGTGGGGATTCAATTCATGAAAGGTTTTTGCAGTATTAGCAGTAGTAGTCGTTATTTACAAATTCGCACTTTCTCTCCAGAATTAAATTTCTCGGAGGCGTATGTATCGTTATCCACAGACAGACTGTTTCGCTGTATCACAGCTGCTTAGTGTGGCTAGACATCCGATTGCTTCAAACCGGGATCGAAACCCTGATTTGGCATCAGTCGAAGATTTTAAACCCTTAGCTTCCAGTAGAGAGGAAGGCGAATGTTTACTTCGAATAAGGACACCAATGACAGAGAGAGCTCAATTCATGGAAGAGCTTTGCATTATTAGCAGTAGTAATCATTGTTTACAAATATGGTGGAATCAACACGTGACTGAGTAATACCATAGAATAGATTCAAACCACATTGAGAACATGCTTATGTTTCTATTCCATGTCGCTGATGTCATCTCCTGTGCCTCATTATACCTGGAAGTGACTTGAATGTCACATTATATTTATGTAATTTTGTATTTATTTGCCTGTCCGTGTTCCCAGAGAAGCTTCACTTTCTCTATGCTGATATTTATAATAGCGAGTGATTCAACTGGCTGACCTACACGCTTTGCTACTAAGGCTGCAAGAGAAATCAAGCTAGATGCCATATTAGTGGACAATGGAATTTCTATGATGTCGTTTGTGGCTAGCGGGGCCTGTCTTTAAAAAGCAAACATGGTTACATTCGTCGAACAAAGAGTCTTTCGTTCTACCATACAGTCCAATTCAACATATTGTCTTCGAATTCTATAACAATGCAAGTATCAATTGTTAACTTTTTAAGTGAGTCTTTTTTGGTAACTGTTGTGGATTCCGGGATGAAATCCGGTCTAAAAATGAATGACAAACGCAGGAAAGAAATATACTAAATAAATGTATTGACGTAATAATATAATTGGTAATACGGTTAGTAGATCCAGAAATGCGGTTAGTGGTAATAAGAATATATATATAGTCTGGGAAATTCAGTATCGAAGTATGATTTCCTTCTGAGTCTACGTGCTCGCAACTGTGACTCCTACAAAGCGGTTACCTCACACTCTCACTCCCTCACTGTCTTACACTGTATCACTGTCAATCTTACTGACTCCCGGGCATTCACCGGCAGCAGTACAAGTACACACTAGGCGAGTGCACTTGTATGAAAAAAGGGGTGGACCCCTTAACAGTAACATAGAAATTGCGAGTTCAATCCTTGGGCAGGGTAGTGTCAACGTCGACTCAGTGGAAAGCGGGCTAGAAATAACCGAACAATACTAAACATATGAATTACACGTGATATCCGTAGATATGAGCAGTGGAACGGGAACAGTCCATCTTCGTAGATTAAATCAAAGGTTCATTTCGGAATTCCATGTAGATTACTCCGATCGATATAAACCTGATGAAGGCCGGACGGCACAATGGCCGAAACATAGTGATACGTAATAAATTTTCGAGACCTTAATTTTAAAATGAATTTTTAAAAATAAAACTACATTCTTGAAGATTTCATTTTGGCTTTAATTAAAAGCTAAATGATTAAATTTATCATTTCCAGTAAGTAAAATATTCTGGTGTATTTCAGATAGAAATTCTATAGATTGGAATGTCAAATTTAATTTCAATTTCTTAAAATTTTCTCAAAAGCAGCCATTTTATTAATTTTAAGAAATTTGTAAACAAAACAAATCGATTTTAAAATTCTTCCAATATATATATATATATATATATATATATATATATATATATATATCTGACACGTTATTTGAGTAAAATTAGAAAATTTAAAATAAAATTAATCTGATTTGAAATAAATATCATAGGATAAAAAGTAATGTACAACAATTTATTATTATTAAACAATCCGAGCTTATCTGAGGTGATAATGGATGGCCGATGAGTGACGAAGCGATGAGAGCTAGTATGGCTGGCTAGAATTGATACAAAATTTAACAAATCTAAGTAAACTCATTTTTGGGTTTTTTTTAACTACCTAGTAATGTTTACAAATAAACATATTTTCCATAGTTATCTGATTATTCACTTTTATTTACCTGTCGGAGATGCTTTATGCAAAAAATAAAAAAAATACTATAAAATTTTCCTAACTTAATTTTTCTCTAAAGAGACAAAATTCTTAGATCACCTGATCTTTTCAAAATAATGTCACGTTTAGACTTTCATAGATGAAAATAGGGAACAAATTACGTAAAAATTAAGAAATAAAAAGCTATTTTTAAAATAGAATAGTGTAACTATGTTTATTAATCTTTTCAATATTGGATTCATAAATTTCGTTTCCACTTAATTACTATATCACATCCAGGAAATAGCACAATACAAAATATTACACGATTGTAAACGATTATAAATTATTATAATTAAAATTTTAAAACTATGAAAAAATTATTGTAAAAATTCATTATTCATCGGAAAATTTTCTTTCTTCAGACAATAATGTCCTTACCATAACTTATTTACAAAAACAATTGAAAGCTTTTCTAATTAAATAATGTAATAGTTTTATTGCATTCATTATTTTTCAATTCTGATTAGATTTTCAGTTAGAATAGTGCAAGTTTGAAAAAAAAGGTTAGGCGATTTACATTCTCCAAGGAGTTCTACTTATAACGAATAAAACAAATTTCAGGAAATAGAAAGGTTTTTTGCCAAATTTCATGAAATTAAGTAAGTGGTTTTAACATACGTAAAAAAAAATATTTTTTACCAAAATTTTCTAAAAAAAAAAATTCAAAAATAATTTCATTCATTTGTGAATAAAACCTGAAAATTTTATTAAAATTGGACAATTATTTGATTTTTACAAGAATTTCCAAATCAATGTTTTCAACGGAAAAAAGCACAAAAAGTCAATGTTGTCACCGCGATAACGTAAACAAAACAAAATTTTAACTAAAATTTCGAGCGTTTTAGAAAGGATTAAATATTTTTTTTAAATAATTAAAAAATACTTTGGTCTTTCAACTTAATAATAACATAAACATTTTGACGATAATACTTTATTTTTATTAAGTCTGTGGCCTTTTTTTCATTACGCTATGCAGTTTTCCCGCGAAAAATTAGAGTTACCTAGAATAGTAAAAATCAATATGATTTATAGGAAAATGATGATATGTTCAGTGTAAAGCTGTTAGCGACAGTTAAGTAATTTATAAAAAATCTGTTTATTTTTTCTAATAAAATTTTATATAAAAGTTGATATGCCAAATGTGTAGTAAACATTTCCGAAATTCGAAGTAAAAGCGACAAATATGGTTCCTGGTTATGCTAACTTTAATAATTTGTATTTTAGATTTTTTTCCGAAAATTGCACACGACACTGAGCCTTAAGCAATCATTGGTGTTTTTATTTCTGACTTAGAAAAGCAGAATTTCTTTTTAATATTCTGGAGAAAGCGATTACAAAGTTCTTAAAGCATCTGGTTCTTGATGTCGATCATGCTTTTCTGGCGGCTCGACGACATTATTGAGAATAAAATTCCTCAAACTTTCTGTTCTTGATAACGACCAATTGTACTTTGATGTTGTTAATCTTACGAATACACCTCGAAATATAAAGTGACTTTTTTTTAAGAATCGTAAACACAATCTCTGGACTACTCAACATGGTTTCAAAAATCACTAATAAAAATTTAAACTGAAAATCTTCTAAGATTGCAACGAATTCGCTTGTTTGTGTTAATTCTGAAGCATTCCAATAATCTGGATTTTCTCATATGGCTGAAAATAGCTCTGAAAACACAGTAATTTTGTAAGATAAAATGGATACCTGTCAAGATGAATAATTCCAACGTGTCTCAGATAACATTAGAAATCACCTTCCAACGAATTCTTCTTGTACGATTCGAGCCGTCGACTTTGAGGAAAAGTGGAAATTCCTTTTAATATTTGGAAGAAAATTCAACATTCACGAATCCTTGGCGCTGACCAAGAGAGATCCAAATTAACTGTATTTACATAACAATGTGCAAATATGACGTTCGCGCCAAAATTCTCTTTTATCCTTGTTTGGTCTCCGTTCAAATGGCCATCACATTTGATCCGTCGTAAGTTTGTGCTATGAATTTTAGGTCGCATTTAAATTCATTAACACATTTTAGAATTTCTTCTGTCGGCGATGTAAATCTTCTTTCTTTACTAACATCGACATATCCCAGAAAACTTTCTTGGAGCTTTTCATTCTCATCAACAACTCGTAAAACGCGTGGATTTCATTCGAAGATCAGTCGTCTCATCAAATGTGACAGCAAAAACTGATTCTCTTTTTGATCATTGGCTTAATTTTCACCTTCAATTTTATCAGTTAGCCAATGAATGATCTCGTTTGTAATATCACTTGAAGGTTCAGAAAATACACAGTTGGCATTTTTCTTCGCGAATTTTAAATGCGAATCACCGTATTCTGCTATTGCTTCACAAATGGCCAGAAAATTCTACCTGTTATTTGATTCTTCAGTTTCACTGTGTCCTCCAAATGGTAATTCTTGGAAGGCCAAAATTTCAATACAATGAATTAATCTTTTCAATAAACCAGGATTTTAATCAACTGGCCTATTATGCAGCTGTATCGAAGTTGCTTTCCAGTGATCGATCGTTTTTTGTTTGCCAAAGGTTTTCAGAGCAATTACAAAATTCAGATGGTTCTGTGATTTTTTTCTGTCTTATCAAAGCTGTAATCAAATTGTTTCATTTGCCATTAGTTGTCCATTTATTCATAACTTGCCAGAAATTGGAAACAGAAGAAGTTTTTTGCAGAATGCGACATACCGTCATCTACTCATAGTGTTCAGAAGACTTGGAATCAAAATTCCTTGCTCTCCATTTTGGTTTGGATTTTTTAGTTCAAGCTTTCGTTTCTCTATCACGAGAATTTTAATATTCGTATTTTCATCGAAGCGTCTTGTTGCAAATAGTCGGGAAACTAGAGAGGAAACTGGGCTAATTGATTTTTTGCCATCCTGGATGGTGAATGTAAACGTAAAAAATGCTACTGGGTTATTTTTTAATGAATTTCTAACAAAATCATAGTTTATTTTTTGTTATACTGGAACACAGCTATTCTATTATTAATAGACTCTCCCACCTATAACACCTATAATAAGTAGGAGTAGTAGCAGTCTCTGGGGCGGCAGTGAGTTGGTCAGTCAGTCGATGTAGGACGACCGTTAGTCGGATATTAAAGTATCAGCCACCACAACTAGATTCCTGCGTCATTACCTATTATGTCAAGTTCCTAACGTTTTGAACGTCGAACCTATTTTAAGACCGACTTAGTACAAATACAAGCCTCCACTGTGAAACCACTACATAACAACTTGGCGACGAGGGATTCGTACTCATACGGAGGAAAAAAAAAACCTTTCTTACTCTACAAAATAATTTTAAAATATTTAAAATATAATTTTAAAATATAATTTTAAAGTATTGGGATGGCTAAAAGGATGAAAACGTTAGCGTTTTAATCACAAAAAATTCTTGCTGCTCCAAGTGTGAATTAGCCTAGAAGTTGACTGAATCCGGGTCTTGTGAACGGATCAAGAATAATCTGCATGGTTTAAGTCTTTTTAAAAAGCAGGAAAAAGTAACTTTTGATACGGTATTAGGGTCAATAGACATTTCGTATATACGCTTCGGTACGGAATAATAGTCCGAAATAAACGAGAATTAGTAATAAAAGCAACTAGTAAATGGACTAAATAGCCATTTCTCGTCTAAAGCTGTCCTATTGTGAAGAAAACTTTATGTCCCTTGAATAAGCAAGTCTTTGAACTCAACGGTACGGGACAATAGAAACACTGGCACTTCAAGAGAAAATAAGTCTAGATTAACTCTGCTGGCTTAATACGACTGGAAGTTAAGCAGTAAAAAATCTGTTTTTCTCTGTCATTCTCTCTTTGACTTCCAACTTATCTGATTTTTCTTTCGTGCTCCCTGCTCAAACTGAAGAGAACAATTTAGTCAGAGACTTTTTTTCTTTTCCCGCTAAGCAAACAGGACCTTTCTCTACTTACACTTTTTAAATAATATAATTTGTTTAAAATCTATCCGAAGAAATGAAGGAATGGAAAGTACAAATACAAAACATTTCGCTCAAAATACAATGAGGATAGTGACAATTATCAATAATTAATTTTATTTATCTTGGAAAAAGTAAGATGTGCATTGCATGCATAAACCATTCCTTTCTGAGTCTGTTCTGTTATTTACCCATAGTTGGTGGCGGGAGAAGAAGAGGATTCATACTTTTCCCAAGGATATTAGCACGTAAGTGAATGTAATGGATTCAACTGGAATTCGAATCCATTACATTCAATCTTATGTGCTAATACCCAATTACAATCCATTACTCAAGCCGAGCCGCTATCCAATACGCCACCGTACCTCATATATATATATATATATATATATATATATATATATATATATATATATATATATATATATATATATATATCGATTATAGGTGCAGTTCAATTTATAATTACATGAATCATTCATACAAAACACAAATATAATCTATATATAATATGCACCTATCATCGAAATTAAAATAACTGATCCAACGTGCAACTTTCGGATAATAAGTGTGACATTCCTGTAATTATTGAACAATATAGTTCATGCCACACTGACGGAAAACCTACCAGTACAAAAGAATTCTCTTATTACTATATTTGTACAAAAACGCACAACCTTAAAATTTAAAATTCAAACTTAGCGTTGCGACCACACGTTCCAAAACAATAACACATTTCTCATAGCATTTACATCTATATTTTCGTTGTCCTCTTATTACCGAGAAGTAAAAAACAAGAAAAAATCTATTTCCATACCTGATGATGTCTGTAGGAACAGACGAAAGCTTGTAAAAACTAAAAAAGACCTTATACTGGAACTTATAAACAGGGATCATTCATTTACAGGTTCGGGGTTAGTGTACCTTATTGAAATTGTTTTCGAAGATGTATTCTCCCCATTTAAATCATTAACTTCTATATTTGTTTTTTGTGAGAATGATTAATGTAATTATATATATATATATATATATATATATATATATATATATATATATATATATATATATATAGGATGACCAGACATGAGCAAGTGGCAACACTGCGAGACAGTGGCCTTGAGCAAGTAAACATTTCTCTATTTCGAATTCAAGATGAAATTCACAGTATCCCAGCTGAGATGTTGCAGCAGTCAATGAGGAATCTCAACAGCAGATTTCAAGAATGCATTCGTACAGGAGGACGCCATCTACAGGACGTAATTTAAAAAAAATGAAAATTCCATCATTGTTTCTTAAATGGCATGTTTTAAGGTTTCAATTACTATGAATAAAATATTTTTCTTCCATCACTCTTGGTTTTATTGGATTGTTAAAAAGTTCCCGTTTTTTGGGGTCACCCTATATATATATACATATATATATATATATATATATATGTATGTATGTATATGTGTGTGTGTGTAAAATAGATATGTTAGTTAATAAAACAAGGAAAAACGAAAGGGTAACAATATAATCAGTACAATAAACATTTATTAAATATTATTAACAATATGACAGAAATGAAGCAGGTAAAAAGGTTTTAAGTTCGAAATGTTCGGTCACACCTGTGTTTCTTCATCAACATACCGAGGAATAAACAGAGAATAGGAAATTACTGACAGGTGTTTTAATTAAAAACAATTCTGGCACAAGGCCGAATGGGGAATAGGGAAAAGCTGTTCGATACTTTTTATCCTAAGCCTAGCTAATCTGATTCACGTCCCATTCATTCATTGCAATTTTCTCATTCATAACAAAAAACTCATCCCTCATCATTCAATACTACCTATACCACAATACCACAAATTCACAGAGAACCTAAAAAAAAAGATGATATAAATTTCAAATGTACTAATAATTCAAATGATTTTTTTTTTCATTTTTTTTAATATATAAATATATATGCTCATGTAATCAGAGGGGTTAAAGGAAAAACAGCGACGTTGGTGTAAATAAAAAGCACCTGATCCAAAGACCTAACACCGTAAATAAGAGAAAATCGCGAAGAAGGATAGAAAATAAAATGACCTAAAGATAAACAACTACGAACTCCGTTAAGAAAAGTAGTGAACGTCTAGATTTACCTAGACAGAGCGAGAAAGTAAAATTGCAGTAAGAACTTGGACTGTCATTTGATAGAAGTTAACAATGGGAAGTGACAGACCAAGTACTTTCGACAATTTTAAATTGTCATCTTCAGGGTGCAATTTTCCCATACACAGGCAAACACTAAGACGAAATATGAAGACACGAAAAATGTTTTTTTTAATTATGCTATTTATTGACAGTAAAATATATTTTGGGGGGGCGTGCACCTTCCATTTGACAACTCAAATATAAGAATCGTATTATCCAATGAACTTATAGTAAATTAATGTCTCATTAAGTTTTGTTAGCGAAGTGATTTCACCATTAATCATATTAACATTGCTAATTAATTCTTTGTATAAGCTGTTTCTTTATGATATAAAATATAAGCTGCACACTCTAATATATATATATATATATATATATATATATATATATATATTGAAGAAATATAGTTTTAAGGTCTGCCATATTTATGGGCTAAAGTGCTCAATATCAGAGATAGAGCGTATGTAAATATAAAAGTGAACATTGAAGTCAACAAGTAGAGGCGACAGGCTGTTTCATGCTAGACGCAATCATCAGACGGCCTGGCGATTACGTCTAGCATGAAACAACCTGTTGCCTCTGAATGTTGATTTCAATGTTCACTTGTATATATATATATATATATATATATATATATATATATATATATATATATATATAACCTTCGAACCTAAATTTTTATTCCTGTTGTGAGTTTGGAATTGTGTCGAACTATAAGCTATGCTTACTTAATGCTTTTAAGGCGGCTGTCGTGAATAAATGTCTTAGAATCTCGTCTCACAGATATGACTGGATTCCCTTGCGTCGCGCAGCTGATCTTGTGGCACATTCAAGATAACACCTCTAATACGGTAACATCGCGACAGTTGTGTGTCACTGATGACAACACTGATAATGATGACGTCAGAATAATTAAATAAATTTTGCATAAATTGCGTCGACCTGTATAAGATAAGGCGTCAGCTCGACAAATAGATATGACGCAAGTGAAACGACAATATTTGACGTCACAATAACTGTTCTGACGAAATGTCCCTCAACACTGGGCTAATCGCACGAAATACTTTACTTTCTTTGCCCTTTTTATCTATTATATTCTTTTTCAGTTTCTTTTATTTATTTCTATGTTGTTGTTTTTTGTTTTGTTTTTTTCATGACCGCATCTCTCTCTGTCTTTCTGGTTCATTTCATTGATTGAGTCTTTCCTTTCTGTTTCTTTCTTTCGTTCTTTCTTTCTTTCCATTTCCTTTCTTTCTTTTCTTCGATTCATTTCTATCTTTTTCCATGCTTTCAATGTTTTTTCAGTTTTGGTCCTTTCTTTCTTTCTTTCTTTCTTTCTTTCTTTCTTTCTTTTTCAGCGACTTTTTCTTTCTTTTCCTCTATTTACTTTTTATCTTTCTTCATATTTTTAATTTTTTCTTTCGTTTTTTTGTTTCTTTTTTAATTCTTTCTTTCCGTCTTTCTTTCTTTTTCATTCATTGCTTTTCTCTTTCCTTCTTTCTTCCCTTTCTTTTTATTGGGTTCTTTCTTTCTTTCTTTATTTTTCTGCCCTTGCAATTTATTTTTTCCTTTCTGTTTCTCTATTCCCTTCTATATATTTTCAAAAGTTCTTTCTTTTTTTTCTTATTCATTCATCTTTTCTTTCTTTCTTTCTTTCTTTCTTTCTTTCTTTCTTTCTTTACTTTCCTTTTACTTTATTTCCCTTTCCACGATTACTCTCTCCTTCCTTTCTTTATTTACTTCCCTTTATCTTTTTTCACTTTCATTGATTGCTTCTCTACTTCCTTCTTTCCTTCTTTTGCTTCTTTCTTTCTTTCTTTCTTTCTTTCTTTTTCAAAGATCGCTTGTTTTACTATGTTCCTTTCTTTCTTTTCCTCTGTTTTCTATGCTCTTCTTGTATGCCTTCTTTGTTTTTTGTTTGTTTATTTTATTACTATTTCATTTATTAGTATTTTAGTATTCTATTTTTTCTTCACATTGTTAAAGTTCTTTCTTCATGATATTTGTTTCTTTTTTTGTTCATTCTTTATTTATTTCGCTTTCTCTTTCTTTGTTTCTTTCTTTGTTTCTTTGTTTATTTCTGCTTAATGTTATTTTTCTCTCCTCGTTCTTTCCATTTCAGTAATCACTTTCCTTATTTTTTCCATTCACCCCTCTTCCTTTCCTTTTCTCTCTTTCACACACACACACAGACACATACAGACATATATATATATATATATATATATATATATATATATATATATATATATATATATACATGTATATGGAATGGGTACGTCTAGCCAGCAAATTCTTTGTCAAACATGTTTTCTTAGAGTTAACGAATAGGTTATTTCGATTATATTCTTTAAATTAGATTTTTCTTGTTGGCGCATGCGCTTCTGCGTCTCCGTGTTGCAGGTGGAAAAGAACTGTTCACAATTCGTGTTCGTTCTTGTTAAAGTTCCGAGCTTTAGGCTGGATACAGAAATATAAAAAAATGATATTAAAAGACAGTTGCTTGTGAATAGCAACAATATTCAGTAAAATAAATTGTAAACAACGATTACAAACTATCTATATTAAACCAAAACAACCAAGAATAAGAATTTAAAAAAAAAAACAAAAAAAAAACCCCAAAAAAACAGCGCATAAAAATAAAGCATAAAAATCGCCTCTGATTTCGGAATAGTTATTATAAAATGCAAAGAAAATCTCACAATCCACCCATGACAGATAGACGACTTTAACGATTCTCAGAAATCAAATAATAGCTTTCACGCTTGAAACCCAAATATTCAAAATTCAAAATTTAAAACCATTTTAGATTCAAAATATCACATAGACTTTGAATTTTTTAATTTCCTTACTTTCTAGATAATAATTAAATCTAGTCGAAAGCTTGGAACCTTAAAATGAAGTAACTCCCATCCAAAGTATTTGTTTTTATTTTGAAGATGGCTGCTCTGGTTAAAATGTCTTACCTGCGTTTAAAAGTGATGAAAAGTAGGTTATCTGATATATTTAGATTAAATTTAAATTCATTTTCTAATACGTCTTTTATTTTGTTGCTTGGCATTTATAAATGAACAAATACGTTGGTAAACCAAAAAGTATACTCAATTTTCATAGAGTACTTTCACTGATGAACAACAAATGCATATGTCACTTTTCTACATAGTTCCCCTGCACGGTAATGCACGTCTATTATCGTGCAGCGAGCTTCTGCATGCCTTAAGAAAAGAAGCTTTTCCAATGCTCACGAAGCCGCATCTGCACCATTTGCTTATTTGGGCAGCCAACGAGCACAAATTTTTAATGTGCCCCAACTCATCAGGCACCAATGCTTGTGCAGATACATAACTGATGCCCACATTTGCCACCATTTGTGCTAATAGGGTCTCCCATTACCTACTCTCTGTGGCAGCATTTAACGAGGCAGAAAGGGAAAAGAAAGAAAAGAAGAAAAGGAGAGGCTAAGGACCGAATCGTGAGTGATTAGCAAGAACACACACACGGCTAAGAGACAATGGATAAAAGGATATTTTGATAAGTAACAAATGGCGAAAGAGTGTCATTACAATGACAGGGAAATTCTGAGTAAAAAGAAAGGGAAAGAAGGAAAGAATCAGATATGTTTTGGCATCGGCTGTGTTATCTAAGGATATGAAAACAAACTATTGGTACGGGAAGACATCTTATTATCAACTACAGACCGACTGGCCAAAGAAAAAAAAAATTCAAATGAAAATGTTATTTCGATAAGTGACGAAAAACAGGCAACTAAAGGGACTTTGGACAGATATAAAATTATGTTATCAGAAATATGTACCGAAGGAAAATGAATGGGAACCTAGAAGTGTTTTTTTTTCTTTCTTCGAGGTGACAGACTGACTGAAACTTTGGAGATGTTTCTTTTTGAGACCGTGTTAGGAAGACCACGCATTCTGATAATTAGCGATAAAATACCTGACGTAAACCACGTGTAGAACAAGAGTTATGACCGCCATTGTCATATTGTCCCGTTCGCGACCAGAGAGATGATAACGGCGATTAAGAGGAAGACAAGGTAAAGAGAAGAGATAATTTTTTTTTTTAGTTAAGCAAGATATTTTTTTTCTTCCTGAAACAAAGCCGCGGATTCGTCCACGCCCGACTAAGACATCATTGGTCGAGTGGTGATCACGTGACGCACGAGGGAGGCTGTTGCAGCCCATCTGGAGGATGAGTAAGAGAGGTTGCTACGAAGATGTGGGGAGGGCAGTTCACGCCTCTCTGAAGTATGATGAGAAGGTGGGAGTGAGGAAAGGATCCCAAAAATGGAAAAAGGTGGAAATTCCTAACCAGAGAGGTGGATATGTATTTAGAATTATCGAGGAACCCCCCGGCGCCGACAAACTCACCCCGGTTTTGGTCGGCGCCCATATAAACGAAGCCACAACGAGCAGAGTTGAGTTGAGTCCCAGCAGTTCCCAGAGTCAGTCTCCAGTTGAAGCAAGCCTCGCAGATAGCTGACCAAGATTCACGCACATTCCGGACCTCTCTTCAACCCAAGAACAATTATTTTGAAGAGCGACTTAGATCCAGATCACCGAAATAAGTTTTTTTTTGACTTTCGTCCAAAGACCCACCGAAACACCAATTTCTTAGAGAGCAGACAACTTGAAGTGTTAAAACTTGCCTAGCGGAAAACGACGTGTCACAATCCATAAAACGGGTCGGGAGATAGATGCAGTCCTATGTATCGAACAACTAGACATAAACTTTGTTACCTTTTTCTTTGATACTTTGAACTTTTGAGTTTTCATTTTATTGTCTTTTATGCATATTTGTGTGGTATCACCCCCGTTGAACTCGGTTTGCAGTACGGCCCCAACCACTGTTTGATCTCGTCTGCCTAAGATCAATTCACAACGTGGGTAGGCGGACTGGGGGATCAGTGCAGTTACCTTGGTAACCAGGCGTTGGAAGCGAGTTGGGAACGACGAGGCTGATATCAAATCTAACCAGATTCCCACCCGAATCACCAAAAGGTTAGAACGTCACATTTGGAGCGGCGACACCCGAACGGAGCAGCGAGGAGCGAACGGCTAGCGCCGCGGCGAGGACATCACAATTGGTGCTGTTTAGGGACGTCACAGTTGGTGCCGTGGTAGACTAGGATAGAACGTCACGGTTGGCGCTGCGACCAGGGGACGACGTCACAACTGGTGCCGTGACCACAGGATAGGACCCTGGAACAGCCACTGCCACAGTTAGTACCGCGACAGCAGGACAGGATCCTGGACCGACCACTGTTGCTGAGAAATTTCGAATATGACTCAAAACGACCCGGGACCGATAAGAACGAGAACAGAATCGTCTGTAAGGTAGGACACTTTGCTTATGTCGGACTATGATTCAGATAGAGCAGTGGGGGATGAAGAGGGGGTTAGACAAGGGTTGTCAGCTGACCTGAGAAAGTTGTTGGGTGGACCGAGGGTCCCAGCATTTGACGGCAGTGGGAAAGATTTCAAAAACTGGCTGGCAATCCTGGAGAAGAGCCGAATTATATATGAACTCACAGATCAGGAGACCCTGTATCTGGCATATGATGCCACAAAGGGGAAAGCCTCTGAGTTTATGAAGGAGCTCTTGGAGAGTCAACCCCACTTGTCTTGGGAAAGATTAAAGGGACTATTGACCAAGGAATTCACCGACGAGGGCACGGCTATAGAGGCTATGAGGGCCCTCTTAAAGCTGACACAGCTGCGGGACGAAACCCCTGGAGAATTGGGGGTCCGAGCGGGGAAGCTGTCATCATTGGCCTTCCCAGAAGTGGTTAGAGACAATGCGGTCATGCAGGCCCAGTTAGCAGACCTGTATGTGGAGGCCCTAAGTGACGAGCGTGTTCGTCACGACGTGCTGAAAGAGGGGCCGGTGAGACTATCGGCAGCAATAGAGCTGGCCAAGGAGAGCCAGGGCGTATGGGAAAAGGTAAAAAGGTGTGGAAGGAACCAGATACTAAGTCAAGAGGTCGGAAAAAGGGGGAAAGGCGGAAGACTCCCCGCGTGGAATCGGAGGGTCAAGCTCGAAGTAGATCAGCCTGAGGTGTGGGAAGAAGACCCCAATAGAAAGGCATGGTCAACCAGTCATGGATTTTATAAGCCCACGCCGGGTAGATACGGGCTGGTCTGCTGGACCTGTAGGCATGAGGACCACAGAGCGGCGGAATGTCCGACGAAGTGGGGTTTGCCCCCAGACTTCGAACAGGACAGGTGCACCATGTGTGGAAAGAGAGGACACCTGGCCAAGTGGTGCGGGCTGAGAAAAGGCGCCCCACCGATATTAACAAAGAAAGCCGAGCCCAAGAGACAAGACCAGGGAAAAGCCATGGGTCCACCCCGGAATTAAGAGTAGGGTGGCCCACTTAAAAAGAAGGGAAATAAAAGCTTGGACCAGTGGTCGGGCGAGCCGCTTAGGTGGAGGACAGGTCTTCCCGGGAGTAAACGAGAGGTTAGCCCAGTTGAAGAGAAAAAGAGCAAAATGTTGGACATGTGGTCAGGTGGGCCACTTTGCGGCGAACTGTCCGGAAAGAAGGTGCTGGTTTTGTAGGAGACCAGGGCACTTGAAGAGAAGCTGTATCCTTAGGAACAGCCGCGAGAGACTGGGAGAGGTCCAGCCGGGCCCGCCCAGGTGCGAAAAGCGCAGAACTCCCCCCCGTAAGAATAATGAAGGTGATTTATTGCTGACGGCGCCTATGGCTGGGATGACCCAAGGGTGGGGGCCCAGGAAGAGGAAAGCCCAAGTGTTCTCTTCGCTGAAGCAAGAGAAGAAGCTATCCTGTAGAGCAGAGATAGGGGGTAAGGCGATGAAAGCTCTGGTAGACATAAGAGCATCTGTGTCATTGCTGAGAGAGGAAGCATACAGGCGGGTGAAACGGAAGAGTAGGTTACGGGAAGCGGACATAGAGGTCACGCAAGCAGATGGAACCCCCCTGAAGATAAAAGGGATTGTGAGGCTCCCTGTGAGGATTGGGAAATTAAGAAGCACCCAAAACTTTTACGTAACCCCCGACCTGTGTACGGAGGCAATCTTGGGAGAAGATTGGCTCCGGGGCCAGAGGACCCAGATAGAGTTCAACCCCTCTGTGCTGATAGTGAATGGCGAGAGAACGCCATTGGGATGCCCACCGGAAGAAGATATAACAATAGTGGTGAAGGAAGATGTAAAGCTACCCCCTAGAACGGCGGTGTCGGGAAAGGGTAGGTTAATGTCAGGGAAGAAAATAGGAAAAGGACCCCTGCAGTTCGTCCCTGTGGAAGGGAAGGGCCTAGAAGAGAATGAAGTAACTCTGTGTGAGACGGTGGTGGAGGCAGCTGAATTAGTGCCCATTATGATGGTGAACCAGGCCCAAAAGACTATAAAGGTTAGGAGAGGGGAAGAGATAGGGAAAGCGCTAACCCTACGGACTCTGAATCGGGTGAGATTCGAAGAGGAACGAAGAAAACTTGTAGAGCAAACAGAAGGAATAGTGGACGAAGATATATTAGCACCGGATCAATTTAGAACCAGGGTGGGAGGTCTGCTGAGGGATAATCGAGATGTGGTAGCCCAGTCAGACAAGGAATTGGGCCAGACCCACACAGTCAAAATGAAAATCGACACCGGAGATCACCCCCCTGTGAAATTAAAACCCTACCGGACACCTATTCATAAAATACCCCTTGTAGAAGAGGCAGTAGAAGAGATGTTGGAAGCTGGGATGATCGAAAGATCGATCTCCCCTTGGAGCTTCCCAATCGTAATAGTAGGTAAGAAAGATGGCGGGCACCGTTTTTGTGTAGATTTTAGGAAACTGAATTCTATATCGAAGCCGTTGGCGGTGCCATTGCCACTAATAGATGACATATTGTCATTATTAGGGAAGGCAAAGTACTTCTCTACGTTGGACTTGAGGTCCGGGTATTGGCAGGTAGCCCTTGATGAGGCTGACAAGGAGAAGGCCGCATTTGCGTGTCACCTAGGACTGTTTCAGTTCAGGGTGATGCCATTCAGTTTAGCTAATGCCCCGGGAATCTTCCAACAGCTGATGTCAATAGTGTTAGGAGGATACGAGAGCTTTGCCATGGCATATTTGGACGATATCTTAATATTTTTGGAGACAGTAGAACAACACTTTTTCCATCTAAAACAAGTGTTGGGAAGGTTAAGAAAACACGGCTTAAAATTGAAATTGTCGAAGTGTCAGTTTCTGAAGGAGGAGACTAAATATTTGGGCTTTGTTATAAACGGAGACGGTATTAAACCCGACATGGATAAGGTGAAAGTCATAAGGGAAATGCCAGAAACTAAGACAGTGAGACAGGAAAGAGGTTTTATAGGAGCTATAGGTTACTACCGACGCTTCGTCCCGGCATTTTCGAGAATTGCCATACCACTAGTAGCTCTGACGAAGAAATACGCTAGGTTCAAGTGGACAGAGGATTGTCAACAGGCATTTGATACGTTAAAAGAACAGTTGACAGCCGTCCCACTGCTGACGTACCCAGACCTCAGCAAGCCCATGGTACTATACACTGATGCCAGTGAGCAGTTCTTACCCAGCCGTGTCCCGATAAAGAAGGACCAGTGCCAGGCATACCAGAGGAAGTACCGATATACTTTCTCTCTCATAAGCTCTCAGAGACACAACAGAGATGGCCAGTAATAGAAAGAGAAGCATATGCTATCATGTATGCCCTCCAAAAACTGGACTACTACTTGAATGGTGCGGTCTTTACTGTAAAAACAGACCACAAACCTCTGCAGTACCTATTGCAGGCAGAGTGGACAAATAATAAGAAGATTCAACAGTGGGCACTTAAGTTAAGTGGCTACCACTGTAAGATAGAGTATTTGGCAGGGAAGGAAAACACATCCGCAGATTTACTCTCAAGAATACCGAAAAAACTGGAAGAAAGATCTGTAAAAGTAGAGCAGGGAGTAGATAATAAAGCCTATAGAATAGGAGTAATTAACTCTAATAAGCTAAAAGATCGCCCTATGTTAGAATCGGACGAAGAAGGGGGCACACAGATAATAACCGATCCCTACTGGACAGAAGGAATTGAGAAGGAGCAGGCAGACAGTGAAATAGCTGCCCTGAGAGAAAAGGTGAAGGCAGGAGAGACCACCAAGTATGCCATAATAGAGGAAAGTCTGTATTATCTCTCAGACAGGGATGAGGAAGTCAAGCCCAAGTTGTATGTGCCCAAAAGTTTAAGACCAGAGGTATTGGAACAGTGCCACGAGAGGTTGGGTCACATGGGAATTTATAGGACATGTGATCTAATAGGAAGAAAGTACTATTGGCCCAAATTGTACGGAGAGGTCACTAACTATGTTCGGAGCTGCATGGTGTGCCAGTCACAGAACAGAAGGCAGGAGATGGCACCATTGGAGGAGACGGACGTGCCGAACTTCACCTTCGAGAAAGTGAGTATGGATGTATCAGGACCATATGGGGAAACTGCGCAGGGAAACAACTACATAGTGAATTTTGTCGATTGGCTAACAAATTGGCTTCAGGCATTTGCAGTACCAGACAAGAAGGCTAGAACTGTGGCCGGTTTGATAATAAGTGAAATCTTCCCTAGGTATGGCGCCCCAGTGCAGTTGGTAACAGATAATAGCACGGAGAATATAAACAGCATAATGAGAGAAGTGCTGACAGGTTTGAATATAGAGCATGTAAAAACATCTCCATATCACCCCAAAGGAAATGCTAAAGTGGAAAGGTTTCATAAAACCTTGGGAGATGTATTGGCCAAGCTGGTCAGAGAGAACACTGGAAACTGGGACTTGTATTTGACACAGGCTCTGGCGGCCGTGAGGTTTACGATAAACGAAACCTCCAGATTTTCTCCTTACTTTATGTTGTTTGGCAGAGACGTGGTCCTGCCTGTTGAGAACCTATTGAAGCCCCGAAGAAAGTATATGGGAGAAAATCATCATCAGCTGTTGCTAGAACAACAACATAAAATATTTGTTCAGGCCAGAAGAAGAATAAAGAGGGCCCAGAAGAAAAGAAATGAGAGAGTGAATGCTGAAAGAAAGGTAGTAGAATTGAAGGTTGGAGACCCTGTCTACTATAAAATCCACCAGAGAGAAGGAAAGCTGGACCAAAGATGGGAACCGTACTACCGGATAGTAGAGCAGACGGGTCTAGTATCATATGTAATATGGGATCAAGTGGCAGGACGAGCAAGGAGGGTCCATGCCAATGATCTAAAGAAGGATGAAATAGCTAACCTGGAAATGAGCGAGCCGAGGCCTAAGAAGACAAGGACAAGGAGGTAACTCTGGTTGAGCCGGAAGAAATGGAGACGGAGGAAGATTCCGAAGAAAATGAGGAGATAGATCGACTTGGCCAGATAGACGAAGCAATCCGAGTGACGGGGTTGGAACCCTCGGCGGATATCAGAGGTGTTCAGTCGTCGACTGAATCGGTGCAGAGAAGACCCTGCGAGGTCGCCATCGCACCCCCATGTCCAAAGGAAAGGAAGAGAAAGACGAGGCGATCCAATCAAGCAGCCAAGGGCTCTAAAAAGAGGCAAAAGAGTGGGAGGAAGAGGATCAAATACCCCTTTCCCAGCTCAAGGTAAAGCTAATGAACAGGAGAGATCTAGACATAGAGTCAGGAGGTATTAAAGACGTCCAAGGCGAGGACTCTAAACAGAAGGAAAAAGCAGGGGAGGAAGAAGAGGACAAAACACCTCCTGGACGGGAATTAAACACAGAGGGAAGGTTAGAGGTTTAGCAGGGACCACCTCGGAAGATGAGATCAAGAAGGGTGAAGAACCCCAAATCTCAGTAGAACAAAGAAGGCTGTGCAGAAAAGAAACAGTCGGTGTCGACAGGTAACGACACTGGCTCATCCAAAAACCTGCTGGCTGACTGTGGTGGATGTGGATGGAGGGGATGGAGTCGCGGGCTGCATCTCACGAAGGACGGAAGAAGATTATTGGCATTGCTGACTGGCCATCAGTGGTGTCATGAAGTACGACCTTTGGGAGTGGGCGCCACGCACACCTGCCCGGACCGTTCTGTCTGCTAGGAGTTAGTTAGAGGAGAGAAGAGCTGAACTTAGTAAGAAATTATGGAATACTTGAGTAAAGAATTGAGCAAAACTGAATGGTTATGAA
This sequence comes from Acanthosepion lycidas, assembly GCA_963932145.1. Taxonomy (NCBI): domain Eukaryota; kingdom Metazoa; phylum Mollusca; class Cephalopoda; order Sepiida; family Sepiidae; genus Acanthosepion; species Acanthosepion lycidas. The sequence goes on along the minus strand of OZ010580.1, from coordinate 67,908,645 downwards.
GAATAAAAACAAGAGAATCTTGTTGCAGGAAAGATCAAAATGAAAGGGTTGATGATGATCATGATGATGATGGTAGCTACAAGAATGATAGCAAGGTACAAGTTGGAAACAGAATACATAGCTTTAAATTCAGGGAGAACGAAATTCATGTTGCTAACAGCTGAAGAAGCTAGAAAGTGTAGATATGATGCTCTAGGGACTTGTACCTCGTTAAGCCCTATCTATATAACTGGTAACCGCAAAATGTGCATACTAGAATTGTTTGAAGGGAAGAGAGAAAGAATTAAGAGGACCTGCCAAGTGGAGGTATTAGCAAACACGGCATTACCACAAGCTATCAGTGTTTCAGACGGGGTGTGGGCAGTAGCCACACAGAAACCTATCAGCTTGTCTAGGGTGTGTGGAGTAGAGTCCACAAGGACATTAAAAGTAAGGCCACCATTATCCCTGTTAAAGTTACCCATGGGATGTTCGGCATTTGGGATATCTATGTCCTTACCCCCTATTACCAGGAAGAAGAAAGATATGAAGAGAAAGATTCAATCATAGAAATGATTGGCAGAGGCTTAGTCAATTGTACAGAATTATGGGAGCCAATAGTGAATGGATTCTCCAATGTTACCTTGAATAAAATGCCAGAACTAATGAAGCCGATAGAAAAGATCGATATGGATCAATTGAGGGACAAGTTAAGTGCGTTGGGAAATGAAGGTATGGCTTGGGAAGGCGATGAGCAGATCGCGATAAGTTGGTCAATAGTGATGGGTACATGCATAGTTATAGCCATCGTGGGTATAGTAGTATGGAAGATTAAGAGTAAGAGGAGATTAACGAACGACAATCCAATGCGCATGCAGCAACTCGAGAGGGAGATGCCGAGCAGTGTTCCTTACTCATACAGAATCGGCGAAGAAATTGCAGGAAGACCAGCAGAGGAGGCTGGGGTGAAACCGCCACGTGCGGCGGAAAAACCTCCCACAGCGGAGAGGAAAACATTGACCAAGAAGAACAAGCCATAGTAACCACATCTGCACCCACAGGCACATGCACACATTACATTGCATGTAGAACAGAAGAACTTGAAAGAGAACATTACATTTGCATGTAGAACAGAAGAAGATGAAAAAGAACATTACATTGCATGTAGAATAGAAGAACTTGAAAGAGAACATTACATTTGCATGTAGAACAGAAGAAGATGAAAAAGAACATTACATTGCATGTAGAACAGAAGAACGTGAAAGAGAACATTACGTTGCATGTAGGAAAGTAGTATAGAATTGCATGGGACAAATGCATGATGCATGTTAAATGGTGTATTTGGGTTTAGGTGTCATTTACGGGTAAATGACAAATCGATTAGGGGAGGATTGTGGCACCATTTAACGAGGCAGAAAGGGAAAAGAAAGAAAAAAAGAAAAGGAGAGGCTAAGGACCGAATCGTGAGTGATAAGCAAGAACACACACACGGCTAAGAGACAATGGATAAAAGGATATTTTGATAAGTAACAAATGGCGAAAGAGTGTCATTACAATGACAGGGAAATTCTGAGTAAAAAGAAAGGGAAAGAAGGAAAGAATCAGATATATTTTGGCATCGGCTGTGTTATCTAAGGATATGAAAACAAACTATTGGTACGGGAAGACATCTTATTATCAACTACAGACCGGCTGGACAAAGAAAAAAAAATTCAAATGAAAATGGTATAAGTGACGAAAAACAGGCAACTAAAGGGACTTTGGACAGATATAAAATTATGTTATCAGAAATATGTACCGAAGGAAAATGAATGGGAACCTAGAAGTGTTTTTTTTTCTTTCTTCGAGGCGACAGACTGACTGAAACTTTGGAGATGTTTCTTTTTGAGACCGTGTTAGGAAGACCACACATTCTGATAATTAGCGATAAAATACCTGACGTAAACCACGTGTAGAACAAGAGTTATGACCGCCATTGTCATATTGTCCCGTTCGCGACCAGAGAGCTGATAACGGTGATTAAGAGGAAGACAAGGGAAAGAGAAGAGATAATTTTTTTTTTAGTTAAGCAAGATATTTTTTTTCTTCCTGAAATAAAGCCGCGGATTCGTCCACGCCCGACTAAGACATCATTGGTCGAGTGGTGATCACGTGACGCACGAGGGAGGCTGTTGCAGCCCATCTGGAGGATGAGTAAGAGAGGTTGCTACGAAGATGTGGGGAGGGCAGTTCACGCCCCTCGGAAGTATGATGAGAAGGTGGGAGTGAGGAAAGGATCCCAAAAATGGAAAAAGGTGGAAATTCCTAACCAGAGAGGTGGATATGTATTTAGAATTATCGAGGAACCACCCGGCGCCGACAAACTCACCCCGGTTTTGGTCGGCGCCCATATAAACGAAGCCACAACGAGCAGAGTTGAGTTGAGTCCCAGCAGTTCCCAGAGTCAGTCTCCAGTTGAAGCCAGCCTCGCAGATAGCTGACCAAGATTCACGCACATTCCGGACCTCTCTTCAACCCAAGAACAATTATTTTGAAGAGCGTCTTAGATCCAGATCACCGAAATAAGTTTTTTTTGACTTTCGTCCAAAGACCCACCGAAACACCAATTTCTTAGAGAGCAGACAACTTGAAGTGTTAAAACTTGTCTAGCGGAAAACGACGTGTCACAATCCATAGAACGGTTCGGGAGATAGATGCAGTCCTATGTATCGAACAACTAGACATAAACTTTGTTACCTTTTTCTTTGATACTTTGAACTTTTGAGTTTTCATTTTATTGTCTTTTATGCATATTTGTGTGGTATCACCCCCGTTGAACTCGGTTTGCAGTACGACCCCAACCACTGTTTGATTTCGTCTGCCTAAGATCAATTCACAACGTGGGTAGGCGGACTGGGGGATCAGTGCAGTTACCTTGGTAACCAGGCGTTGGAAGCGAGTTGGGAAAGACGAGGCTGATATCAAATCTAACCAGATTCCCACCCGAATCACCAAAAGGTTAGAACGTCACATTTGGAGCGGCGACACCGGAACGGAGCAGCGAGGAGCGAACGGCTAGCGCCGCGGCGAGGACGTCACAATTGGTGCTGTTTAGGGACGTCACAGTTGGTGCCGTAGTAGACTAGGATAGAACGTCACGGTTGGCGCTGCGACCAGGGGACGACGTCACACTCTATACCCAGGGTAACATTACCTCATCAAGGCGCTTGAGGTAGACCTCCTTATTGAGTCTGAGGTCCTCACCAACAAATTCGGGAGTTCTTTTCTTATCAGAACAATCGGGGTAAGTTTTCCGAGCTGCCGTACCTTCGTAATCACCATTAACTTCATCCGACTCTTTCCGAATCCTCTTCACTCTCCTCACATTGACATCCAAAAACTCTGAAATGT
>OZ010580.1:67855276-67900276 GCA_963932145.1 Acanthosepion lycidas | reverse complement strand
TTCTTTTTATAAGTTTATTTATTATAAGTTCTTTTTATTCAAACTTGTTGATAATATATATATATATATATATATATATATATATATATATATATATACAAATGGCTATTTTGCAATGATTTTATAATGGCTATTTTTGTAGTGATTTATAACATATTTATGTTATAATTCTCAAATAAATTATATATATATATATATATATATATATATATATATATGAAGAAAAATATTCGGAAAAAACAAACAAAAATCCTTATATGCAATTATGCTGTTTTAATGTTAATATAATGTCAACGTCGGACGTTTTGGTCTAATAAACCATCTTCAGGACATATTCATAAATAGAATTAACATTATCAGTTCAACATGACAAAGACGATGGACATAAGAACAAGACTTATCCAAACAGATAACTGAAAGTGTTATATGATCAGCGTTCCATTTTAAACATGGTCACGTTGTCGTCAAGTGGGAAACGCTGTCAAAACGTATTCCTAAAATTTGAGTATTTTGAATGAAAAATGAAAAGAATTCTATTTTGATCTAAAATTTATATTGTACGCTTGTCGAGCATTAATCTCGCTAGAAAAGGGGAAATACTAAAGAAGCCAGGTCTAGTATTCACCGTGCGTGAGATGGATATTATGCCTGCTTCATAAATCCTCCTAAGATTTTTATTATGAAAATATTTTAAAATCTTCACGGAATCAAAATCGAAATTATGATCTGCTTTAGTTGTGTGTACAGCTAAAGCATTGTTGAAATTTCCGTGGCGAATATCTCGTTTATGTTCGAAAACACGAGATTTTACTGACCTACATGTTTCACCTACATATTTTAAGTCACAGTTTTTGCATGAGATTTATTTGAGAATTATAACAAGTATGTTATAAAATCACTACAAAAATAGCCATTTATATATATATATATATATATATATATATATATATATATATATATTTGTAGTGATTTTATGACATATTATGTTATAATTCTCAAATAAATTATATATATGTATATATATATATACATATATATAATTTATTTGAGAATTATAACATAAGTATGTTATAAAATCAATGTAGTGATTTTATAGCATATTTATGTTATAATTCTCAAATAAATTATATATATACATATATATATGTATATATATATATATTTGTAGTGATTTTATAACATTTATGTTATAATTCTCAAATAAGTTATATATATATATATATATATATATAATTTATATATTTATATAGTTATAAAATCACTATAAAAATAGCCATTTTGTTTCAACACATCTGATGTCTTATCAAGTGATGGTGTTGAATACAAAACCATCACTTGATAAGACCCCAGAAGTGATAGAACTAACATAATAATTTGGTTTTCACACTTTTCGGATCATCAAACTGGTTTATTTTTTAAAATTGACTCTATGCTTGTTTGATTATGTTTGGTGGCGAGGGGGATCTACTTATGTGTTTGTTTGAGGTGGCACCATCATACGTATAGTTTGGGTCTTTTCACTACCACAGTGGTAGTGAAAAGGCCCAAAACAGTAATAGTGCATGTACATGTTTATATATGTGTGTATGTGTGTGTGGGCGGTATTGTAAATTACTCTGACGGTCTATGCGGCAGATCTGAAAAGTGCTAGGAACACCGCTACCGGCTCCTTGTTGAAACGAACATCGCTACATATAAAAAGTTAAGTTCCCGACACCGAAATAGAATTACAACTGCGTATGTATGTAAGCCCGACCGCATGGATGTTAATCTGCGCCTAGCCTCGTATTGCTTATGTGATGTGATGTGTTGGTGTGAACTAAAATGCGTACACCTGCATGTATGTGTGTCTACGCGTATGAGAGTGTGACCCCAAACAAACAAAGAAGGGGATTCCCCCTCCCGCCACCAAACATAGTTAAACAATCATAAATAGATCCAATTTTAAAAAATAACTTCAGTTTGTCTGATGATCACAAAAGTGTGAAACCCCGGATCACAAACTCATATCCATACAACTTTAAAATAGGACAGTTGCACAATAATAAAAGAATATATAGCGCCAGGTTTTCAAATGTCGCCCATTTCTCTACAAGTGGTCTGATCTTCTATAAATCTGCACCTTAATGGGTAAGGTTATAGATACAGAACTAGGAGACCTGGGTTCAAGTCTCAGTTTCAGCTTGACATGTTTGACACACTCACTACGAATACTTGCTACGTTTATATATAAGAAATCGTCAGTTATAATTCTAAGGTTTAGAAAGCTTCGGAATAAAATCGTTCGCTTTTGCCGATTCCACTTGAACTTTCAAAATTGCGTGTAGAAACCGAAGAAAAATACTTGTCGTCTGTATTTATTGTCTCAAATAGGCTCGCAAAAAAACAAAAAACAAAAAAAAACAGCTCTTTGGTTGATGAAAATTAGTATTTTCAATGGTTCTAAATAACTAATTGAAAGTTGTTTTTCAATTGCTAAGTTTTGTTTGGATGGATTTTTTCAACGCTTTCATCTACTGGGCCATGTTGGCGTTGAGGATAACAGTCCGAATAATGTAAATAATCATAATACCTCATCTCAGAGATATAGACAGCCATTATACTACTAAAAGATAGTCCCTGGATCTAATCAACGTCTTTATCCATTGGGCCATGTGTCCTTGTGAATATGGCAATGAAGATGAGGATAACAGTCCGAATAATGTAAATAATGTAAATAATCATAATACCTCATCTCAGAGATATAGGCAGCCATTATATCACTAGAAGCTAGTCACTGGATCTAACCAACGTCTTTATCCGCTGGGTCATGTGTCCTTGTGAATATGGCAATGAAGATGAGGATAACAGTCCGAATAATGTAAATAATGTAAATAATCATATTACTTCATCTCAGAGATATAGACAGCCATTATATCACTAGAAGCTAGTCACTGGATCTAACCAACGTCTTTATCCACTGGGTCATGTGTCCTTGTGAATATGGCAATGAAGATGAGGATAACAGTCCGAATAATGTAAATAATGTAAATAATCATAATACTTCATCTCAGAGATATAGACAGCCATTATATCACTAGAAGCTAGTCACTGGATCTAACCAACGTCTTTATCCGCTGGGCCATGTGTCCTTGTGAATATGGCAATGAAGATGAGGATAACAGTCCGAATAATGTAAATAATGTAAATAATCATATTACTTCATCTCAGAGATATAGACAGCCATTATATCACTAGAAGCTAGTCACTGGATCTAACCAACGTCTTTATCCACTGGGCCATGTGTCCTTGTGAATATGGCAATGAAGATGAGGATAACAGTCCGAATAATGTAAATAATGTAAATAATCATAATACTTCATCTCAGAGATATAGACAGCCATTATATCACTAGAAGCTAGTCACTGGATCTAACCAACGTCTTTATCCGCTGGGTCATGTGTCCTTGTGAATATGGCAATGAAGATGAGGATAACAGTCCGAATAATGTAAATAATGTAAATAATCATAATACCTCATCTCAGAGATATAGACAGCCATTATATCACTAGAAGCTAGTCACTGGATCTAACCAACGTCTTTATCCGCTGGGTCATGTGTCCTTGTGAATATGGCAATGAAGATGAGGATAACAGTCCGAATAATGTAAATAATGTAAATAATCATAATACTTCATCTCAGAGATATAGACAGCCATTATATCACTAGAAGCTAGTCACTGGATCTAACCAACGTCTTTATCCTTGTGAATATGACAATGAAGATGGGGATAACAGTCCGCATAATGTAAATAGTCTGAATAATTACCATACCTCATCTCAGAAATATAGACAGAATATTGTGTGTTATTAATATACAAAAAATAATTGATATCACCTTGGAAAGAGGACAGACAACTTTTGACGATAACGGACATTCGTTGGAAAATGAGAAACATCTTCTATTTAATGTTATCTGGTATCAGTTTAGAGATTTTAATATTCACTTCTCGGTTTATAATCATTCATCCTCTCTACATAACAGTAAATGTAAATACTTCTTTGAGGTTCACCGAAGACATTCTACCATTGTTCGTAAAGAAAGATAATATTCGAATGTCTCCTTTCATAGATTCATATCAATAATGTAAAGGCAGAAGAACGGACACCTTGTCGTTGTGTAAGGGCCAATAATTTGGTCACGTGGATCAATATCACTGAAGAGAGTTCAATCCTCAAAATATGCTGCCAATTGTGAACGTACGATACACTAAATTAGGCTTACTGAATGTCTCTTACATCTATACGAGAAGAGGATCTATGTTCGAAGAAAGCCAGCAAAACCACACACCATCCGTTGAAAGATTTAACCATATATTCTTATTAGATTTTACACGGACATAAGATGTTTCATATTAAAATTCAAAGAGACAAATTTCAAATGAAGCATATTTTTCTTAATGAAAGTAAACGTTCGTAAGATTTTGAAATTCCCTAAACACGTTCCTAGATTGTCCTTCAGTTATTAGACTGATCCGTTTGACTAATTCAAAGGTCTTTTCTAGAACATGTCTTTGATATATTAATGAATATCTTAACAAGTCTCCACAAGAAAAAAAAAAAAAACTAACTCTAGAATATTCTGTGTGTTATTAATATACAAAAATAATTGATATCACCTTGGAAAGAGGACCGACAACTTTTGGGGATAACGATTTTTCTTTGGAAAACGAGAAACAACTTCTATTTAATTATTTATTTATAGACATGAGAAAGGGAGACTTCGACGTTCTTTAACCAAGTTGGTCATGTCGGCCAATATATAACTGATTTGCTAAATTATACTTGACTAGCATAAAAGCCATCCTATCGGGCACCAGTTAAGCTAACTCCTGTGGAGGGCTCTTGATTGTGCCTTCGGCTTGTTCAGGAGTTTGAAAGTCCCTAAGTCTTTGCATATTCTCAACATTGAAAGCTCTCCCGGCTGCCGTTTGATCTTGGTTTTCATTTGCACGGGACTTTCTTTTCCTCGTTGCAGCTTTGACTCTTTTGATTGCGATCTGGTCCTCTGTTGGCGGACATTTTTTTTTGCGAGGCATACTGCTGTCGTATGCGATAGGCAACAATAAATTCCAGAAGAACTCAAAATTGATCGCTGCATTTTAGTATTGCATTAACATTTAAGCTTACGTTTTAAAAGTTAAACGATAATTCATCTGCTGCCACTTAATTTAAAGACAATTTGATATACGTAGGTCCTTACTTTTCCGTACAAATAATTATTTTTATTTTATAGGTTACTGTTACTGGATTTATTACTAAGTTATAAAAAATTGTTATCGTACAACAAAAATAAATCGCAAAAATTACATAAAAAAAAAAAAAATTGCCGAAAACAACTGCAGAAATGAAAACTTGGGAATCCAAAATGTCAGGCATGCGGGTCTGGATCCGACCCGGAATGTTTTTAATTCGCTCACGGACTCGGCCTGATTCCAAAATGGTATGATATGTTGGGCTACGACCTCTAGGAATAAAACTGAAAAAGTGTGACGAAATGACACACTGACATTCGCATTTATTTATATAGATAAATACTTATATAGAAGTGATGCTATTTAAAGTTCTAAGTCGAATATGCATTTTTTCATCGGTCCATTGTTGAGAATAATATTGATTGGGAGTGGAGCAGTTAGTTTAAGGTCTATGTAAGTAGCAGTATCCACAGTATTTACGCTGACAATAATACCTGTTGTGTGTCCGTCATTTGTACATCGGCCTAGTCGTATTTTTCTGACTGCATATTCAGCTTACGTAAATGAATTTTACAAATATTGGCTGACGGGGAAAATGCAAATCAGAATGTAGAACAATTGAAGCCATGTTGAATTTAATAAACATCCTCAAGAATCACTGTTCACACGCCAAAATCGCATAAAGTTTACCCTCAATCTCTGTTTTTTAAAACTAAATTTAGTCTCGCAACGTCTACAATACAGATGAAATTCAAATACTTTTAATTTAATAAAGGAATCGCAGTTTTTACTCAGGTTCAGTTTATATAGAGATAAGGGACAAGGAAAGAAAGATTGAAATTAAATGTACCGACCTGTCTCTTTCCCTCTCAAAGTAACAAGTCGACGGCTTTCAGACACACTCCTCTTGTCCTTTAACAGTAACAAGTCGAATGTTTTTAGACAGACGACACTTCCCCTCTCACAGTAACAACACGAATGTATTAATATAAATAAATATTAATACATATTTCTCGATGAAAACAAAAAAATTCAAATTAATATTTGTAATGACAAGGAAAGAGAAAAATATTTGTAATGGCAAAAGTACGCAGATGTACACTTTAAGAAAGCTTTATTCAACTGAGAATACAAGGTTCACGTATAGTGTCCTTTTATAGTCCCAGTAAACTGAGAAGGCTCTCTCAAAGGGGAGAGTAACAAAACAAGGGGAGACCTCTCTTGATTATTCAGTGGGCGACGTAAATAAACTGATTAGACGGATAAAAGAGATTAAAGTGTTGTTGTTGCAGGGATTTGTGTTGAACAAATCTTAAAATGTTGAGTTGGCTGAGAAAATAGATAAACAATATAGTGACACAAAATGAAAGAGACAAGTTTTTTTATGTCGGAAATATTTTTCGTGTAGATAAAATTTTAGGAAATATTCTTATGGATCTCTGTAAGGATTGAAGGAAAAATTAACTTATTCTTCTGGTGAATTTTAAGTGTATGGTGTATTGTCTACGCCATGCGAGTCTATTGCGCGGTGTGCTACTTTTAACGTCATATCCCGATGTCAGAGCCGCAGTGTAAAAGAAGTCGCCTCCTTAGCTTCAGTGCACACATACTGCCAATTTTTCCCTTTTTACGTATTGAAAACTGCCGCTGATAAGGTTGTCCCACACACGAGTGTCTAACAAGCAGGTTAATCATCTGCTACAAACTAAATATCTGTGATTGATTTTCAGACACACGTCTCTTTGCTTCTTACTCTACTAAAATCTAAGGTTTTTACACACATTTCTCTGCTGCTCACGCTACTAGATCGAATGTTTTAGACACACGTCACTTTGGTTCTAACTTTACTGAATCGGGGATTTTCAGACATACGTCTCTTTGCTTCTTACTCTACTAAAATCTAAGGTTTTTACACACATTTCTCTGCTTCTCACGCTACTAAATCGAATATTTTAGACATACGTCACTTTGTTTCAAACTTTACTGAATCGGGGATTTTCACAGACACGTCTCTCACAGAAACAACGCAGTAGTTGCATAATCCATGGCCTGGATACTTGACCTATTCTTATACTAAAAAATACTGTCATTAACACCTTGGTTAAAACCTATAGTATTCTTGCTATTTCAGATTCAGGACCGTGTACGATTTGGAATTCAGAGAGATCCTTCTAGACTGATTGCCAACCAAAATTGAGTTGCTAATGAGAATATTTCATACCTTAGCGTGTTTGCGCGCAAGTGAATGAACAAGAAAGCGGGGAGGTGTAATAAATGGCGGCACGGATTTAAGAATCTGAGAGTTGAGTTCGAATTCCAGTCGAGGTCGATACATTTCCTTACGTGCAAATACACTTGGGAAAGGTATGGATCTATATCTTCTTCTCGCAGCTATGGATAATTAGCTGGAAATTTGGGATCCTATAGTCTTGAGAGGCAGGAGAAAGACAACCCTGTATATAAAACCCCGAACTAGAGCTTAAATAGCCTCACCAACCCGCAACTGGACAAGCGTGGTGAGTACACTATACTCCGAAAAGACATGGTTAATCAGGGAGAGGTTCCTCCAAAAGGAAGTGAGAACTTCCTGAATTGGGAACAGCTGGGCTTTCGGCAGAGAATGTAACGAACAGGACTTGAATTAGAACTTTTCTCTCCGCTATCTGTTTCACAACCTGTATATCACAGAAACAAGTCGAATGTTTTAGTACGAACACAGATTGAAAGTAAATATTTCTTGTTCATAAAGAAATACATTCAAAAGAAATTAGACATTCAAAATAAATGTTGCTATGATTGAAAATGAGAATAAAATTATCGAAGACTTTAATGGTGTAAAGGACGTCGTGAAATAAACAGTAATGAAAGAGATGCTAATTATCTTTTATAAAATAAAAAAAAGAAGAATTTTCTATTTTTAGCTCAATATTAACTGGAGAAACTATATTCCACTGTATTTCTTCTTTTTTTTAAATTTAATTCTGAACTCAACCCAGAACGAAATGAAAACCGAATTACCCCCCACCCCATGATCACTACCGCCATCACGCATCCTGAACTTTTCTCTTTTATTTATTTTAGTCTATTTTAATATACAAGAATTTTTTGAAAGCCTCACAGTATTTAGTATTGTTGAAGTTAACGCTAACATTTTTGTCGAGGTTTAAAAAGCTACGTTTCCTTCAATTTCGCAAACCAATCGATAGAAAAAGCTGATTTGTTTGGAAAAATACTTTGACAAAAACCCTACTTCGAGATTTAATAATTGCTTTAATTTAATTAAATTTAATTTTCTAGGGACTACCAAGGAAGATTATTGGTACAGTTTTCATTCAAAGGGACTTATGAAAAATCTGCTAATTTTAGGGAGACCGATAATAACTTATTAAAATCCCTTGAGGAAGGCAAAAGGAAAAGGATTATGTACATCTTAAGGATTAATAAATTTACCACCCAGTTTAAAATACCAAATAACAAACACTTGGCTTAGGCATGGAAGCCATGTGCTTAGTGTCGCCAGCTTTTTAAAAATAAAGATTTTTTTTAAATATAAAAATAATTCATGAATTATTGTCCTGCTAACTTGGTGCGCACATTGCTACTGTCCAGGGCGAATTGGTGAACCCGGGAACACCGGTTGAAACGCTGGTCTCACAGTTCAACACCAAGAACTGAACAGGCTGACTAGTGTACATATGGAAGTCAGAACTCTCCAGTTGATTACAACATATGGGAGCCTAACACTTCAATTGAAAGATCCAAACCACTGCACTACCTACATACATAATTTCGTTATGGCGGTGAAGAATTTTACAGAACCAGCCACACTTTTAAAAAAAAAATAGATAACAGAGAACTGGTGTCCATAATGCCCCTCTTCGCATTTTGAATTCAGATTCACCTTTCATCTTGATTGCTTGCCAACCGAGGCTAAAAAATAGTCCACTATTCTATTTAATCCATAGCTGAGGGAATAGATGGATTCATATATTTCCTAATTATATTTATTGCGAAAGTGATTGCAATGAACACGATTGACATTCTAACTTGCTGTTTCTTTCATAGCCGCTAAATTGATATCACCTGCTCATCCTAGCATGAAAAAGCCTGTCGACTCTGAGTTTTGACTATAATGTTCACTTTTATATTTACATACACTCTATTTCTGATATTACGCACTTTATCCCATAAATATAGCACACCTTAAAACTATATTTTATCATTCATATATATATATATATATATATATATATATATATATATATATATTTGAAAAATTAATGACAAAGTGGGAAAAAAATCGAATGTTTTGTTTTAAATATGTGTTTGGGTATATAGTGAAGCCAATTTTATTTAGTTTATTTTTCTTTTGTTTATATTTTTATCACTTTTGGTATTAAGTATCCGATATCAGAAGGACGATAAGCGTCACACGAAAATATTTTTCCACTTTGTCATTAGGTTTCCTAATATTGTTATGATATATAAAATTTTATATAGCATTTTCTAATATATATATATATATATATATATATATATATATATATATATATATATATACTAGTCGAATTACCCGCACCTTGCTGCGTGTTACATATTTTTTGTGAGAAAATGATGATTAATTTTAAATAATTGTTATAATTTGTGGAAAATATGATACATTTTAATATTACTCAATGATCTTGCCGATTGTGACGTCTATCATCTGCCTTTATCCTATATTTTTGATAGGAGTCATTCTCATGTTCACATTTAATTTTAGTTTAAATAAAAAAAAAAAATCAATTCAGTGGGGGTCCTAAAACAGCTTCATCTGACCCCTTTGATATGTATTTGATGAAATACTTGATTGAATGAATTAATGATCAGATTTCAACATTGATATAAATTGTTACAACAAATATGCATTGTAAGGCACTACCCACTGATTGGTGATTTCTGGCTCAACTATTGTCTCATTTTGATTTTGCCGATGTGACGTCCAACTTCTGGCTTTCTCCTTCTACATTTTGCATAGGAGTCATTCCTTTGTTCAAATTTAATTTTAATTCAAATCAAAAGGAAAAACAATTCAGTGAAAGTAGTGCCCCCCCCACCGGGGCCTTCTTTTGATCAAAATGAAATATAGTTATCTAAGTACCCTGGGTAATGTAAATTTCATAATATATATGGTTATGGGGGTCTATCTCAAAAACTACAGAAATAGTTTGATAGCAAACAGACAGACAGAAGCTACAACTTTATATATATATAGATATACATTTTTTGTTTAAAATTTCCTATATTTACCGGAGAAGAGAGTTCAAGATCAGAAATAGACCGTTTGTAAATCTAGACAGCATGGACAACGCTGCATGGTGTTGTGTCCTGTGTCCTCTCGGGATCGCAACGCTAGTAATAAAAACGGTATCAACGAAAAGCATCATTTACTTTTGGCACTGGTTTTATTAAGAGTGGCAGTTTGTATTCTACAAGGCCGCAGGACTATTGATGTGACAAGAGCACATGTTGCACGTTTGCTCAGTATCTCTCCGAGGGTGGTATTAACCGGTCGCAAACCAGGATGTGGGAGACATATCGACGCGAAAGAATTCTCGAAACCTTCTTTTGAATTCGCGACGTTTTGGACTTATCCATCACTGTTAGAATGTCCCGCCCATGTGTCACTCCGGCCAATCGATAATCATTCTTGCCCAGGCCCAAGCGTTCGCATTCTGTAACAATGGTTGTTGCCACGGTCGAGTTCGTGCGCAGAGGAGAACGCATGAGTCTACGGATCCTTCTTGTCAGAAAAGTTTTGGGCAAATTACAAGTGTATCTGTAATAACGTTGCTTGCGCTCTGCTCGGGTACGGTAGGTATACAAGGGAACATTTTTTATTTTAGGAACATTTCCCAAATGATATATGTCTTTAAAAGTAGACAGTCTTGGGAATTCCAAACTTGTATAATTTCATCTTAACAAGTTGGTTAGCTAGTTGATTAATTTTAATTAGCGGTATATCAACACCTCTATGGGTCATTTAATGACGAAATATAAATATTTTGTACGCCATTACATGGCTTCAGCTACATACATTTTGTACGTCCTTTTATACTTTCAGGCAAACGCATGTTTTTTTAGATTTATAGTAAATAGATAAAAACATTTATTGTTAGTAATTTATTTATAAAAATACATTGTTTGTAATTTTAATATGAAAAATGTATTTTCCTACTTTTTTATGTTGTATTGATTGTCATTTTGTTATAAAAAAGGTATTGTTAATTTCAATGAAAAAACATTGTTGGTAATTTTTTTTATAAAAATATATTGCTGGTATTTTTTACTACTGTTTTGATTTTTGTTTGGGTGTTCGCTATTTGCCCATAGCTGGGACCCCTGACAGGTGCTACCAACCCGGGTCAGTGTGGACCTGGGAACACCAGCAATTAAGAGGCGATTCCATGTTCCTCTAGAACTCCTGATCAGAGGCCTTGCTGTTGGACGTAGTTTATCGTCTTACCCAGGATGCGGATGTAGTTTATGGTTTTGCCCAGGACACGTATGTAGTCTATCTCTTACCCAGCAAATAAGAGGAGATTCCACGCTTCTCAATAACTTCAATCTCCAGATTCAAAGTCTTGCTGCCGGATGTAGTTTATCGTTATACCGAGAACGTAACTACAAGCATTTGCCAAGTAAAGCACTCGTAAAATTCATAATCGCGTTATTTTTACGTGGTCAGTTCTGAATAGTTGTTCTCTCTTTTTTGCTTCGAACGTCATTGTAATCTCATTGAAATGAATATTATTAGAAACAGACAAGTTAACTTGACAGTATTAAAAAAAAACTTACATTGTTTTCTGGTGTCCTACAACAGATCTGGTCACGTAAACACCATCTTTTGCAACATTTTGCCTGATTTTTTGGTTTGGTTTGGTTTATAAACCTCAATGGGTTATTTAATGCTGAAAAGATTTTTATTGCTGGTAATATTTTCAAAAAATGTGTTGCTGCTAATATTTTTTTCTTCTCCTTAAAAAATGTATTGCTGGTAATAATGAATTTCTAGTAATAATTTTTGTTTTCAAAAATTCATTGCTGGTAAAAATTAAAAAAAAAATGTATGGCTGATATTAAAACCTATTTTTACACTTTCATAATGTTTCGACCCCAGTTAACTATTTACCCATAGCTTGGACCCTAACAGATGCTACCATTCCACGTCAGGGTAGACCTGGGAACACCAGTAATTAAGAGGTGATTTCACGCTCCTCAAAACCTCCTGATTATGCCTTGCTGTTGGATTTAGTTTATCGTCTTACCCAGGAAACGGATGTATTAGGTTGGTGCAAAAATAATGTCGTTTTCTCACATATGTTACTATGTGAGAAAACGACATTATTTTTGCACCAACCTAATAGTTTATCGTCTTATTCAGGACGTGGACGTAGTTTATCGACTTACCCAGGACACAGATGTAGTTTATCGTCTTACCCAGGACGCGGACGTAGTCTATCGTCTTACCCAGGAGACGGATGTAGTTTATCGTCTTATCCAGGTCGCAGATGTAGTTTATCGTCTTACCCAGGACGCCCTGAATTTTTGCCTTTGACTCTCGCCACAACTTCGAATAATGCTATCCAAAATGTCCGAAACAAATGTCTAAAGTCTAGACACCACAGCAGAAAGTTCATTAGAACAATTACCAAGGAAGTATTTATAGAAAAGACACAGGGATGCTAAATTACGGTGGTGGGAAACTGACTGAAGTTGAGATGCCAGTTCCGGACCAATAATATTGCAGAGTCTTTGGTTTTTCTCAAGAATCTCTAAATATATGGCAGGAGCACCAGACCATATGTTGCAGCAATAGTCTATGCAGGAACGAATGGTAGACTTGTAAATTTATAAGATAGATTCTAGCGAGAAAAGATTGTATAGCACCACACAGTGAACCAAACGTCCTAGCAGCCGACCTAGCAATCAATTCGATATATTGACATCTTAGAGTCTATCACTAGCAATCAATTCGATATATTGATATCTTAAAGTCTATCACTAGCCATTCTCATGGAAAGCAGTCTTCTCTCAAACGTTTAATGGAGAGCAGTTCTGTTTTTGCTATTCCTCTGCGAACAGATTTTGCTTACGTTTTGGACACGAAAGTTAAAAAGTGAGTAGATGTGGGCTTTCGGGATATGAATTTTTTAAAACGATAACTGAAATCCTTGTTGACTGTAACATCGTAACCTAGAGATCTAAAGATCAGGCGGAGATTTTCTCTACCAAACAAGTACGCTTGTTCGAAGCCTGCTGCAGTGGGCATTTTCTTTATTAAGTATCTCGAATGCAAAGGACGGCAGACGTAATTCACACTGACTCAAATTGAAAAATAACGCTTAGAGAAATAACTCCTGGGTACAAAATAGGCCATGCTAAAATATACTCGCCTCGTCGGCCAGAATGCAGACATTCCTACATGGTTCATGTAGCGTGAGGCATTCGCAGCGATTTCTTGCATGTATTCTACAACCGTCACTTCTCCCCCGATTTCTTGGTTTGCATATTAATAGGTTTAACTCAATGCCTATCAGTTTTCATCAGCCAGTATTTAATTACAATTAAATGGCTTTATATCAGCAGCTATTACCTGCTTTCACACTGGAGCAATTTTGTAATATTCTAGCAAATAAAAAGAAATAATCACATAACTGATATTAGTAATAAAAATGCATATAAACTGGCAGAACAGAGTAGAAATTAAACTATACTAGTTTGTACACCGAGCTGGGCAAGATCCAATCACACTCCTGGATTTTCTTCATTAACCCTTTGAGCCGTAATCACCGCTTTACCGGTGGTAGAGAAAAACGATTTAATGCCCAACCACCGGTTGAACGGTGGGTAAACACTTGTAACTATTTTTATATCTACCGTGAAACATTACATATCAATTATTTGTAATTTTGACTCAGGAGCTCAGCCAGAAGGGTTAAAATTCTTCAGGAACGCAGGGCTCAAAGGTTAATCTTTACCCGGGCATATTCTTGTGTTGGGGGTGGGTGGGAGGAGATAATCTGAGCTGCTTACACAGGTGGCTACTCGACAAGCAAGATAACCTGCGTGGGTGACACGAAACTAGCTCCTCTATTCCCCAGTACTAACCAGATTTAAGCCCCACTGAGCAAGTATGAAAACTCTTTTAAATATCGTTAAATTCCCTACCGACATTCTTTTAATTTTTATACTAATGTTCACCCAATACAAGGCCCAAGAAGCAGTTACGGTAGAGGCTTTCTGAGAGGCTTTCTAGGGTGGAAAATAAGGCCGCGTAGATATTTCAATTCAGGCAAGTGAAGACTGGGAAGTTGCAGTCCAGATATGGCAGCAATACTCCATTTTTAGTTTGATTTGGATCTAGTAAAGATAACGTATAGCAAAAAGAGTTAGATATTTATTGTGGCGAACCATTTTCCTAGCATCTTTAACAATACTAGATTTGCTTCAAGATTTTTTTCGCGTTTCAAGTTTTAATTAATACTTCAAACAAATTACGTACAAAAAATTCAATATGTATATATTTCAATATATATCGGGATACAAACTTAAGACTTGGCAAGATAGATAGATAGATATCGACAGAGATATATAGATATGAACAGATTGAGATAGATAGATAGATAGATAGATAGATAATGAACAGACTGAGATAGATAGATAGATAGATAGATAGATAGATAGATAATATGAACAGAATGATATAGATCGATAGCTATAAACAGACTGAGATAGACAGATAGATAGATAGATAGATAGATAGATAGATATGAACAGACTAATATCGATCTATAGCTATAAACAGACTGAGATAGATAGATAGATAGATAGATAGATAGATAGATAGATAGATAGATAGATAACAGAAGAGAGTAGTGCGATTCAGGAAACAGTTGCTGTCACTTGGTATCCACTGGAGGCCATTAGTTTATATTGCTTTGAAACTGATCGAGTATATCTATTTATAATAAAGATTAAACATAAAGGAATCGTTATTTGAAAAAAAATGAACTCGTTAAAAGTGATATTAACAAGATCTTTGGGGAAACATTGAGTATTAAAACAAAAAATAGCCTTGCTTTACAGAAACATGATCATTTCTCCTGAAAGAACTCGTTTGGTACTTGGTTCCGCTGAAAAGTATGTCTCTGCGCCATTAAACTTCCTTTTAGTTCTTCTGCAAACGGATTTAATGCTCTCTCTACTAATGGGCAAGTGAATGAGATGTTTCTTTGCGCCTCTTCTAGTAACAAAATTACCTTTCACGCTGATGAAGAGAGGGAAGTAATAATCCGGAACGTTGGAAGTAAATTGATTGGAAATGTTCTTGTGAAGCTTTCACCCTAACCAGAAATAATCACTTTTACAAACAATCTCGTTCTTTTTTTTCTATCTTTCTCTCTTTCTTTAAGTGCTATTTTAGTTCAGAAAGTAGACGATCATAATTCTCCACATCTTCCTTTTTTCTTTTTATCGGTGGAAATTGCATTGCCATGAATGGTCTTGGGAATAATCGAGGAGTGGTTTCTCGTTAAATTTTCCACTGGTTGAATGTAGAATCTGCTTTTCATCAAAAGAATACTGACCCGTTTATATATATATATATATATATATATATATATATATATATATATATATATATATATATATATATATATATATTAGGTTGGTGGAAAAATAATGTCGTTTCCCTTTTGAAGTTGAACGTCTAAAAACGACATAATATATATATATATATATATATATATATATATATATATATATATATATCAGCGTGTGAGTATTCCATATATATATATATATATATATATATATATATATATATATATATATATATATATATATATATATATATATATGTATGTAGTAATCCGTTGGTAAAATCCAGGTGAGTCCTATTAACACAACATAAAATTTGAAATATGTTAAAACTGACTCACAAAATAGCGTCCAATGTTTTTTTTTTTATTAAACAGAGAAAATTTTATTTACAATTGGAATTAAGATACCTTTAGTAAATGACTATTTTCACCTATGAATTTTAATTTTAAAATTCGCAGGATTTTTCAAGCTGTCTATGATATCAGTTTATCGTGGACTGTTTATTTGGAGAAAGAGAGAGAGAGAGAGAGTATGTTATAGGAGGCTTATTAGAAGGTATGGGAAGAAGAAGAAGGCACTGGAATCATATTATGGGGGTAGGAGAGGCTGTGTAGGAAGGGGAGACCGATGAGCTGACCTACATCGTAATGGTCACACGGTCAAAATTTAATTCGACGGGAATTCACAGAAATTAACGAAAACATGAAATAACAATCAAGAGGTAACTTTAGTAAAATGAAAGAGAGTTAGTTCAGAATTATTAGTATTAAACTCATCCATAAATCAGAGCTCAAAGTTTGGGGTAGTGCTTTTAAGGATTTGGAGTGAATTTGGATATATATATGTATGCGTTTTCATGCGTTTGTCCATGTTAATAATACCTACTCGTATAGCTGTCTACACTAACATACACTTAGATATCTACATTTAAGTGCATACACACGCTAACTGGCATGTATCTACAAAAACCCTATGTTATGATGAAACATTTTCGAAAGGTAATAAGAGGAGTTTAGTTAAGTTAGAAAAGCCAAGGTATTAACCTAGTATAATTAGACGGAATTACCAGACAAAGGTGAGAATGAAATTAAAATTATTGTTCAGCACGAATGTATAATCACTAATTTTTTCTTCTCTTTCTTTTTCTCTCACTCTTTCTCTCTCACTCTCTCTCTCTATATATATATATATTAATCTCTCTCTCTATCCTCTCTCTCTCTCTCTCTCTATATATATATATATATATATATATATATATATATATATATATATCTTACAAAGAGAAACCGCAAATGTTTTTGGTTGCAATGTGAATTTTTGCCTGAAGAAGGTCACAGGATCTGAAACCCGTGTTGCAAAATTATGGAAATTAAAGCATAATATATATTTAAAAAAAGAAATCCACATGACAACCAAAAACGTTTGCGGTTTCTCTCTTCTTTTTATTATATAAACTTTTCTCACGTTGAAACAGCTATAACCTACTCCATATATATATATATATATATATATATATATATATATATATATATATATAGATAGATAGATAGATAGATAGATAGATAGATAGCAATGGTAATGTTAGTATTAGCCGTTTTCTTATAAGGAAATATTCGGCATTCATTGATCGACTAGCCTGTGTCACTGTTGGTTTAAACTTATAAAATCTTTCTCTTGCAACAATTTTTCATCCAAATAGGCTTCTTAAGTCCAATAGCTGTTATTGTTCTTTCCGGTATTGATGGCGGCTTCCTTTTCTTTGAAAATCTTGATTATTTTCTCTTCAAGTTACATGTGATATCCATTTTAGTTCTTATTGCTGGTGAAAATACGCAAATGATAATGTTTCCGTTGTCTTGCACGGTTTTATTCTTGTAGCACCAGAACAGATAGATAGATATGAATAGAGTCATGAATAGATAGATAGATAGATAGATCAATTCAAAAACGTGTCATCCAGTTTAGTGACTTACGTGATACACGCTTGTGTGATCATGACACATTCGATTCATGCTTGACTAGTTAGATTTTCCCGCAGCCGTTCACCGTTACTTTCTGCGGTAGACTGGATGCCAACCATAGCTCAAGGACCCACTCTGTCCTGCTATTCAACCTATAGTTTGGGAGAGAAGAAATGGATTCATACCTTTCCCAATGTTATTTTGGCGCAAGTAAATGTAACGAATTCGACAGGAATTCGAACTCGGCTCTTTGATTCTCATTCCCAGACTACGCCACAACGTACATCCAAACCAAACACGTGTACCATTTAAAAATAGCGTATATAGTTATAAAAATAGAGACATGTTTCGTTGAATAATTTAGACATGTTCTGTCTACTTATTTTCAATAGGATCCTTTCATATTCAAGGATAATCATTTTGGTGTCATTATTGAGTGACAAGAGAAAATCGCCGTGTTGATACATATTTCTTTTATTTCCAAGTACTTTCGACATTGCAGTGTTACCATCAGGGTATTGTTTATAAACAATCCTATTGAAAATAGGTAGAGAGACCATATATATATATATATATATATATATATATATATATATATATATATATATATATATATATATAGAGAGAGAGAGAGAGAGGGGGGTGCAATGGATAAAATATCGTCTAAATAACGCAAAAATGAAAATAACACTAATTACACAGAACAATCTTGAAATACTTAAAAATTAAATATATTCAATAAAATCACCATTGGTTTCAACCACGGCTTCCGGATAACTTTGGAATCTTCGGCAACGCTTCTTGATGGTCTCCTTGTTTAATTTAGTCAATGCTGTCATAATCCTTGCCTTCAATTCATCTTTGGTGTTATAAGGATTTTTTTGATCTCTCACTCAACTGTACTCCACGCATAATAATCAAGGTGGTTGCCGTCTGGAGATTTAGGTGGCTAAATGTAAGTGGTGTTATGTTCGCAGGAATTGTCTGACAGCCATGACTAAGTTCTCCTGTTTGTGTCGCATGGTGCAGAGTCCTGTTTCCAGACATACGGTCTCCCAGCAACCACCCTCTTGGCACTACCTCCTCAAAGCGCTTGGTGTAGGCCTCCGTATTAAGTCTAAAGCTCTGTGGGAAGATGAATGGAGGCATAACGTTACCATTACTAGTGATCACCACAAACACCTTCGTAATCACCATTATACTCATTCAACTCTTTCCGAATCCTCTGCACTGTCCTCAGATTGACACCCAAATACGCTGAAATGTTCGTATTGGTGCTTCTGGTATGAAGGCCAAGCAGTAAAGCATGATGTGTTCAAATATCTGGTGAAGTGAATTGTGTCAATGTGCTCTTTTTCTCACAGACAGTGCCCTCCTGAAGAAGGCCGGATGACAGCTGAAACGTTGCGCTAAATGTAAAAGATGAATTCTTTCAAAGGACAAAGGGTGAAGTCAGTATAAACGCTTACAGCTGATTCCACTAGTCCACCTGCACCCCTACACTCTTCTTTATATCCAGCATGTTTCAGAATATGGGTGATCATGGCTCTCCACAATTTCCTATCCCTTGAGTCCATTAGCAATGTTTGTCTCTATCTCATGATACCCGCACGTTTGTCCTGCCATCCATTCAAACAAGACTTTAATGATGAACCGCTGTCTTCCTCTGTCCCTTTTGCCTTCGATATGCCCTGTGAGTGTCAAATTCTCCAACCCCTCCTTCCTCATTAAATATCCAAGAAATTTCAGCAGTTTCTTTCTGAGTATACTGTACTTTTTGTTCAGTTTTTCTTTGAGATTTTTCCTTGGTATTCTCAGCATCCTTCTGTAGAACCACATTTCTGTTGCTTTCAGTTCTCTCGTCATCTGTGAGGAGATTGCCCAGCATTCACTGCAATACAAGAGGCTTAATATTGCGTAACAGCTCAGTATTCATTTTCTTTTTTTATGACGGAATGTTTCTGTTTCTTGATACTTTGCTTAGTTTTTGGAAGGCAACTTTCGCTAATCGAATGCCCGTTCGTATTTCGCTGTCGCTTTTTCGAATCCTTTTCTTTCCACATCTCTTCCGACATATTTACAATTCTGTTCTTATTTGATGTTGTTATCTCCGATTCGTAGTTCGTGTCTTCGGCATTTTCTTTTGGTGAGGGCCCTAATTTCGGCCACTATACGGATGAGGGTTAGTCCTTTCTTCTTGCTTTCCTTCACTACTCCTATAATAACAGCCCGGAAAATGATTAGTTGGTTTTTGTACCACCCGATCGAGATGCTAAAACCTGGGAGGATCGAATGTAACCAAGTCACGCAAATGTTACAGGAGAAGGGTGTCGACGAATATCAGGTTTACGGCATTTCGCCTGTAAACACAGTAAGACAACCAGAAATAATTTTATAATAAACTTCATTTATTTTTACGAAATGTCTACCTAATAAACGACAGTAGACAACGTGAGACCGAGCAGCCGCAGAGAGGCGCTTTCGGGAAGTTGAGCGTCAGATATTCTAATGGGGGGCAGGGAAGGTTCTCTGTGGTGATTAATAGAGAGCAGTTTTGTTTTGTTGGCGTTAAAGTTAACCAACCAATTACGGCCCCAGTTCACAACCGATTGGAGGTTCTTTTTGAGACGAACGGCCAGGTTAGTTTTGTCAATGACACTAGATTTGTTTTTGAGGCAGGAGTAAATTGTAGTATCGTCCGGGTAGATTCCTACCAGGGGGTCAATGACGTCAGGAAGATCATTGATGAAGATAAGGAACAAAGTAGGGCTTAGGATGGAGCCTTGGTGAACACCTGTGTTCGTAGGATAGGAGCTGGAGGAGAATCCGTTGAGTATGACCTTCAATTCGCGGTTTGACAGAAATGACTGTATTAAGTCAAACATTTGACCTGTAATACCGTAATCCTGGAGCTTGCGAAGAAGGCCGGCATGACAAACCCTATCAAACGCTTTGGAGATGTCTAGGGACACAGCACGAGCTTCTCCGTTATTCTGAATAGCTTGGTAGACAATTTCAGTGATGGCCGTAAGCACATCAGCTGTAGATCGGGCAAAGCAGAAACCATATTGATTGTCTGGGAGCAGATCATGAGATGTAAGGTGGTGAACCACTTCAGCGTTGATTAAAGCTTCGAAGACTTTGCCGAAGAGGGGTAGGTGACTAATCGGACGGTAATTAGAAGGGTCAGAGGGGTCGCCAGAGTTCTTAAAGACGGGAACAATCGATGAGGACTTCCAGCAGTCTGGAAAACAAGATTCCTTGAGGCAGTAGCTGTACAATTTGGAGAGGGCAGGCGCCAGTACAGGCGCACATTTCTTCAAGACAATGGCTGGTATCCCATCTCCACCACTAGCCTTGTGGGGGTCTAAATTAGAGATAATGCCCAATACCAATGACGTGGTTATGTGCAACTCACTCAGAAGGACTTCAGTTCTAAAAGGGAAATCCGGTATGGGTACACCGGAAGAGTCGAGCGTTGAGTTGAATGAAAATTTCCGAGCAAAGCATTCAGCCTTGTCGGCAGAGGAGGTTAGGACTTCAAACTGGTTGAACAAAGGAGGTATAGAGGGTTTTCTACTGTTTAGTACGCTCTTGCAGAGATGCCAATAATCCTTGGAGCCGAATTTGCGAGATGCAATGCGTTCCTTTATTCGAACAAATAGCAACTTAGCTTCGTTGAGGACACGCTTACACTCGTTACGGGCAGAGGCAAAGAGAGGTTTATTGCAGTCGGACATGTCGCTACGATAGAGATGGAAGAAGTGCTTCCTATGGGCAATGGCGGCTGAGCAAGCAGCAGAGAACCAAGGGGAGGCGCGCGATTTGACCTTAAATTTCCTTGAGGGGATGAAAGCGTCGATTCCAAATTGACCCAGGGGGAGACCTCAGAAGCACATTCTTGAAGCGTAAAGACAACATCCCAAGGGACATCGCGGAGGAAATCACGGAACGAGTCCCAGTCAGGGCGTTGATAGCAGAACGAGGTTCTAGTAGTAGGAGGTTCTTTGGAGGGTGAGGAGTTGAAGGAGATGTTGACAGACACTACAGCGTGATCGGAGTTACCGAGAGGGCAGTGCTGCGAGGGGCTACAAGACTCGGTGATGGAGGTAAAACACAGATCCAGAAGAGAGGGAACAGAAAGGGGGTAGGACCGGGGAGTGAAATTTGGGGAACGCCTAAATTGATCTTATGGGTTTCAAAAGACTGTCCATTGATAAATACCTTCATGTACCTACTCGATACGAAAGACTTGATAATTGCGAAAACTGATCTGCGTGTATTTTATCACTTTAAACATTATTTTTAGTGGATACCCTTATTTGAGTAGACGTTCGTTTTTGTTTCTTTTTAATTGTGTTTTCTTTTTGCCTACGGGCTTGAATATCCTGCTGTAGTGCACATTTTTCTTTAATAAGATTTCTTGAATATTCAGACCCGTAGATGAAAATAAATATATTGTTTAAATAAATAAACGAGGCTTCTGTTTAAATATTGGTAAATAAAGTTTAAAGGGATAAAACTATGTTGTATTAATAAAAAAGTACTTTAAGTACTTCATGCATACATACATACACACACATATATATATATATATATATATATATATATATATATATATATGTATGTATGTATGTATGTTTGCATGTGTGTTTGTGTGTATGTGTGTGTGTGTGAGAGAGAGAGAGAGAGAAAGAGAGAGAGAGAAAGAATATGATATATGCATTTTATATATCAGAACAATGTTAGGTAATTGAATGACAAAAAAGAAAAAAAAATGTATAAAACATTTTGTTCTTTAAAAAGACGTCACCGGAGAAAATTAATATTTTTATTGCTCGATATATATATATATATATATATATATATATATATATATATATATATATATATAGTGGAGTGGGTAGTGTAGAAATATTAAACGTAAACTTCTGTTATAATTATCACTCGAGGGGAAACGAAGAAAATCAGCGTCAACCCTCACCATCTACAGCGTTTCACCTCGATGCCAAATTATAAGCAACGTTTCTGTGTTTATTTCCCCTCTCCTTCCGACATACATATATATAATTCCATCAATAAGAACATTACTTTAGTCTGATGAAGTCCATTTCGTGTACGAAACGCGCTGCATAGAACTTTCCCCCTTTTTATAATTCAATTAACCAACAGATATGTGTGTATGCGGTATCTATCTATCTATCTATCTATCTATCTATCTATATATATATATATATATATATATATATATATATATATATATATGTGTGTGTGTGTGTGTGTGTATATATGTGTGTATGCATGTATGACTAGAGCAGTTTTGAAGGACGAATGTATGACAAAGTGGAAAGAGATTTGGTGTGACTTGTTTCGTCCCTAAGGACATCATCGGATTAAGTTTGCTTGCGTTGATGCGACTACACATGCGCATGAACGTGAGACGCTGGGAATTTTACATTTTGAAAATATTTCTCCAGGATATTTTACGTAAAGAATGAACATACTTCCGATATATTGATGATACTCTATTAACATATCCCCATGATACTGATTTACCAGATCTTATAGATAAACTAAAGTCGAACATAGAAGTGAATTTACATATGAAGAAAACGATATTTTACCTTTCCTATATACCATGCTTTATCTTATTGGCAGCACCTTAAA
Source organism: Acanthosepion lycidas (assembly GCA_963932145.1). Lineage (NCBI taxonomy): Eukaryota > Metazoa > Mollusca > Cephalopoda > Sepiida > Sepiidae > Acanthosepion > Acanthosepion lycidas. The sequence continues at coordinate 67,876,771 of OZ010580.1, read as the reverse complement.
ACTTAGTGTTCGCAGAAAATCTAATAATAAAAATGGTCTCATAAATTTTGTCTTCCCCTCATAAAAACAAAATAAAATCCGGAAGAATCATCGGAAGCTACATAAGAGCACTCAGAATGTGCAGCCCTTAATATCTACACGAAGAGGAGGAATACATTGAAAACACCCAAAATATTTCATATTCAATGGAAACAAAAGGCTCATAAAATACTCCAAAAACAACACAACGAATAAAAAAAACATTGATAACTAACTCTATCACAACTACATCCGAAAAAAAATTATCTAAACCCAACATAAAATTTGTTACAGCTACATCTAAAACAACAACAAAAAAAGACTTAATCAATACAAAACAAAACAGTAAGCCAAAACTTGAAGGAGTAATTTATTTTATCAACTGCAACGATTGCCAGAAAGAATATATTGAAGAAACCTCAAGAAGTTTAAATAAAAAACTAGTGAGTAATGAATAATGAGTTGCATAACAGACCAGTGCGTGAGGATTGTATAGTGAGAAGATCGTTGCTCGGGGAAAATCCCACTCTATCGGCCTAGGAAGTCTTGATCCAGTGGCACGGGGAACCGTTACGATGGGAGACTACCAGGCTGCAGTGGATGACCAGGACTTCTTTAAGTGTCACGTCCATACTCTAGGGCTGTCCAGGACACTTGCTGCCACCGCTTTCACAACCGGGAGTTAGTAGGGCTGACACGGCCCAAGCCTAACTCTCCGGGGGTTATAGACCCGTCGCTTGCTCTCACCTGGTTTGGCCGGCCCGCCCGCCAAAGCCGTTAGCCAGGGGTGGCCGCTGTTGCATGCGACAGCTTCTAGGAGCTGGTGACAGGTGAGGACCAGTGGCAGGCGAGCTGCCCTGAAAAGGACATGGCGAACTCTTGCTAATGGTATTACCCATCCCTGACACTCCATAACCCCCAAATAAAAGACTAGATGAACACAAAAGAGATATTTAAAAAAAATAACCCACAAAACGCATTAGTTGTTCACTGTAACGAGACTATCCACAATTTTGATATAAAAAAAAAACTCTACTCCGATTAAAAGAGAAAATAATTCACTGAGACAAAAATGTGTAGAAAATATTTTAATCGCTAATTCATTCATAGTAAAATTGCGTCTCGGTACCTACAACGTTTCACCGTTTTGGGTTGATCTATTATAACAATGCTGGATATGTTTAATAATAAAAATGATGGAAATAAAAGAAAAAGAATCTCAATGAAATTGGTAGATTATAGACCCAAAACATATCAAAAACCAAATCCCCAAAAAACATTATTAAAAAAAAATTGTCCTCATCTTTGTCGCCATATTTATCACAACGTTTCGGCCGTTGTACGCTCCGGCCTTCTTCAGGTGGTTGGAATTTCGAACTGAACCCTTTATTTCGATCACTGGGGTAGACTGTCCTAGTTCCACGTGCCATGTTTGATGGATGTCAGTTATCAGTTATCTCCTGCTAATTTTCCCTCTGAAAGTTCTCCACTGCCTTAACTGGGTATTGAACTCACACTCTTTGGGTCTGTCACTGGATCTAACCAAAGCCTTTATCCACTGTGCCATGTGTCTTCAAACTTCCAACAACCTGAAGAAGGCCGGAGCGTACAACGGCCGAAACGTTGTGATAAATATGGCGACAAAGATGCGGACAATAGTCCGAATAATGTAAATACTGTACATAATACCTCATCTCAGAAATATAGACAGACTCTAAAAAAAAATTGTTTTTAAATATTTCCAAAATTTGAAATCCCCCCAGCGCCTATCATTCATGCGCATGCGTAGTCACATCAATGTAAACAAACTAAGTCTGATGAAGTCCTAATGTCTGAAACGCGTCACACGAAAACTTTTTACCCTATTTCATAAATATATATATGCCCGTGAGTAGCGGCTAAGGGTCAATAAACTGACGTGGCTCTTGGTGCACTGTTCCGAGGTTATCCGTATACTTGGATGCGTATCGCTGCGGAATTGAGTGAGTAGCGGCGCTATATCAAGTCTAGTTTGTGTCTTCTTTGTCACCGATGCCGTCGTACAGTTGGTATGACGTCTGCGTTGTATCGAAATGATCAGGGTTTCGATTCTTGGTAGTGGATGCGCACTGCTAGTGAGTCCCAAATTGGACGAAACGTCCGTCCAGTGCTTTCTGCATTCTGTTGAATATTCTGGGATCGATGAATTACTATATATGATATATATGTATGTGTTATGGTCCGGTTCCTTGTACCACGGTGATGAACCAATAAAGAAGAACTCGAAGGCGGATTTGGAATAACACAGATATATTACAAACAGGAATATATACAGAGAAGTATTATAGAAAGTGTTAGTACGAACAATTAGGTTTAGTAGTAATTGTCTGAACGTGACTCTGTTTCGGTCTGCTTCTGACTCGATTGACTGACTCGCTCGCTCTGACTGACTGACAGACTCCTGACGGACTTCACTCCAGATTTCAGACTGAACAGTATTTAGTCACCCCACCCCAAGAGGGCATCATGTGGCACAAGGCCGGTTTAACGTGGGATCTCCGAGTCAGTGGGCTCGGCAAAAAATATGCCCTTTGAACCTGTATAAACGGGTTCAGGGTCGATTTACCTCCCCGAAAGTGACTCCACCCTTCGGCGTAGCCTCGTTCGGGTTCCTCCCCGCCAGAACGCAGAGATTTCAACCGAACAGCCGATCAGCCGGTCGACCGACTTCGGACTGAACGGTATTTAGTCACCCCCCACGAGGGCATCATGTGGCATATGGCCGGTTTAACGTGGGGTTTCCGAGCCCGTGGGCTCGGCCAAAAATATGGCCTTTGAACCCGTATAAACGTGTTCAGGGTCGGTTTACCTCCCCGAAAGAGACTCCGCCCTTTGGCGTAGCCTCGTTCGGGTTCCTCCCCGCCCGAAAGCAGAGAGTTCAACCGATCAGCCGGTCAGTCGGTCGCCCGACTTCGGAGTGAACTCTCTGCTTCCTCTTGAGGCGCAGTATTTATTACGTATGGAATAGTCCATTATGTTATTATGGGTAAGGTCCCCTAACAGTATGTATATATGTATGCATGAGGGTCTGAGTCACGGCTGGTGTGCGTGTGGTGTAATGGATAGTGGCTTAGAATCAGAATTCAAGTCGGGTTCGTTACATTCACTTAAAATACCCTTTTTGATCATTTTACCCCAAGCAAGGCAATAAAGCCACTATGACACAAGGGGCTTACTGAATGTGAAAAAATATGAGAAAGAGTGAAAACATTATTGAGGGGCGAGTGGAATAAAAGAATTAAGCCAGAAGATAACGATTGACTCTGCATTTAAAATTATTGAAAATCGTAGTTAACTGGAAAACAAAAAGCCGGAAGTTCCACAAGCGAGAAGTACGAGAGAAAAAATAGCATAGAATTTACGAGTCAATTTACACTTGAGGAATCCATATCTTCTCTCCTTCTATGGGTTAAATAGTTAGGACTTGTGTCTGGAAAAATCGATGCTATTCTCAAGAAATTGTTAATACGATATTCACACACAGAAATAAAGAATTATTCTTACAATAAAAATATTTCGGTTTTAAATAACACACAAAGGGAATTAAGGAAGGAAAGAAGGAAGAAAGGAAGGAAGGAAAGGAAATAAGAACGGAAAGGAAGGAAGGGAGGAAGGAAGGAAGGAAGGAAATAAGAACAGAAAGAAAGAAAGAAAGAAAGAAAGAAAGAAAGAAAGAAAGAAAGAAAGAAAGAAAGAAAGAAAGATTCCCGAAAGAGTTGTGCTTGGTTAGCAATAGGATGGCAACTCGGTGTCGTATCACGAACAGTTATTCGACTTGCGGAAAAGCTACGTAAAATATTTTTCTCCTGCACAATTTTCTCCTCTGGGCGTGACAAAGAAATATATAATTTTTTTTTATCGGAGGGAATTGTGGCAGTTTCTTCCGCTTTGAAATGTCAACCGGAATGAACTTTGCTGTCGTACTTTTTTCTATTGTCTGGTTTTTAATCATATCATTTTACGAAAAACATCTTTTTCGTGAGTTTTTAATGACTTGTTTAGTCCACGTAAGAATTTCTGTTTTGCCGAGAGGCTTCTCTCATGTTTTTGAACTGCTCACTATTTCATAGGATTTTCTTGTCATTTGCCGGCAAGAAAAATTCTTCATTAAAGGGAAGGGAGTGGGGAAGGAATAAATCGAAATGACGATCATTAAAGTAAAAACGGACATGAGATTTTTTTTTGTCGAGTTTGAAGACCAACGGAGACAAAAGGCAATAAAAGAGAATTAGAGATGAGTTTAGATCATGTGACAATCATGTGATCAACAAATCATCAGATGTTTACGCATTATCGGGAACTATATTTGACATTTCCAGTGGTGTGATGTCTACTATAATTTGGGTCAGTACTCTACAGTAACGGCTCGATACAAGGAGATGGGAAATTTCAAAGAAACGGATCATAAGTACATCCACACATCGACACCCACACAGGACAGAGGAAGTAGTGGAATGAAGACGAGAGAGAAAGGAAAGATGGGAAAAGAAAACAAAGAAAAAGAAGGTTAAAACTTGATGTAAGTTTAAGAAAGAAAAAAAAAGAAAAGGGTAAAATTGAAAGAAAGAAAGAAAGAAAGAAAGGAAGAAAGAAAGAAAGAAAGAGAGACAGAAAGAAAAGAGTAAAACTGAATGTAACTAAAAGAAAGACAGACAGACAGACAGACAGAGAAAAGGGTAAAACTGAAAGGGAGAAAAAGGAAAAGAAAGACAGAGAGAAAAGGATAACATTGAAAGGGAGAAAGAATGAAAAGAGTAAAGCCGAATGTAACAGAAAGAAAGAAAGAAAGAAAGAAAGAAAGAAAGAAAGAAAGAAAGAAAGAAAGAAAGACTGACAGACAGGGAGTGAGAAAGACTGACAGACAGGGAGGGAAAAGCATAAAATTGAGAGAATGACAGAAATACAAGGGTAAAACTGAATGTAACTGAAAGAAAGAAAGAAAGAAAGAAAGAAAGAAAGAAAGAAAGAAAGAAAGAAAGAAAGAAAAAGAGAAAATGGTAAATTTGAAAGGTAGAAAGAAAGAAAAAGGAAGACAGACAGAGAGAAAAGGGTAAAACTGAAAGGGGGAAAGAAAGAAAAGAGTGAAACTGAAAGAAAGAAAGAAAGAAAGAAAGAAAGAAAAAAAGAAAGAAAGAAAGAAAGAAAAAAAGAAAGAAAAAAGAAAGAAAGGCACACAGAGAAGAGAGGGAGTAGTGGAATGAAAACGAGAGAGAAACGAAAGATGGGTAAAGAAAACAAAGAAAGAGAATGGTAAAACTTAATCTTAGTTTATGAATGAAAAAAGAAAGAAAAGGGAAAAATTGAAAGAAACAGAGACAGAAAGAAAAGAGTAAAACTAAATGTAACGGAAAGAAAGAAAAAAAGAAAGATATAAACAAAAGGGTAAAACTAAATGTAATTGAGAGAAAGAAAGAAAGAAAGAAAAAAAAGAAAGAAAGCGTAAGATAGTAGAAAAGAGAGTAAAAAGGACATATAAAGGAAAAAGTGATAACGAAGAAAGAGATAGTGACAAGAAGTGGAATGGAAATGAGAGGGAGGAAGAAAGACAAAAGTAAAAGGAAAAAGAACTTTGAAGAAAGAAAAAAGAAAGAAAGAAATGAGTTAAAAAGAGACAAATGAAAAAAGGAAAAAGAAAGATGAGGAAAGAAATGAGAAAGAAAGTAAAATAAATGACTTAAATCAAATCTCGAACGCAAACATCAACAAGATTTATATATTTTAAAACAACAGTTTACCTTCCCCCATCCAGCGATTGTAAATTTGAAACAAGGTCACACAACGTAGAGTTCCGTATTTGAACGTGCTGGTGATGTCAGAAATTGTCCAATTTCCATGACTTTTCCCTCGTTGGAACTCCAGCTTCCCTCTGGTACTGGTTAAATTTTTAGCTTCAGACTAAATTATTGAGGAGCAATTAATATTTACAAAATCTTGACACAATTTGCTACAAGGTTACATTCATGAGACACTCAGTGAGTATAGAATTCATGACTCTACAGGGTTAATCCTTTAACAATTACCCCGATTTGGGTTGTCCTATATTTACTAAGCTGGACTTAGTTTGGTAGAAGGTGATGTGTATATGAGGATCGAACGGGCTACTCTATAGTAATAGTCAAGCAGGCTAACCATTTCCCAACACTTAGGGGGATTTTCTAAGATGTGGTACAAGGATGAAAATGTGTGGTACCAAGTGAAGATGGAATTCATTATTCAGTCGTAATTGATGTAGAGAGACAAACTTGCTAAACATTACACCACATCGAAGTGCCCAGCTTAGATGTGGTACAAGGCCGAAAGTATGAGGCACCTAGTGAGGATTGAACGCAGTATTCAGTAATCGAAGTGCCGCTTAGATGTTACCCAAGGCCGAAATTATGGGGGCACCCAGTGAGGATCGAACGCAGTATTCAGTAGTAATTGATCTAGTGAGACATGCTTGCTGAATATTACACCACATCGAAGTACCAAATAATTTTCTAACGGTAGCTTAGATGTGGCACAAGGCCGAAATTATGGGGGGTACCCAGTGAGGATGGAACTTACTCTTCAGTCGTAAATGATCTAGCGAGACAAACTTGCTAACCAGTACACCACAGCGGCGCGCCCGTTTCACTTATGTGTTATTTCCTGTATCAATAAGTGTTATCTCACAGAAACGTGAGTAGAAAGTTTCTGAGAGTGATGGCGGCAACAGTGGTATAAAAGGTGTAAATCTGTTTTTCTTTTTTCTTTTTTTCTGGGCTTGAATTCGATTGATAACAAACTCCAAATTACAGACATAAATCATGAAAGTGAGAGTCCTGAATCAAATAAACAAGAAATAAAATTGAATTTCGTTTCCCCAGTTAACAAATTCCATCAAATTGATACTTTTTTTTTCTTTTTCATTTTGGAAAAGACAATCGCCATTGGTTAGTATTCTATCTGCTTTCCAAATCCGTCTTATCACTGTTTAGAATATTTTGTTTCGTGGATACTGCTCCCCGTTTAAAATGTTCAATGAGTTTATTCTTTTTCTCCATCATAGCAAAGTTTATTATCTTTGTTTTCGAATAAGACATATTTACTATTGATATTTGTTGATATAAGGTATTTGGCTTGTCGCTGTGAGAGATAGAGACATGTTTTATAAAACCCATATGACTTCTTACCGAGAGAAGCAAAGAAAAGTGAAATGACGATCCTGAATGTTTAGTTCTTCAAATCTTTATCCGACATATCGTTGTTTATAGCAATTACGTCCAACTCACTGTTCCCGCTTAAATTCTTCGACAATATTCTCCTATCTTTCCCTGTCACTGCAGACATTTTCTGTGTCTTTATTTTCGAACAAGAAATATCTATTATTAACGTTTTTTGATACTAAAACATTCGTGTTGTTACTGTGAAGGGCAAAGTCTAAAAATTTTCAACTTGTTACTGTTAGACAGATATATGTTCACGAATATTAGAATTTTTATGGTGACAGGCAAAAAACTTCGTGTGCTTGAAAACATTCGCCTTCTTTGTGAAAATGAGAGACGTGTGTCTAAAATCATTCGACTTTTCACCGTGATAGGCAAAGAGACATATGCCTAAAAGATTCACCTTAGTATATGAAGCAGAAAGTCGTGTGTCAAAAAACATTTGAATTTTTATCGTGATAAGCAAAGAGAGATATGTTTAAAACCATTCGACATTTTACAGAAAGGCAAAGAGACTTGTATCTGAAAACATTGCCTTTCTAACAGTGTGAAGAAGTCAGGTATCTAACATCATTCGACTTTTTACCGTGATAGCCAAAGATAGATATATTTGAAACATTCGATTTTTTTATTGTAATAGGCAAAGAGACGTATGTCTAAAAACATTGGCCTTACTGTGTGAGGTAGAGAGACCGTGTCTAAGGCATTTTTTTTGTTATTTTGATAGGCAAAGAGATGTGTGTCTACATTTCATTACAATCTTCTTTTTTTGTCCGTTATCTATATATAAGTGATACTGATGACACATTGAGTAAAACTACTATTCCGTCAATAAATTAAATGTATTTAAATTTCATTTTCGTTTTAGACATTGCCAAACTCAATTTAGTTTTTTTTTTTTAAATACAGACACTGAGATTAAAACATGCGTGATTTTAAACTTACTGCGAGAACTGTGATTTTGAAAGCGATTTATTAAATTCAATATGGCGTCCATTGGCCTTCTAAGTTATTTACATTTCCCTTTATTCAATACAATCATCCACATGAAGTTGCAAAATTCTATTACACAGTTAAATACAGAAAAATAAGACTAGGCCGATGCACCAATGACAGATACAAAACGGGTATTATTAACACCTTATCTTAAATAATATAGATACTGTTACTTAATTGTCATAGAATAACTATATTAAATAATATGGATACTGTTATTTAAGTATCGTAAACTACATTAAACTAACTCACAGTCAGTAAAAGCAACGTTGTTCTCAACAAGGGGGTGATGAAAAAATTTATATTCTGTTTAGAATTTTAAATAGCACAACTGCTATATAAGTATTTCTCAAGTTTAATTTAATAAATCAGTTATATTAGACCATCTGGCCAGCTTGTTGTACGTTAAACAACGACGTAGTGTCCTTTCTTTTATCTCCTTTTTTTTATCTTTAAATTGCTGATGAGAAACTATGGAATGAGAGATATTTTTTTTTAAGATTATTTAAGATTCATATTAATAATATATTAGGTTGGTGCAAAAATAATGTCGTTTTCTCACATATGTTACTATGTGAGAAAACGACATTATTTTTGCACCAACCTTAATATTAATACTTCGAGAAAGACAAAAAAAAACATGTGTTTATATTTACTTTCAATCTTTCTTTTTATGTCCCTTAATATTAACCCGAACTGAACCGAAGTAAAAACTACGATTTCGTCATTAAATTAAATGTATTTGAATTTCATTTGTGTTTTAAACACTGCCGCTATAAACTTGGGAGGTACGGTGGCGTAATGGATAGTGATTCGGATTAAAGAATCGGAGAGTCGATTTCGAATTCCAGTAGAATTCATTACATTCACTTACGTGCTAATATCTTTGGGAAAGGTATGAATCCTCCCTCCCCCAACTATGGGGAAATAACAGGACAGACTGGGTTCTGTAGTTTTAGATGACAACTGGTCTACCGCAGAAAGAAATGGCAACGTACCGCGGGAAAAAAAAATCTGCTTCGTTAGTCATACATCGAAAGATACATGATCGCCTAAGTGTGTATCACGCATGGAACAGAACTGACTGAGTGACCATCTAAATTTAGATTTAAAAAAAAAGACAGACATTGTTTGATTTGATGATTACCGTGAGAATCGTTATTTTAAAAAAGATATTTATTAAATTTAACATGTCTTCATTTATTATTTTGCATTTTCCGTTAGTCAATTCTACCAACCTCAACAATTTGTAAAATCTTTTTAAATGAGCTTCATGTGCAGACAGAAAAATAAGACGAAACCGATACGCAGATGACGGAACCCAAACAGAGATAATAATCAACTGGAAGCAAATAATATGGATATTTTTACTTAACACTTTCACTGCTACTCATTTGCCCAGTGCTGCCCCCATCCGGTCAGCCAATTTTAAAGAAAATGCCAAATTTCAACCTACATATTTTATTACACAGAAAACTGGCATCAGTGTGTTTTACAGCATTCCATTTTCATGGCTATACCTGGGAATGACTTACCAGATCAGTCATGGGTATACACATGATATCTTTTGAAGCATTGTCCTTTGTGATTTTACGATAGATGGCTCGACGGGACACTCATACCAGCGGTATGCAAAAAACATAGGTTTCGTACTTAGCCAGCTGGAGCAAGATAAGAAAAACGAAGATCTCTGTAGTTAGCAGCGATAGTGTTAAGTGTTCTTTGACGCATCAAACTGCTCTCGTCGCAATCAGAACGGTGAAGTCATTCTCAACGATGGGCCGATGAAAATCATATTATATTTATATTCTTAAATAACATCTATATAAGTATTTCAGACAGTCAGTTCAGTATCATACACACTTGGGATATCATGTATTTTTCAATACATGACTGACGCGACTGAAGATTTTTCCCGCAACAGCAGGTTGCCATTTCTTTCTGCGGTTGACTGGTTGCCAACCAGGCCTAAAGAACACGGTCTATCCTGCTATTTAACCCATATCTGAGGGGAAGAGATAGATACCTTTCACAAGGGTATTGGTGCGTAAGTGAATCTAACTAACTCGACTGGGATTTGAACTCGGCTTTCCGAGTATCTCATCGCGAGCCGATATCCATTAGACTACACATTTAGCAAGCCTAATTTAGTATATCATACGTTCACAACTGGCAGCATGTCTTTTGAGGATCGAACTCTCCTCAGTGATCATGTGACTAGATTATTGGCCCTTACACAACGGCGAGGTATCCTTTCTTCTGCCTATAATTTACTGATATGAATCTAGGAAATGAGACATTCGAATATTATCTTTCTTTATGAACAATGGTAGAATGTCTTCGGGGAACTTCAAAGAAGTATTTACCTTTATTGTTATGTAGATAGGATGAAAGCTTATATACTGAGAAGTGAATATTAAAATCTCTAAACTGTAGAAAATGTTGAAAGACACCAGATATCATTAAATAGAAGTTGTTTCTCATTATCCTCAAAAGTTGTCGGTCCTCTTTCCAAGGTGATATCAATTATTTTTGTATATTAATAACATACAGAATATTCTAGAGTTAGTTTTTTTTTTCTTGTGGAGACTTGTTAAAATATTCATTAACATATCAAAGACATCTTCTAGAAAAGACCTTTGAATTAGTCAAACGGATCAGTCTAATAACTGAAGGACAATCTAGCAACGTATTTAGGGAATTTCAAAATCTTACGAACATTTACTTTCATTAAGAAAAATATGCTTCATTTGAAATTTGTCCCTTTGGATTTTAATATGAAAAATCTTATGTCTATATAAAATCTAATAAGAATACATGGTTAAATCTTTCAACCGATGGGTGTGTGGTTTTGTTAGCTTTCTTCGAACGCAGATCCTCTTCTCGTGTAGATGTGATAGACACTGGCTTTTCCCTCTCGGTTGAGGCGCTTATATAACTTCTTTGCCGGTTGTTGCGTGTGTGCATATCCTGATTGCAGGTGATCTGATCATCTGTTTAAATATCAGGGGTGATTTACTGTCATACTGTGGGGCACGATTTAGCACCTGGTTGCTATAATCACCTTCTATGTAATCAATCTGATGCACCTAGCCCTTCTGATGGTCTGATATGATACTGGTTGCAGATTCTAATTTGGCATCTGTTAGGCTCAACCCAGTATATATTGTAGTTACCACAGATTGTTTTATCTTCGAACAACGCTGTGCATACATAGAAAAGGGATAGTTTTTCAACTGGTACTTGTTCCTCTCCGACCCCGGAAAACAAAGTTCGAATACTAAATAAAGTAGGCCATATCAACTTAGAAAAGTGGCAACAATCTTCTATTATTTGCCTATGTACCATACAAAACTAACTTTAATTAATATGAAAATTATCTTATTTTTTTGTCTTGCATATATATATATATATATATATATATATATATATATATATATATTCGTTGAGAAGGTGGGTCTTTCCGCATGGTGGACCTAAGATGGCAAAAATAGACGAGCATGCTGTCTATTCTTTATTTGTATCATCTTGGCTGAGGAGGAAGTGACGTAGGTCGTTAATGATTGGTCGCTTGTAATTTCAAGATCAGCAGTGGCAGTGACTTAATGTGTCCATTTGTTTACGTGCTTGGCTGATTTTTTTTGCTTCAGGATCGCCTGCCGGAATAGTACTGTCTCGGTAGGGTCTCTTGGGCGAACAAGTATGATGTTGCATGACCCGAAACTTGTCATGATCCCCAAGTCACAACATAACTGACGAGGCGATCCTGTGTACGCATTGGGGTGTTTTCATGACAAATAACACACACACACACACACACACACACACACACACACACACACACATATATATATATATATATATATATATATATATATATATATAGTGGAGCCATAGAGACATTAAACATAGGTTGTCGCCTAGGCGCTAGGAGTATTTTGCCCCCTAGTCTTCGTCAAGATATAAAGAAAAATAATGTAAGAATCGCAGTTTGGCAGCATTCAGTGACGTTGCCATTTTCTCTACTTGGGCGCATCCTATTCTTGATGAGAGAGTGAAATTAACTCGGTGAAAGGTCTTCCTCCATTCTAATATTTTCTGTATAGGCATTACTTGATATTGTGGTGATCACTTACATGTGCCACACCTCCGCTTTCTTTAATGTCATTGGTTCATAAATATATGATACTTATTATATGACAATTTTGCCATCGCACGTCATTTGAATTTTTCTCTAAAATCACGGATTGGTCCATTTCCTGACCAATCGCGTATTTTAGTATCTTTCTATATTTTTGGCGCCAAGCTCACTGGAGCCTATGCGTAACTATAAAACCCCTCTCGCTGTTAGCCAACAGCAGTGGCAGTTCAATTCTTGGAAAATACGGCACGGCGCATATTTCTTGTGACATTTTAATTCTTAATTATTACTCATTCGAGTAATCATACTAATTCCTATTGATATCACTCGTGTACATTACATCTTTCCACACTCGTAACACACTGTGGAATTATTCTTTATTTAGCTAAGACTTCAATTGAACTTGTAGTTAAATAACATTCAATATTGTACTCAACATTAATTAGCTAAACTTACCCTTTTTATTATGGAAAAAGGGAAGCAACTTTCTTTATACTTATTGTTGAAATTTGTATATCATTGTTAATACAATATTTTATTAATGTTCACTGAGCTTGATTATTTTTCTCTCGTGTATGTTGTACATGATTGATGTGGGGTGTTGTTTTACAAGAACACAGCTTTCCTTCTTGATTATATTCACGGTGACCCTAGCCAACAATCCTTACAGCACCACTACAGAGTCATAACTCAAAACTGCAGCTAGCGACTCTCTCCTGTGATGGCCATGCTCGACACACACACACACACACACACACACACACACACACACACACACACACGCACACACACACACACACACACATATATATATATATATATATATATATATACTTTTAGTTTATTTAATGCTTCAAAAATTATAGAACACAAGTATATAAGTGATACTTATTTTTTGATTATTTTTGTGGGGGGTTAAGTTTAAGTTATTTGCAAAATTGTTTTTTTCCCTTTTAAATCGGTATCAGCCCAAGCAAGGCAGTGCAGCCACTGACATGTAAAGTGCGGAGGAATTAGGAACAGAAACATTAGTAATGGGTAGAAAGTGAAAAGAGCATTCAGGAGGACAGTAGCAAGCATTTGGTATTGCATTTGAATATTTGAAGATTAAAGTTGGCTGGAAAACATGGAGCCGGAATGGAGGTCCACAAGCGAGAAGTGAGAGGAAAGAAACTGTTATCATAGAAGTTATAGCTACATCTAGCTAGCTCACCTGTAAATTAATGTGATGTCACCACCAGTCTAGTTTCTTTTATCTTTTTATGTGCTGTGTGTCCTCAGGACGTAGGCGATCATAGCTCTCCACTTCACCGGAAATTATGTAGCTCTCAATAAGTTTTGTCCCTTTGCTAGTTCCCCTAGGCCATGTTCTGTCATCCACTTGCTTAAGCTAGGTATGTCATGCGTTGCTTTCCCGTATCTGCGTATCCCTCTATTCGACCTGTGAGTATTAGATACTCCAAGCACTTTTTCTCATTACGTGTTTCAGAAATTTCAACTGCCTCTTCTTAATGTTAAGTATAATCTTCCTCCTTGTTTGCATCTTCTCTTTTTTCCCTGGTGTGACGAATGCAAGCCGACATATAACACCCATCCCCGTCCCACACCATGACCTAAATCACACACGCTTAGCCAAAAGCTAAAAATAAATCCAGCAGCAGCAGCAGCACGTGAAAGCAGCAACGCGATTGGTCGAGAGCAGCCAATCAGCAAGCAGGAAATTAGGCGCCAAAAAGGAAGAGACGCACGTGGTGCATCTAGAAAATTAGTAGCAGGCGAGCCGTTGACGAGTAAAGTCACATCAACTGCAAACTCCAAATAATAAGCCGAGACCGCACGTTCCCCGAGGCAGAGAAACAAATCAAATTGTTCCAGTGCCGAGAATGTAAAAGGGTCTAATGCAGCAGGCCTTCGCAACTCAAATATCGTCATCTCAAGGAGGAATCCTGAATTCAAACCCCGTGGCGGAAGACATGATCCAGTTCCAACCTCCAGTCATCAGAAAGAAATACATATCAAAAAGGACGGTTATCGAAATCGTCCGCTAAATCACAAGATATCAGATAAGTTCCTAAACCCCATCCCCGATATTATAATAGCTTGCAACAGTACAATAACATTATGTTCGTGCAGACACCATTACATACGTAATATCAGATTATTAATATTATCCCATTACATGTGCTGAGTTCTGCATTCGTTATCACTCATTTTCTCCCAACTTTGATTGGAGGCAATATTTCATTTATATGTTATTGTCATTTGTCCCATTTTCGTGTCATTAAAAATATTATATTTATCAACATCGATTGTTTCGTTTGTCTTTGGTCTACGGTCGGTCGAATGTAACATTTAGGGGATCCGGGAAAATTAAATTCAATTAAATCCTAATTGAATTAATATTTTTTTTTTACTTTATCTATTCCGACGATGATATAACACAAGGGAAGCAACCCTAAACCTCATTCAAGAATCCTTTAACTGAACGTTAATTGAGAAATAAAAAGGAATATCACCGTACGGAATATATTGATCCTAACCTGGCGTTATCCATCCATACGATAATAACGTTTCGGGGTGGATCTATGATACTGGTAATGTTTTTGTTTTGTCAAAAATCTATTTCTGTTAATATTTTTCCTAAAAAATGTATAGCTGGTAATATTATTATTATTACAGGGGCTACCACCCCGGATCAGGGTGGACCTGGGAGCACTAGCAAAAGAGGTGGTTCCACACAACTCAAAACCACCTAATCAGAGGCCTTACTGTTGGACGTAGTTTATCGTCTTACTCAGGACGAGACTCGCCTGGATTATACAAACGGATTACTACCTATGACACATAATATAAAAAATCTCTATATGTCTACAGATTTAGAAAATATCAAATACAAAACAAAACTGCATTGTGAGTGTTAGTTTCATGCCTCAATGTGATCTTTTGACTAAATCAATATAAATATTTATATATAAATATTATATATAATCATTATATTCTTAAATTTCTATTTTTAAGCTTATGAAACGGTTGTTAAGAACTTACTTGTTGAAATAAATGATAATTTATAACCGTGTTTTTGATGATGCGTTAAATTTTTCCTAGATGAATGTAAGATTATATATATATATATATATATGTGTAATTAATTCATCGAGTCTGATAGCAACCTCAACAGAATGCAGAAAGCACTTGACGGCCGTTTCGTCCTATATTTGGGACTTATCATCAGTGCGCATCCACTACCGAGAATTGAAACCCAGACAGTTAGGTTATCAAGCAAACATGGTACCAACTGTTCCAATGGGCCTCGGTGACGAAGAAATTACAAATCAGACTCAATAAAGCGCCACGGAATTCCACCACGGAATATGTGAGCGAGCAAATGTGAGTAAATATATACACAAACACACACAAATATATATGCAAACACTCACGCACACACAGAGAGGCACACACGTATATATGATATTAATTCAATTTAAATAGAAAACAGGTCATCTTAAGGATGTTTTCTATTTAAATTGAATTGATAATTGTTCTGATTTGTCATTGAGGTCTCTGGATTGCATCCTCCTTGAGATTATCCATACGGATTACCAAATTTTCATTAATTATATATATATATATATATATATATATATATATATATATATATATATATATATATATATATATATATATATATATATATATATAAGTAAAAAACAAGATAATTATTTTTGTTTGGGACATCTTGTTTAATTGGTTGGTCAATAGTGGCTAACGTTCTATCTGTTATGGATCACTTGTTCGCTAATGTTTTAGAGATTATTGACAATTATATGTGTCATTTCGCATGACATTCATATATTCTGCAGAATGCACTTAATTATACATATAATCTGTGTATGAACTGTTAATCAAATATGTTTGAATCCTGGCAACATTGCAAGTAGATTGAGTCCAATACATTTTCGTTGCAAAGGCAAGCGGTCTCATTTAAACGTTGATTTTCGGCTGGATATTAGTTAAATTGATTTTTTTTTATCAATTTTAACACCATCGTCAAAGCTTGGAAGATGTTTATGTGTATATAGATCTGTTTATTTTATTTCGTTTCTATTTTTTTTATACCGGTTGTACTCTCAGCTCCACTGGGAGATAAATCCCTATCAAGATCTGATGGGTTCAATGAAGTGTTTGGTTAATCATCAAATGCGAACGAACCAGTTAGGCTCAGAGCATTAATAAATTGAATTGTAAACGTAACCAAGCCGCTACGCTTGTATGCGTGTCTCTGCGGTCGAATATCCACACATGGGAACATTAAGCTCGTCTGCATGTGGACATTGTTATACGATTGCA
Organism: Acanthosepion lycidas; assembly: GCA_963932145.1. Taxonomy (NCBI): domain Eukaryota; kingdom Metazoa; phylum Mollusca; class Cephalopoda; order Sepiida; family Sepiidae; genus Acanthosepion; species Acanthosepion lycidas. The sequence goes on along the minus strand of OZ010580.1, from coordinate 67,860,043 downwards.
GACAGATCATCTACTTTAACATTTCTGAAATCAATTTATATACTTCTGGCAATACATACACACGCATACAAACACAAACACACACACACACACACATAGGGTTTTCCAGCAGCCACCCTCTTGATCCAGGGCAGCACTTGATGTACGCCAACATGTTGAGTCTGAGACCCTCACCAACAAATTCGGGAGTTCATTACTTATCAGAACGATCAGTTTGAGTTTTCCGATTCGGCGTACCTTCGTAATCATCATTAGACTCATCCAACTCTTTCCGAATATTCTGCACTGCCTCAGATTGACACCCAAACACCGTGAAATGTTCGTATTGGAGCTTCTGGCGCTAATTCCAATAAGTACAGCATGCCGTTTCCAAATTTCTGGCGGAGTGAATTGCGTCATGGGTGCTCTTTTTTCTCACAGACAACGGTGTCCAACTGACTCTAATATACTGTGCAGTCGGCAAAATCAAAAACAAACAACGTGCATGCGCAAAATTTAAAATAAAAATGGCCCCAATTGACCCATCGCACTTTGTGGTGTAGTGGTTTACTATTGTCTTTTCAACCATTTTGAATTTAGTCCTTCTCCTATACTAGTCACCAATCTAGTATATATAGCCCTGGTTCACTTGTTATTTAACCCATAGATACAATAAGAAAAGATAGATTTCACATCTTTCTCGAGAGCATATTAATTTTACCAAGTAACGAAAGTCGCTTGTAGACTTCCAATAGCATTAACAACAAAAATGGATGTATCACTTTAACTAAAAAAGAAAATAAAGTAAGAAATGGTGTTTGTCAATTTTAATACCTCCCAAACAAAACTGCTTTCATTTTAATCACCACACAGAAGGCTTTCTGCCTGTCATTAGAATGACTGACTCTAAACTCCAGCAGAGTAGCAGTTTATACCTTCCTGGTCGCAAGTTTTTCACTAACCAGGATTGGAGAGACTATATCGAATCAATTACTACTGCAAGGGAAGTTGGTTCATTGTGTCGGGCCAGAATTTTTTTTCTCGTCCGAATCTGTCTTTCATATTTATAAATCTATCTTTTGTTCGTCCATTGAATACTGTTGCCTTATGTAGTTGGGTGCTCCTACACTACATCTCAAGATTCTTGACAAAACCCAAAGAAGGAACTATAATATAATGAATCCGCACCTGACATCTTGATTCCAGTCACTTTCCTACCGACGTCGCGTGGCTTCCCTCTGTCTTTGATACAAATATTTTCATGACAACTGTCCTGATGAGCCTTTTTTTACTGGTGCCCGGACAATATGAACTTAAGCGGGATACTAGATTGACAATTAGGTTTCACCATTTACTGCTGAACTAGCTAAATGCCACCACCACTTATACACTATCAGTTTCTTTTCTCGCACTTCTCACGTGTGGAAATCCCTTCCGGTTTCTTGCTTCACTGATAAATACAATCTTCGCAATTTTAAATGCAACGTCAATCGCCATCTTCCGTTTTTTTTTAACTCTGTTCCTTTATTTTATTGTTTTGCTCAATCCTCCACTTTCTCAGTCTTTTTATTCTTTTTCACTTTCATTTTCACTAACCTATGTGTTCTAGTGGCATTGTTACGTTGCTTTGGGGTGAAACGATTGAAAAAAAAAATCAAAAATTTTCACAGTCTCTTCCGTTTATATGGGAGCAATTAATAACGAAAGAAAGAGAAATGACAGCAAGGTCCCAAAAGAAGCAGTGCGTGTGACGAGCAGTAGCAGTCTAATCAGCAGTCAGGTTAGGCTTAAGGTTCCAGTTTCTCCATTAGTGGATTAAAGCGTTGGTTTGTGACAGAGTAATTGTGAGTTCAACCTCTGGGCAGGGCAGCGTGTATTTGGACCCAGTGGAAATGAGATGTGTAATAATTGGGCAGTACTAAATAAGAACTAGACGAGTTATCTTCCCTGAACACATTCAACGGAATGAGAATAATCTAGACAAGATATCCCGAGACATGGTCAGAGGAACGAGAACAATCTAGACGAGATATCCCGAGATATTGTCAGAGGAACGAGAACAATATAGACGAGATATCCCGAGACATGGTTAGAGGAACGAGGACAATCTAGACGAGATAGCCCGAGACATGGTTAGAGGAACGAGAACAATCTAGACGAGATATCCCGAGACATAGTTAGAGGAACGAGAACAATCTAGACGAGATTTTGTAAAAAATTATTACCAGGAATACATTTTTGAAAAAAAAAAATTAGCATCAATACATTTTTGAAAAAAATAAAAATATTACCAGCAATAAAAATCATGTCGGCATTAAATAACCCATTGAGGTTGATATACCGTAAAACAAACCAAACCAAAGCAAATCGCCAAGCTTATCAGTCGCTTATTTCATTGTCACATTGTAAAAATAAAGGGGGTAATTTTGAAGTATTAGGTTGGTGCAAAAATAATGGCGTAATAATGTCGTTTATTGACGTATTTTTTAACGTCAAAAAACGACATTATTACGTCATTATTTTTGCACCAACCTAATAAAAAATTGACTGACTTGTACTTTAGTTGCTTGGTTGGTTGCTTTTGCTTAACGGCATATCAACCTCTATGTGTCATTTAATACTGTGCGAGACAGGAGGATTTCTTTGATAACAAAGAAAAGACTAGTGAACTATTACGTGACATCTGTCTTTTACAGCAGCGAATGTTGAACGGTCTCCTCAAAGATGAAGAAGAGACTCGAGGCAACGGAGATGTGTTTCTACAGAAGGATGCTGAAGATATCATGGACCGACCGTGTGAACAACGATGAAGTCTTGAAGAGGATGCAGAAAGGAGGAGGCTTATACTCAAACATCATGAAGACGAAGCTGACGTTTCTGGGACACGTAATGAAGAAGGAGGGCGTGGAGAATTTGATACTCACAGGTCGAATAGAAGGAAAGAGAGACAAGGGAAAGCAACGTATGACATATCTGGCGGGCTTAAGCAAGTGGATGACAGAATGTGGTCTGAGGGGAGGTGACAGAAAGACGAAACCTATTGAGAGCTGCAAGGGATAGGGAGAAGTGGAGAGCCATGATCGCCTACGTCCTGAAGGGACACAGCACATAAAATGAAAAAAGTAGTTGTAGCTGTAACTTCTAAGCTTAGAAAATCACCATAGCTGATGAGAAAAATAGGTGGATTCATGCCTTTCCCAAGGGTAATTGCGTGTAAGTGAATATAACGAACCTAACAGGAATATTGAACTCGGCTCTCCGATTAACTATTCCAAGCCAGTATCCATTACGCCACACGCACATCAAAGCTTTCGAAACCTGATATCCCTAAGTGGTCACTCATTTAGGCACTGACGTTGCTTAACTTCGGTGATTGTACGGAAACCGGTGTTTCAACTTGATGTGAACTTTTTTTTTGTTTTTTGCGGGTATGGCATCCATTAGTGTTTTTAACGTAAACAAATTTAAAATTCATAATCCAAACACGACTCATGACGCGAGACCCTTCTACGTGGTGTAATTATTAGCTAGATCGATTATGATTGAATAGCGAGTTCGATCATGCCACATCACCATATAGCATTAAAATGTTACCTTTCAGAATATGAATCTGCTGAAAGAATAGTCGATTGGTTCCTATCTTTTGAGCCATGCTTAATCTTTTCAAGTGTCACATCAGATAAGGAATGGAGCAATGCTACCGTATCTGGGCTGGTGCTTCTCAATCCACATTGCCCAGCCTCGACAGAGTTCGAAAGCGCATTCCGCCGCTTTGAAGGTGGTCAATAATTATTCGCCAGCCTGCAAGCCTTATTCCACAGACGAAACGTTGTCGCCCTTTCGCTACGATATCGCAATTACGCTCGGACGAATTATATTCCTTAGTGCCAGAAGCTCGGATCTTTACAGCTCATACCGACTGGCAATCCATCCCCATTCCCTTCATGTTCCTTTGATAAAAAGCATGTTCTATTCAGAGAGCTTCTTACCCAGAAAAGATACTTTGTAGAACAAACTCCCGAGGGAATACTTCCCTGACAACTACAACCTTGGTCTGTTTAAGTCCACCATCAACCGTTATCTAACCTACTCTTCCTCATGATACTCTCTTACTTTCCCTTCCTTTTACAATTCCACTTAGTAACTCTCTATCTTGAGTGGCTCCTGGGCCTTTTATTGGGTGAGCTAACAGCAAAAAAATGTATATTTGTCATGCATTTTACTCGCGTTTGAAACGAGACCACGTGTTCAAACCCCACCAATTGAAAAACGCGACACGTTTTTGTTGAATCCAATATTCCAGAAACCATAAAAAATTGTTCAATACTAAATACTAAATACTTCTGCTTCAGCACTAAATACTTCGGGTTCAATACTAAATACTTCTGGTCAAATACTAAATACTTCTGGTCCAATAGTAAATGCTTCTGGTCCAATACTACATACTAAATATTAAATGTGTAGAAATAGAAAGTTGCCTAGAAAATCAGCGTGCTCGTATTTCAGTTACTTCTCTCTATTAACCATCTGAGAGAAGCCTCGCTGCCTTCCATCAGTATGGCTGATGCTAACCTCTAGGAAAGTGACTCGTTGCACCTTCTCAGGCTGACATAAAATGGAAGGACTATATTGAATCTGTTGCTAGGTCAACTGCTAAGAAAGTTGGTTCATTCCAGAATCTATCATACATGTTTAGAATATTTCTGCCACCTACGGTCCAGTGATCCTGCTATTTACCTTGAGCTTCTTGATAAAATCCAAAGAAGAATCAGCAATATCATCGGTCAG
>OZ010580.1:67802776-67850276 GCA_963932145.1 Acanthosepion lycidas | reverse complement strand
CTTAACGCATGTTCAATTCGTTTAAAACCTAACACTTTCCTTCTGCCTTTCGCTTTCTTTCTTTATCAAAATTGTTTACTCTGTTTACAAAACTTATTTCTTTCTTTCCTTTCTTCTTCCTTTCTTTCTTTCCTTCTTTTTTCTTTCTTTCTTTCTTTCTTTCTTTCTTTTTTCCTTCCTTCCTTCCTTCCTTCCTTCCTTCCTTCCTATGTTTATAACGGTTGTTTAATCTATGTAAGTGGCGCCTCGCGGTAGAGTGGTTATCTATCTATCTATCTATCTATCTATCTATCTATCTATCTATCTATCTATCTATACACTTATCTCTGAATATTGCAATCTCTCTTTTTCTCTCTATCAATTCTATTCTACCAATCTCGATGGCAACTTTCTCTCTTTCTTTCTATCTACTCTAGTCTACCCATCTCTCTATACGGCAATCTCTTCCTTCCTTCCTTCCTTTCTTTCTTTCTTTCTTTCTTTCTTTCTTTCTTTCTTTCTTTCTTTCTTTCTCTCTCTCTCTCTCTATATATATATATATATATATATATATATATATATATATATATATATATTATTCAACCAATCACTTTATATGCCAATCTCTCACTTTCTCTCTATTTCTTCTAATCTACCAATCTCTGTCTATAGCAGTCACACTCTCTTTATCTATCTATCTATCTATCTATCTATCTATCTATCTATCTATCTATACACTTATCTCTGAATATTGCAATCTCTCTTTTTCTCTCTATCAATTCTATTCTACCAATCTCGATGGCAACTTTCTCTCTTTCTTTCTATCTACTCTAGTCTACCCATCTCTCTATACGGCAATCTCTTCCTTCCTTCCTTCCTTTCTTTCTTTCTTTCTTTCTTTCTTTCTTTCTTTCTTTCTTTCTCTCTCTCTCTCTCTCTCTCTCTCTCTCTATATATATATATATATATATATATATATATATATTATTCAACCAATCACTTTATATGCCAATCTCTCACTTTCTCTCTATTTCTTCTAATCTACCAATCTCTGTCTATAGCAGTCACACTCTCTTTATCTATCTATCTATCTATCTATCTATCTATCTATCTATCTATACACTTATCTCTGAATATTGCAATCTCTCTTTTTCTCTCTATCAATTCTATTCTACCAATCTCGATGGCAACTTTCTCTCTTTCTTTCTATCTACTCTAGTCTACCCATCTCTCTATACGGCAATCTCTTCCTTCCTTCCTTTCTTTCTTTCTTTCTTTCTTTCTTTCTTTCTTTCTCTCTCTCTCTCTCTCTCTATATATATATATATATATATATATATATATATATATATTATTCAACCAATCACTTTATATGCCAATCTCTCACTTTCTCTCTATTTCTTCTAATCTACCAATCTCTGTCTATAGCAGTCACACTCTCTTTATCTATCTATCTATCTATCTATCTATCTATCTATCTATCTATCTATACATAACTTAGACTTCGTCAATAATACTAAGTCCCGTACCAATATAACCGCACCAACACATTCATGAACATATGGCGTGTGTGTTGACGTGCGCGTCTATTCGTACTTGCTTGTCCCACTTTTTCGTTCTATTTATACACACAATGCACGTGTTTCGACTTATTCGTTCATTAACGCCAACAAAGTAGAGGCTCCCATTCGCCCTGTTGTTGTCTAATAGTTAGCACACTGAACGTGTAGAACGTTAGTAATGGGTTCGATTTTTGCTCGATGCTTTATACTAATGGCTTTATCTCCAGTTTAAAGAAGAGATTTGTTTGCACAAACAACTGCATGCACTTTGGGATGACTAGATTATAATGCCACTAGCACTTGGCGTCTAATTTTAGCGGTAGGTCGGTGACACTCATTAAAATGTACTGTACATAATTTTCAGTTGCTACAATATATTCATCCTTTTTGCCAGTTCGTCATAACTATATTGTGTTTTATCTATATAGACGGTGGGATGGGAGATGCGAAGGCATAGATTGATAGATTGTGGGCGGGATAAGAGATAAACAAGATAGATACATGTAATATTAAAAATATCTCGTGATTCAATGCATTTGAAGCATTGAAGTGCATAAATAAAGGAACAGGTAGGAAAAGTCTTATACAAATGAGAGAAAGAACAGATGGAGTAAAAATCCACTGTTCGTAGCATTTACTTTTTAAAAAAGTACTCAACAGAAAGTGGAGCAATATATTGTTATTATATTTTTTTTATTATAACACATTATAATAAAAACATGTGGAAATCGCCAGATAAAAGCTTTCATATTTCAATATTTGAACCATTTCTATGGTTAGTAACTAGTGATTGAATAATTTTTTAAAGAAATTTAAAACCAGTGTCACCTCTTTTTCGAAAGTTAAAGTGGTGTTGGGTGGGGGGATAAGGTCAGAATTAAAAATAGACTTGTGGGTATGTCTTGCTTAACCAATTAAATGTCAGATCTACGCTAAATAGAAAAGTAAATTTAGAGGGAGGTGGTGGGTGAATTATTTTTTCCTATCACGATAAACCGCTGACCAATTTTCCGCATATATTTGTCTACAACGACGATACATTTGTCGCTGGCATATTTACTGCAGTCGTCAATGATGGCCTGTCTATGTTTTGGTTTATCGTAACATGAAAATATAACTCACACACCTTCACCCTCTGAGCTTACTTTTTCATTTAACGAAGATCTGACATTTAATTGGTTAATTATATATATATATATATATATATATATATATATATGTGTGTGTGTGTGTGTGTGTGTATATATATATATATATATATATATATATATATATATATATATAATTATTCGTGAAAAGCTGAAAAGATTAAAATAGTAAAAGAAACTGAACATTAAATATTAAAAAAAAATTAATAGTTTAATATAACAATATATACTCGTGTGTGTAGATGTGCGTGTGTGTAGATGTGCGTGTGTGTGTTGTGTGTGTCTGTGTGTATGTGTATACGTGTGTGTCTGTCTGTCTTGCGGAAGTAGTGCTGCCCTGGGTCAAGAGAATGGCTGCTGGAAGACCCTATATCTGGAAACCAGCATTCTGTAGAATGCTACACGAGCAGGAGAACCTAGTCATGGCCGTCAGACAATTTCTGTGACCACATCATCCCTTAAATCTGGTCACCTAACGTCCCAGACAAGCAACAACCTTAGTTATCATGTGTGGGGACGCAGTTGAGAGAGAAACCAACAAGACTCCTTGTAAGACAAATGATGAACTGAAGGAAAGGATTATGGCAGCATTCACCATCCAGAATTTAGTTATAAAAATTAAACTAGACTCGTTTCATTGTCAAGCGATATTAGGAATAACTTTCTAAGAAATTAAGTAAATTTCTTAGAATTGGAATGAAACTGGATTTTAAGTTTAATTTTTATAATTAAATTTACAACATTAGTTTCAGTTTTGAAACAGAAATTTTTGTGACGCATACTTGTTTATACCTAAGGGGACAGTTCAGCTATTAATACTGGGAAGTGAGTTTGATCTCCAGTATGTGTAACACACATGTCTCCTTATGTATAAACAATTATAAGAATATGTGGAATCATATTTTTAAAAAAGAAAATAATTACACACACACACACACACGCACACAGACATATATATATATATATATATATATATATATATATATATATATATATATATATATATATATATATATATATAATTGAAGCTGATTAAAGGACTAGAAAGGATTATTATATATTATACTAAATTTAATACAACCAACTTAATTATGTACAATAACTTTTATTTGTCAACTAGTGTTTTTGAAAAAAAATACTATATCAGTTTGGGGAAGAAAAAAATACGTATTAACAAATATATATATATATATATATATATATATATATATATATATATATATATATATATATATATTCTATTATATATATATATATGTATATTGGTTTTATTAAAAATTAACACACATATATATATATATATATATATATATATATATATATAATATGTATATATTAGGTTGGTGCAAAAATAATGAAGTAATAATGTCGTTTTTTGACGTTAAAAAACACGTCAAAAACCGACATTATTACGTCATTATTTTCACACCAAACCTAATATTAATTCATAATTTTTTAGATTCATGACATGAAAAGGAAATTATAGTGGGCTAGTCATTTCAGATATTAATACTGGGAAGTGTATTTGATCTCTAGTATGTGTAACACACACATCGCCTTATGCATAAACAATTATGCGAGTCCATGTATATATAAGGCACTTCTGCGACAAGTAGTGCTTTGTTGCCTAATAGCAGTGGGTTCGCTACGCATTGCTTTTTTTCGGATCTGGTGCTTTATTTTTTCAGAATCACTCTGTAGTAAACCAGATCAATATCTGTGCAGATTCATCGATGCATTATTCGTATTCATCAATCAATCCATGATCTACATTAGTCGTTTCATATCTTTCAAAATACCTCGGTATATTCATTAATCATTAAAATCAGTTCAGATCTATCTATCTATCTATCTATCTATCTATCTATCTATCTATCTATCTATCTATCTTTTTGCTTTCCTTCACTTAAGTAGTCAATGTTATGCATTTTCTTTCCTTCTTTGTTTTCCTTCATTTAAATCTTCATTGTTAATCCGTTTCTTTCTTTCTTTGTTTTTCCTCAGCTACGTTTTAATTTTTATACGTTTACCACCTTTCTTTCTTTCTTTCTTTCTTTCTTTCTTTCTTTCTTTCTTTCTTTCTTTCTTTCTTTCTTTCTTTCCCTTCACTCAAGTCTTCGTTTCTATCTATCTAATCTCAAATGTACAGGCTGATAGACACTACTAAATAAATAAAATTGGGTATTCTATTTCAAATACGATACGTTCGCTATAACTATGTTATATATATATATATATATATATATATATATATATATATATATATATATATATATATATATGTACTTTAAATATGTAATTTTATTGATAAAGAGGCAAAGATAGTTATAAATAACAGTGTTCTAGGTCTAATGATAGAACAGACACACTATTTTCATTTTATGGGTGTTCTTTCCTAGGTAGGGGGCGGGCATTATTGCCAGTATCCTATAAGTCAGAGTCTCTTTATACCCACCAATGGGAGCCCACCTAAAACTTATTTATACATATATATATATATATATATATATATATATATATATATATATATATATATATATATATATGTATCATAATTAAGTAATTCATCAAGTCTTGAAGAAACGTCAACAGCCGTTTCGTCCTATATTTGGGACGCATCAGCAATGCGCATCCACTACCGAGAATTAAAACCCGAACAGTTGCGATAGGAGGCATACGCCATACCAACAGTACCTCGGTGCCGAAGAGGTAACGAATTAGGCTTGATAAAACGCCGATCGATCACATATTCGGTTCAAGCGGTTCTGCTGCTGAGTCCCGAATATAAGACGAAACGGCCGTCCAGTGCTTTCTGCATTCTGTTGAGATTTTTTTCTAGACCCCTTCGTCACCGAGGCCCGTTGGTACAGTTGGTATGGCGTTTGTCTCCTATTGTAACTTTTCGGGTTTCATTTCTTGGTAGCGAATGCGCTCTGCTGCTGAGTCCCAAATATAGGACGAAACGGCCGTCCTTCTTCTAGACTCGATTAATTACTTATGATTATTTCAAATGCTCCCAATTATTTTTATCTGTATATCCTTGCTTGAACCTGCTTCTAATACTTTGGACTGAGCGGCTTCTAATGCTTTGGACTGAGCAGCTTCTAATGCTTTGGACTGAGCGGCTTCTAATGCTTTGGACTGAGCGGCTTCTAATGCTCTGGACTGAGTGGCTTGTGGATAGTAGTCTTAGCTCGTGGAGGCACAGTTCGATGGTTAAAGAGAAACTCGGATGAGTTCCGCCACGGAATGTATGATCGAGCGGCGCTATATCAAGTCTAATTCTTTACTTCTTCGTTACCGCGGCCCGTTGGTACAGTTGGTATGGCGTTTGCCTCCTTTTGTTACTTTTCGGGTTTCAATTCTCGGTAGTGGATGCGAACTGTTGATGAATCCCAAATATAGAACGAAAAGGCCGTCTATTGCATTCTGTTTAGGTTTCTTCTACACTCGATGAATTACTTAATTATGACTATTTCAAGTCCTCCTAATTATTTATTTTTTATTTATTTTTATATATATATATATATATATATATATATAATGATGGACACTGCCGTCGATCTCGACGTATGAGAATCCGGCAATCTCCTTCAGTTTTTATGTTTGTGGCGTATGCGACACTTCAGTCCTGTTAGCGACCTGCATACAAGTCCACATATTGGGCACCGGCGAAGATCTCAAGATATAGGCACAAGAAGATTTACTGGCGCTTTTCGCTGTTGTCATTTCCTTTCTTAGCCGACCATAAGCACTTATTAAAAATATACATATAAATAAAATAACTATAATATAAACTTTAACTAAATAAATGCATGAAATAAATATAATATACACTTACAAAAATTAATTATTAATAATTAGTTTTTTTTTTAGTAAAAGAACAAATATTAAATACGCACAGCTATACGTGTGTCTCTGCATGTATATATAAATATGTACATACACACACAAACAACTAAAAACGAAAAACCTAAGACCCACCCATAATTAATACCTCAATATATAACGCCAAGGAAAAAACAAACGAACAATTAACCATTAAATAAAAATGAAACATTAGATAAACGGTAACATATGATATAAGTAAATATTTAAGTTACTGCATATACACTATTTAAAAATTACATATACGTGTGTGCATGCAGCGTGTGTGTGGGTGTGTGCGTGAGTGTACGAGAATATATACTCTATATACGTATTCAAACAGCAAAGAAATCATTCTATAAACCCAACCAAGCATACTTAATACCCTAAAAATAGAGATAAATAAATTTACCATTTAAGCAATAATTTATTAATAGCAAACCACAGAAGCAAGTGTACATGTGCTTGTGTTCCCTATTTTATACTATATATGTACAGACATCTATGTGCGCGTGTGCGTACACGCAAGCGTATCAATACAGGCATATGCGCATAAATTCAAGCAATAATAAATAAAAATGTAATTATAAACTTAACATCCTACAATTAACATTTTAAGTACTTAAGATATCACCAAACCAAATAAGAAAATGGAACAATAGCCAAGTGAAGGCGTATAAAAATATTTATCATTTAAGCATTGATATCAATGATTTATGCAAAAACGAGTCACTGTTTTCCTAACCCAAGAAAAGATGAGAACGCTCAAAAATTAAAAACGATAACATGTCTAGAGAAATAAAACTGGAAATAGATAGCAACAGATACAACTGAAAGAAATGAGGAAAAGAGAAAAGGATAAGGAGTGAGTGTAAAACGCACATCCGAAGAGGCGGGCGTGTGGCCGCACGCGCGTAAACGCAAACAGTACAGAAAAAAACACAGCACCAATGATAAGTGCCTAAAAAAGAAAAATCGAGAAATATAAGCAAGTCAATTACTGATATCCGCTGATGAGTGGACGGAACTCTGGATGCTGAAGGCAACATCAATCAGCTAAGTGGCAAACTTTTACTTATCTCTCTCGATACACGCACACACATATATATATATGGCAATTTTAATATAGATAGAGAGAGAGAGAGAGAGAGAGAGAGAGTGAGAGAGGGAGGGAGGGAGATTGAGATAAGTGATAAAAATTTTATGGGATTTCAATAATAATTAATAGTAATTCATCGAGTCTTGAAGAATCCTCAACAGAACGTTGGACTCCTCAGTAATGCGCATCCACTACCGAGAATCGAACTTTGACCGTTACGATACAACGCCTGCGTCATACCCCCTGGGCCAACGGGCGACGAAGAAGAAACTACCTCGACTTAGTATAGCTACTCACTAAATTCCGGTGTTGATACTCAGCCAAGTATACATAACCCACCGGATTGGGTCCCAAGAGCAATGTCTTGTTTCATCAAGCCGTTCACTCTAGAGCATTAGATGATGGATCAAGTAAGGGATATATAAGCGTTAGAAATTCCGGGGGACTTGAATGAATTTCTTTTTAAAAATATCACTAATCTGTTTGGGGTTACAGAGAGTGAAAGTGAAAGAAAGGACTAAATTGACGTTGTATTTCAAGTGCTAGAAAAGAAACCGTTAAAGTAGAAGTGGTGATTATATTTAGTTATTAAAAAATAATATATATATACAAATATATTACAAAAGTATTTTTTATATATATATATATATATATATATATATATATATATATATATATATATATATATATATATATATATATATATATATATATATATATATATATATATTGGTTAGAATGTTCGATTTCTGATCATGAGTCCCAGGTTCGGATCTCTCCATGGTGGATTTGTCAGGATGTCGACTTGCTAGATTAAATATTCATTATTTTTTATATGTTTACATTAAATTTGTAACCTGCAGGTGATATTACTTTTGTCAAATTTTCTTGATTGCACAGCGGCTCTTTTATAAATGCCCTTCGGTTTTTGTTGCCCGCCATCTTCCCCCTTTTTTCTTTTTTCTTTTCTTTTCTCTCTCTCTCTCTCTATCTCATCTTCTGATTTTCTGCGTAGTGTCACCGCAAATGTATACACCCATTTCTCGTGTCGGTTTTAATTTATTTTAGGTCAGCGATTCAGTAATGAATTATGTATCGGAAAATAATTCATATTTATCTGTATCTCACTCATTTAAACCGTCATTTAACCCCTCTCTTTAAAACTTATCTCTGTTAAATTTTAACCCCCCTTCACTTTTAGGCCTTTCTGTTTTTCTCTCGTCTGTTACCCCTCTCTAAAGCTTTCATTTACCTCTCACATTCTTCCTCCACTCTCATACATACACTGTCACTAATTTTATTTTTTATTCCTAGAGTTATTTTTTCTGATTTCTTTTTGAAATTGTATGTCTGATGAATTGGATCGTAATTACGATTCCAATGTAATAAATTATAACCATGGAATATTAGTGCTTAAGCCTTTTTATTATATTCTTACTCTGTCCTGGACATTTAGTTCTAACTGGATTTTATCTTCTTGGAAATTTATATATATATATATATGTATGTGCATGTATGTATGCATATATATTTATATATTATATATATATGTGTGCGTGTGTATTAACCACTAAGATTATATATATATATATATATATATATATATATATATATATATATAATTTTATCTAAGATATTAAAACAAAAAACATGTTGAAATCTTTACACAATAGCTTTCGTGTTTCGGTACTACGTTGTACCTCTTCAGGCGAGAGTGGTAAGTGACTGGTGGATTCAAAAGCAAAATGTTACCTCTAATGTTACCAAAATGTTAAAGCTATATAAACAATAATATCGATTGTAGTTCAAATAATTCATTCATCAGATCGATCGCAGTTGGGATCATAGTGTGAATGTTAACTCCACGATCTTTTCCTTAGCTGCATAGTATGTGCGTCCCTAGGGTTAACATACGGGTTTGAATTCATAGTTGTTCTCCTAGACTGATAAACAACCAAGGCCAGTCTGCCCTACTATTTAACTCATAACTGTGAGGAGAAGAGATGGAATTACACTTTTCTCAAAGTCATTTGCGTGTAAGGGAATGAAGCTAAAAATAACTACAGTGTAACCCGGATATAAGAGAGTTGTCGGGACCGGAGAAGAAGTCTCTTATATTCGGGTTTCTCTTGTATCCGGGTTTGGTCTATTTTTTTTAGGTGAGTATGGCTCTAATTTGGGACCAGAGAAAATCTCTCCTATATCCGGGTTTCTCTTATATCCGGGTCTCTTATATCCGGGTTACACCGTATGTATTAATAAATAATTCATCGAATAATAATAACAATCGACGTCTCCCAGATTCTGAAAAAATCTTAAAATCGAAAATTTTCGATTCAAAAGTTTGATATTTTAGATTTTTTTTTCTTTACTAATAAAACGTTTGTCTTGGTTAATTGTAATTTGAGAAAAATGGTGAATATAAATGTGAATCATCATAAAAAAAATCTAATGTAATCTTTGAAAAGTTACAGCCACTGAAAAATTTCTGATTTGACAAATATTTGTTTAAATGCCAATGTTTAACTCGCGAGCAAGAGAATGTAGCAATACTGAGGTGACATAGAAGCTAATCTCTTTAACGAATTATGTGCCTGAGTAAGAGAGCATAAGCTTTTTTCACATTTTTTCCCAGGAAAAATATCAAAAAATAACCTAAAAGAGTTTTAAAATCAGGTTATAAATGCCTTTTTTATTCTTGGGTCAGTGTCAGTTTTTCCCTCACCAGAATTGAACCCTTTTTTCTCTCTTGTCTTTTAAATTCCAATTGCCTTGCAGATTGCGAAGCCGCCACAAGAGAAACAGAAAACTATCAAATACTTTTGAAAGGCAGATGTTTATAGATTTCATTTTAGTTAAACTCTGCTTCTTTTTGTGACATTTTCCAAAAGTTGTTTTTTTCTGTCTGCCACTAAAATTCAATCTGATTACAACAACAGTAACCAACCAAGAGAAATTCCATAAACTCTTGTCTTACACATCATCAGGGATACACACTTGGGTTCAGTGCGGTCCTTGCATAAAAACTGGACATTTCGTATATTTAAACTTTATTGTGCTGTAGTTACTCTTTTTTTCTGTCGCTATTCAGTTCTTGATTAACATAACTCTGGTTTTATTATTTTACATTTTTATTCTTCCTCCAAAACCAAAAAAATAAAAAAATAAATAAACGACATAACTTTCTGAACATTATTATTATTATCCCGGATATCTATCTATATATAAAATTCTGTCCCTTCCGTCATTCCGTCCATCAGTCACACCTTTTAAAATAGTCATATATTGAAACCAAGTTTTGGAGTGAAGTGGAAATAAGTGAAGCACAGTTGGTTTTACTTGGTTGCGTAGTTTAGTACAATAAAATATCATTCATTTTTTTTTATTTGTGAAAAATTAAACTATTTAACATACAAAATACTCCCACTATTTAAAAAAAAAAAAAAAACAATTTAATGATTGAAATAACAAATACTTTTTTTTTAAGCGTTTCACCCCAAGCAAGGCGGGAAGCCACTAGGACGCAAGGGGTTACAGAAGATTTGGAGCAAGACCAGATAAGAGTGATAGAGGAAAGAATGAGCAGGAGGGTAGTGGATAGATTAAGGCAACTGGAGATGTCGATTGACATTACATTTGAATAGCTGGGGATTATAGCTCTCAGGGAAACTGGAATAGGGATGGGAGTTCCACAGGCGAGAGGTGCGAGACATGAAGCTGCTGAAGTAGAAGAGACGGCTACATTTAGGAGTTTCGACAGTGAAAGGTTGAGAGCGGGATGCCAGCCTCGTAGGGCGCTTGAACTCATGAAGTCTGGGAACCAGCGAATGCAGCTCATCGGAGCAATTACCATGAAAGTATTTGTAGAACAGACAGAGAGAGGCGACGGCGCGTCTGTGAGAGTGTGACTGTAGACGAGATGCCAGAACAGGGCCAATTATATTGCATATCCGAATTGTTGATTTGTAGATCTGAAGGATCGATTCCGGGGAGAAAAATGCAATATTGTTTTTTTTTTCTTTACATATATTTACTTTAAATCTTAGTATATATTTCATTTCGGTAAAGTATAATGCAAATATTAGGTTGGTGCAAAATAATGACGTAATAATGTCGTTTTTTGACGTTAAAAGATACGTCAAAAAACGACATTATTACGTCATTATTTTTGCACCAATCTAATGGTAGCATTTTAAATATTAGGTTGGTGCAAAAATAATGTCGTTTTCTCACATATGTTACTATGTGAGAAAACGGCATTATTTTTGCACCAATCTAATATAAACATAGTAGGTAGACTTTTCAAATCTCGACAAAAATATTCAAAAATACTAAATAATGTGAGAATTTCAGCACACGTCTATTTTCCTGAAATCTTTTAATAAAACGATTTTATAAATTTCATTCGACGGTAGCATTTTTATCGGCTAAGTAGAAATCTCAGTATACATCTGTATCTGGGGAGGGGAAATTTTTAGTAGTCCTTCCTCCAGATTTAAGCCAACTTTATACTCCGATTTTTCGTTAGTCATTGTCAGTCAGTCTTTGGTAGGAGTAGCCACACGCCCTTACCTGAAGTGTGGTCCTTACATTATTAAATTCAGAGGGTGGCTTCAAAGGATTTTTAAGTATTTATTCCATCTACAAAATCGCAAGCAACAATATCTAACGAGAGAAATCACATCACTTGAAGACTTGCAACAGCAACAAGCACTAAAATGGATAGCACGTCTATCTGGAAGAGGAATTAATGGCATCATGAAGAGGTTTGCATTCCATTCTACTTCATACACAATTTTAAGATAATAGCTCGTGGACTTGAGAAACCTATTTTACTGAAAAACTGTTTTACGAGAAAAATCATGAATTTCAAACAAAATTAGAGCTGACTGTTTCGTCAATGTATTCCGAATGATTCCCTATAGGGAAAAAGGTAACATTACCATTAGCAATCCCGATAATTAACATGATCATATTTTTAAATATGTCGAAAACATTTTCCTCTATATATCTTTGAGATGAGGTATTATGATTACTTGCATTATTTACATTATTCGGACTGTTATCCTCATCTTCATTGCCATATTCACAAGGACACATGGCCCAGTGGATAAAGACGTTGGTTAGATCCAGTGACTAGCTTCTAGTGATATAATGGTTGTCTATATCTATGAGATGAGGTATTATGATTACTTGCATTATTTACATTATTCGGACTGTTATCCTCATCTTCATTGCCATATTCACAAGGACACATGGCCCAGTGGATAAAGACGTTGGTTAGATCCAGTGACTAGCTTCTAGTGATATAATGGCTGTCTATATCTCTGAGATGAGGTATTATGATCATTTACATTATTTACATTATTCGGACTGTTATCCTCATCTTCATTGCCATATTCACAAGGACACATGGCCCAGTGGATAAAGACGTTGGTTAGATCCAGTGACTAGCTTCTAGTGATATAATGGCTGCCTATATCTCTGAGATGAAGTATTATGATTATTTACATTATTTACATTATTCAGACTGTTATCCTCATCTTTATTGCCATATTCACAAGGACACATGGCCCAGTGGATAAAGACGTTGGTTAGATCCAGTGACTAGCTTCTAGTGATATAATGGCTGTCTATATCTCTGAGACGAGTTAGTATGATTATTTACATTATTTACATTATTCAGACTGTTATCCTCATCTTCATTGCCATATTCACAAGGACACATGGCCCAGTGGATAAAGACGTTGGTTAGATCCAGTGACTAGCTTCTAGTGATATAATGGCTGTCTATATCTCTGAGACGAGTTAGTATGATTATTTACATTATTTACATTATTCAGACTGTTATCCTCATCTTCATTGCCATATTCACAAGGACACATGGCCCAGTGGATAAAGACGTTGGTTAGATCCAGTGACTAGCTTCTAGTGATATAATGGCTGTCTATATCTCTGAGACGAGTTAGTATGATTATTTACATTATTTACATTATTCAGACTGTTATCCTCATCTTCATTGCCATATTCACAAGGACACATGGCCCAGTGGATAAAGACGTTGGTTAGATCCAGTGACTAGCTTCTAGTGATATAATGGCTGTCTATATCTCTGAGACGAGTTAGTATGATTATTTACATTATTTACATTATTCAGACTGTTATCCTCATCTTCATTGCCATATTCACAAGGACACATGGCCCAGTGGATAAAGACGTTGGTTAGATCCAGTGACTAGCTTCTAGTGATATAATGGCTGTCTATATCTCTGAGACGAGTTAGTATGATTATTTACATTATTTACATTATTCAGACTGTTATCCTCATCTTCATTGCCATATTCACAAGGACACATGGCCCAGTGGATAAAGACGTTGGTTAGATCCAGTGACTAAACCCAAAGAGTTGTGAGTTTAATACTAGGCCACCACAGTGGTGAACAAAAACTTGGAGAGTTCAGTCAAAGGGAAATAAATGAGATATCCGGAAAGTCATGCCACGTGGAACTAGAACAATCTACCTCGGTGGATGAAATAAAGGGTTCAGTCCAAAATTCCAATCAACTGAATATGGCCGGAGTGTACAACGGCCGAAACGTTGTGAATATTGCGATGAAGACGAGGATAACAGTCTGAATAATGTAAATAATGCAAACTTTTTTCGTTGCAGTGTAAAATATAGCAGAAGTTAATAATAGATATTGATCTTAACATGGGTTACAGGCAAATGTGTGCCGAGAAAAAAAGATAATGCAGTTAAACTGAGATTGGTCTCTTACCTTTTAATCATATAGCTGACTGGTTAGAGCAGGATCTCCAAACCTGGGCGATATCTCCCACCGGCGGACGATTTCAAGTTGGTTGGGCGATGAACAACTGATGGTGGGGAATGGAAATTATGGTGGGTGATATATGATTTTGTGCATTAAAAAGATATTTCAACATATGCTACCCGAAAAAAATATTCAAAGGACATATGCAAGAACCTTTATTTAAAAAAGTAAAAAAAAGAAAAGAAAGAAAGAAAGGAACTGAGGAAGGTAAATGGGATTTACTGATTCACATTCTGAGATAAAACATAGGTATCCCAGCAAACAAGGAATATTTTGGTATTTTCTACAGTCCTGAGAAGGGTCATTAACACATATATATTAGGTTGGCGCAAGAATAATGACGTAATAATGTCGTTTTTTTACCTATTTTTAACGTCAAAAAACGACATTATTACGTCATTATCTTTATTTGGGATTGGTTTGTTTATTTATTTACTTGGATGAATTTAGGTTAATTTATTTTACTTGTATATTTTCTCTTTTCGGTTTTCGATTTTTAAGTAACATAGTATTTATTTATGTTTTATTTCTATTTTTTTATTGTTATTGTTTATCCCAAATAAAGATAATCAATTAAAAACTGTTCCCGCCAAAATAATACTTAGAATGAACTACAAAAATCAACCCCAAAACTGAACAAATGGCTTTAATTAAATTCCCAAACCAAAACAAAACTGTTAAATAAGTGATATAAACAAATTTTTACTCCGTTAATAAATAAATAAAATAAGAAACAAAAAAATAAAAACAAGCAATATAATTTGACCTAAATGGATAAACAAACGACTTCCGGTGAAATAACCGCCATAACAGAATACCCACAATGCATCACTAACCCGTATATATATAAATAGCCGAGAAAAATAACAGCATATGTGGCCTGACGATTGCATATAGCATGAAACAGACTGTCGCCTCTAAGTGTTGACTTCTATGTTCACTTTTACATTTACACACGCTCTATCTCTGATATTGAGCACTTTATTCCATAAATATAGCACACCTTAAGACTATATTTCTTTATATATATATATATATATATATATATATATATATATATATATATATATATATGTGTGTGTGTGTGTGTGTGTGTGTGTGTGTGTAAATTATATATATATATATATAACAACTTTGCCAGTAAAATTAATCATTCACTTTATGATAAAAGTTTCTGTCAGTTATGAAAAGTTCCTGTCAAAAGATAATTTAGCTATCATTGTACGTTTTTAAATATTCATTATACAGGCAGACGGTGGAAATCTTTTCCAAGTAGGCGATGACACAAAATGGTTGAAAAACTCTAGGTTAGAGCGTGAGAAACTGGTTCGAACCCGGTTCCAATCTCCGCCATCTATAAAAATCAGCATTTACTCAAATAAATCTGGCTTTCCATACTGAAAACATGCAGTTCTTGAATCGAACAAGAAAAAAAAACGTGAACTTCGGAAATTCTATTCGTATCTTCAATCACGATGTTCAACCACAAATTGGAATAACATATGAAAAATTTAATTGACAGACCTGATATATATATATATATATATATATATATATAAATATATATATATGTATATATGTGTGTGTGTGTGTCCGTGTGTATTTGTGTGTGTCTGTGTGTGTGCGTGTTGTGGAGGTAGTGCTGCCCTGGGTCAAGAGGGTGGCTACTAGAAGACTCTATGTATGGAAAACAGGACTCTGCAACATGCCACACAAGAAGGAGAACCCAGTCATACCCGTCAGAAAATTTCTTCGACAAAATCATCCCATATATATATATATATATGTGTGTGTGTGTGAAATGGACTAAGTCTAAGTAAATGCTCTGTTTATAATAAACAGTATTAACAACGTTTACCGACCTGAAATTTCATAGAAGCGTCTGGTTAGCAAGGTCAAATCCTGGGAAATTTGTAGTTTAAAGACAATAATTTAGCCGCGATAACCAGAAGCTTCCCTTGTAGCTAAATGTTATAGAACGCCACGTTATATGACGGTTCCGGGTAGGAGACAGGTTCGGAGGACACATATTTTCTAAGAAATTTCTCGGACGTTCAAGCCGTTAAATGCTGTTAAAACTCTTTATTATAAGGAGAGCAATTACTTAACTATTTTATCTATAAAGATAGCTTATAAACTGTGTATGTGTGTGCATGTATGTGTATATATATATATATATATATATATATATATATATATATATATATATATATATTACAAAATGGAAAACATTCGACGTTTTCTTTTATATTTCCCCGTCCTCTCTATATAATTGCATTAATGATGGCATTACTCTAATCTCCTGAAGTTCTTTAAAGTAACGAAACGCATTACATAGAATGTTTACATTTTGTCATTCAATTACCTAACATTGTTCGAATATGTAGAACTTATAGAATATATAATATTCTATAGAACTTATCATTCACACACACACACACACACACACACATATATATATATGTGTGTGTGTGTATGTATATATATATATATATATATATATATATATATATATATGAAACTTATAGAATGCATCATACTCTCCCATATACGATACACCTAAGTATAATGTTTCATTTCTTTTATCATATCACCCAAAGCAAGAGCATAAAACCACTAAGATGCATGGGGTTACTGACAGGGAAAGCAACAGTGTGAGGGCAGTCCGGTTCAGGGAGGCAGAGAGAAAAGAACTGGACTTAAGGAAACTGAACATGACGATTGACATTGCATTTAAATCTTTGAAGAACGTAGTTGGGAGGAGAACAGGAAAGAGGAAAAGAGTTCCACAATTGAACAGTGCATGAGAAAAAAAACAAACTTTTAGCATAGAACTGATAGTTGGTAATTAATCATTTCAGCAAATTACGAGACATTAGCTACCAATCTAGTATTGCGTTTAAATTCATGGAGTTGAGGTGGGAAGCCCACCAAAACAGTTACCGTGAAAATATTTATAGAACAGAGAAACTACGTTATGGCGGTGGGAACGTGACAGAAGCCGAGATGTCAGTCCAGAACTAATAACATTGCAGATTCTTCTTTAGATTTTTTTAAGAATCTCAAGACACATAACAGAAGCAGCAGACCAACAATATTCAGTGTACGGAGGTGTTTTAGACTTATACAGCGTGCGTAGGGTAAGTTGTTGTCTAAAAGGCGCAAAAATGAAAATAACACTGATATCTCAATTTAACAGATATATTTACCAAAATTACACAAACATATATTGAAATACTAAAGAGTAAATTTATTCAATATAATCGTCATTAGGTTCAACTACGGCCTCCATGACCTCCTGCAACTCTTCTGTACGGTCTGCTTGTTAAGTATGTGAATGATTCCATAATCCTTGGCTTTAGTTCATCTTTGGTGTTAGACGGAGTTTTGTTCATCTTTCGCTCAACTGCGCCCCACACATAATAATCAAGAGGGTTGAAGTTTGGGGAGTTAGCTGGCCAGATGTAAAAGGTGATGTGGTCGCAGAAATTGTCTGACAGCCATGACTGGGTTCTTCTGCTTGTGTGACAGATTCGTGGTACCAGAGATAGGGTCTTCCAGCAGCCACCCTCTTGATCCAGGACAGAACTCTCTCCTCAAGGCACTTGATGTAGGTCTCCGTGCTGAGTCTGAGGCCTTCATCAACAAATTCGGGAGTTCTTTACTTATCGGAAAAATTAGAGTGAGTTTTTCGAGCTGCTGTATCTTCGTAATCACGATGAGACTCACCAAACTCTTTCCGAATCCTCGGCACTGATACCCAGACACCCTGAAATGTTCATATTGAGGCTTCCGGCGCGAATACAAAGCAGTATGGCTTGCCGCTTCCAAATTTCTGGCGGAATGAATTGCTCCATAGTGATCTTTTTCACACAGACGGTTCCCAACTGACCCTACTTTACTGCGCAGTCGACAAAATAAAAAAATAACGCGCATGCGCAAAATTAAAAATATAAAATGGCGTCAATTTACCTACGCACCCTGTACATGGGCAAGATAGATTCTGGCGACATAGTAAACAAAATTTCCGTTTCAACCACTAATTATGTGTGAGGAAATTATTTTATCGGGTAGTGGGATTAAAATTTAAGCTAGTGAGCCGACTAGATTATGCATGGCGCTACCTATTCTTAATATCATCAGAATACCTAGTTTATATACCTTTAGTAATCGGTAAAGTGTGGATATTATCGAATGTAAAAAAACGCTAAAATCTCTTCAAAACAAACGAAAAATAAAATAAAATTAAGTTACACATAAGTTTAGAAAATTGTGCCCGTTATTTTTTTTTTTAGAGTTTTTAAAAACTGGACCTTTCAGGAATATTTCACTAATTTTCGGCCATATCATGTTGAACTACCACTTCTCTTACAATCACCGAAGTTAAGCAACGTCGATCTCTACATCTACAAGCCTAAACATTTTCTGGCCAAAACTTTGACTGAACAGTGAATTATTTGTACGTATATTTCTCATATTTTCCAAATACATCAAATACTGTTCATTGGGCACAATATTGTCTTATTTAGTAGTCGGGAGGGAGTGACAACAGTTATTTGAAGTTAATGGTACAAAAAATTGTGGTAATTAGGGTAGTTTATTTTCCACTCGGTTTTAACTTGATAGCAGTTATCGCAACAAATTTAGAAACTTAATATAATATACGGGTCGTCGCTTATTGTACGCCTACCGAATACATGCTTTTGATTAAACCCTATATACGTAAAACAGCATTGCTTCCATTCTGTTTTTATTTACCTTTAATTTTTATTACTATTATAAATTTGAGAGTTGGGGTTGGGTGAAGAAAGAAAAAAGTGAAAAAAAAAAAAAAAAAAAATACAAACGAGAAATTCTGATTTTAAGCAGGAACAGCATGAATGCAGGCCAGACTCTTCATAATTGAAAAATGGAATAGTTTATCTTGGACCACATCTCGTGAATAGCTGTTAACTTAACAACAGACGAGGTGGGTTGACTTTCCTTTTTTAGGTTTAGTTTGTGCTATTATAATAGTTCCAGTATTCTACTACCCTAGATGTCTTTCCAAAATTGCTCGTCAATTCTCGCACTTCAATGTTTTTTATTAAAGAAATGATTACATTATATATATATATATATATATATATATATATATTAGGTTGGTGCAAAAATAATGACGTAATAATGTCGTTTTTTGACGTTAAAAATACGTAAAAAAACGACATTATCACGTCATTATTTTTGCACCAACCTAATATATATATATATATATATGTATATATATATAATATATATAATAAATATATATATATATATAATATATATATATTATATATAACATATGTATATATATATATATATATATATATATATATATATATATATGTATTTATAAGTTGTATGGATATGAGTTTGTGACGATCAGGCAAACTCTATGAGATCTCAGTTTGCGATCATCAAACTCACAGATATATATATATATATATATATATATATATATATATATATATATATATATATATGTGTGTGTGTGTAAGTGAGTGGTGTGGTCGCAGAAATTTTCTGACGGTCATGAATGGGTTCTCATGCGTGTGTGGCATGCTACAGAGTTCTGTATTCCATGCATGGAGTCTTCCAGCAGTCATTCTCAGAGTTTGATGATCGCAAAAGCGTGAAATGCAGGGTCACAAACTCCTATCTATACAATTTATGTTAGATCTATCACTGATATTAAGCGCTTTCTACTAAATACCGGGCATATAATATATATATATATATATATATATATATATATATATATATATATATATTGTAATGAACTCGTTTAGAATTCGAACTACATTTATATATATATATATATATATATATATATATATATATATATATACACTTTGAATTCCAATCGAGCTCATTACACATACACACACACATACATGTATATATATATCATATCACTTACGTGCTAATACTCTTCGAAAAGGTATGAATTTATCTCTTCTCTTCTCAGCTATGCTCGAATAGCAGGACAAACTGCATTCTATAGCCTTGGGTGGCAGCAGGTCAAGGGGAAGGAAAAACTTTGAATTCAAAACTCCCACCTGTCGGTAAATAGCAGGGCAGACGGATTTCTGTATCCATAGTTGGCAACCAGACTAAGAGAAGAACTCTGAATTCAAATCCGTTGCCGAAGTTCCTAAGACAGTCTGATGTCATGGTCAATTTCATCCTGGTAACTCCTGCGTCGACCCCGGTGCCAGGATCTGTTGACCTTTCCCTTTCCCTTTCCCTTCGACGATGGTTGCACTCGATCCCGTAAGTTTCGTTCTATGATAATATTGAACTCATTTGGGAGTAAGGAATGCTGATGCATTCCCAAGCAATCTATGTTACCTTTTCTCTCAGTAGGTCTTTTAGTCATCATGTATGAGTGAGCTTGTCTTGGTACCTGAAGTTTCAAACTGATACGATATTTATGATTCAAGAATAATTTCTTTTGCCTTGATTCCTGGGTTGACGAGAAATGTACACTCAGGATATCACACCTGTATCTTTTTTCTGGATTATTTATTCCTACATTAAGGGTGCTGGAGATAAACATATTCTAATCTTTGACATTATCCAACTGATATTCAGGGATTTAGACCTTTGAGTAATTTCGAAGGAGAATATCCTATCAACATGTGTATAATATCGGGACTAGTATACTACCATTTTGTGAATCAGTTCTGTACTGTCTTTGGAGGAGCCTCTCGATGCCATGGTGAAGGGTACTGTTACGACTGTACCTTAGGACAATTCAGTCGAGGTTGTTGATGCATGCGACTCCTAACTGTCTCACTATTTAATCTTGCCATCATCACACTGATTTTTAAACCAAATTGAATCAAAAAATAAAACCCAACCTCACAAAAAGATAACTAGACAGCAGGTTCACAATTTCCGACAGGGGTCTACGTTCCGAATTTTTGGAGGTGGAACTCCATCTTGATGCCAAACCTGACCTACTATTCTTGTATGAAACTGGTATTGATACCTCTATCCCAGCGCAGAAAGTCGCAATTCCGGACTACTCACCCCTGATAGCTAAACGTGACCATCAAATATTTTTATTACAACCCCGCAAGTTTTAAGACTTATCAAAAGTCTTGGCCCTAACAAGGTTACCGGTCCAAATAAAATCCCAGCGGTTCTAGTTTTACGCTAAATTATTCCCGATCTTATCGAAATTATTTAATTTCTCTATGAAGGAGAAACTCTTCCCTAGTCTGTGGAAAGTGTCAAGTGTTTGCCCTGTTTTCAAGAATGTGGATAAGCGTTCATTCCCGTCACAATACACACTCATTAGCCTCCTCAGACCTTTGACAAGGGGTGGCAGAAAGTGATATTCCACAGGCTCTCTACAAATGGAATCGCTGGAAGAGTCTTCTCATCGTCCTTCCTAACGGGTAGGTCCCTGAAGGTAGTTGTTAAACGCCAGTCCTCCGAGGTCCAAGGGATCGACGTAGGCGTCCCTCAAGGTTCGATTCTCGATCCAACTTCCTGCTTTACATAAGTTGTCTGCGTAAGAGTATACTCCGATCATTAGTTTATATCTATGCTGATGATACAACGGTATACTGGCGCACATCCAAAATTCTAAATGACCAGAGCTTTTGGCCGTTGATCTCTCATGACAAATTATTTTCCACCCTACAACCGCTTTTCTCACAGGGGAAACATCGCAAGCCTCTCGCTGCTTTAACACCATTTCCATGGAAAGTGCTCAGACAAACTACTTTCCTTAATTCCACCAGTTCTAACCTTCACGGTAAGACCCGCCATGCCATGCCATTGTAGTGAACCATCCTCGTTTCTTTCATATCCCATCGGTGAGATGTAAGTTCCACTCGAGCAGTTCCTTCCCGCCAATCGCTGTTTTGTGGAACCGAATCTCAAAAGGATGCTTTCTCAATTACTATAATCTTAACATGTTCAAATCTTGGGTCAACTGTTCCTCTTACTCCGTAAATAATACCTGGAGTGTATCTTCTTGGGTCTTGTACAAGATGAACATCATTAGAAAAAATACGAGAAAGTCCAGGTAAGAAGTTACTTTGGTAACTAAAAGTAACTAAAAACTAAGTAAAACGAAACAATAATATTGTTTAGCACTTTGAGTTAATGAGCGCGCGCGCACACGAACACACACACGAACACACGAACACACACACACACACACACACACACACACACACACACACACATATATATATATATATATATATATATATATATATATAAACAGCCATACCAGCTGGTCGATCAGAAAAAGCGTACAATTAAAATGGAGCAAAAACAGCATCATGTTTACATGTAACAAAGTCTATTTTCTTCAATTACTTTAAAGTACTTTCATTAAAAAACATTTTGAGTAAGTGCAGTTACTGATATAACAGAAGTAATCTGTATTTATTCAATCAAAGTTAGCCGAGCATATGAAAGGGTAAAACAGGCAATATGAAGACCTACTTCAGACCACAATTATTTTGGAGTTTTTGAAATTCAATTTGTCAGTGTGTAAAAGAAAATACATTTATAAAGCAATTGCTAAGTTTGATGGGCATTGGCTGAAAGATCAACGAAAAATAAGAAAGAAACCAATAAAAATCGCCATTTTTCGCTATTTACTCAGTTTTTCACAATATGGGTGAAAACAATTATCAAGTTAAATAACTGTTAAACAATTAACTTATTGTTGGCTACAAGTGAGTGACGTTTGTATTAGATTGCTTAAAAATTGAGAGAGTTTTTAGTTTAAAATTTGTATTGAAATCGACTTGTAGTTTTTCGAGGTTTTTCGTTAAACACAATGGTCGAGAAATAAAAATTAGTCATCAAATGAGCTCATCATGATGTAAGTAACCAATATACCGAATTTCAACGAAATTGGGGGAAAACTTGAATGTATCGAATTTTGATCGGCTTTAAAAAATATTGATCTTTAAAAAGAATATCGATTCTTACGCTAAGAACATATCTCTTACATTACACAATGTATGTGCCAATTTTGGTCAAAATCGGTTGGATGGATCTCGAGTGAAAAAGTATCACACAGGCCGACAGACACACAGACATCCTCTGTTTAATATATATAGAAAATGGGCGTGTATATAAATATTTATATTTATGTATCCGATTAAATCGGAACACACACTAAAATTTATTAGGTGAGTTGAGAGCGACCCTGTAGGATGAAAATAAGACCTATGAAAGGACGAAAGAACTCATGGAGAGTCAATGGCCAGTTAGCTAGAAGTGGTTTCTTAATAAATCACTGGGGAGAATGCAACGGAAAACCACTCCACTATCAATCACCAGAAAACTTATAGATTTTAACAATTAAATTATGAAAGGGGTTAAGTTCTATCGGAATTCATTCCTCGTCCGTCAAGGAGGAGCATGTGCAACAGTTGATTGTTAGCAAAAAACGACGTAAAGAGGGCAAAGTTCCTTGTAATTGATCCCTTGTCAAAGAAGGGAAGACATGAGTGCCAGGTTTCATCTGACTGCCGTGTTAGCATCAAGCAAAAATGAATTCTCGGGAAATGGAATATAAGAACACTAAACCAAATCAGCCAGTGAGAAATTATTAAGTAGGAAATGAAGATCTTAAATGTTAATATTTTACGCGTATGTGAAGCGAGGTGGGCAGACCACGGAGATTTCTTCAGTGAAAAATACAGGAGCCTATATGATGGCAGAAAGAAAAATGAAAGAGGAGTAGGACAGATATTAGACAATGACACGAAGAAATGTGTTCTAGGATACTGTAAACTATCTGAAAGAATTCTTATCGTTAAACTGAAACGAAATCCTTTCAACATATCAATCATAGCTGTTTATGCACTAACTGCACAAAGAATAAATGTAAAAGTCTTATTTACGCTAAACAATACCATGATTCATTGCAAATCTCGATAAATTACAATCGTCAAGGGAAACATGAATGCCAGAGTAGACAAGGAGAGAAATGGTGAAATAGTTGGCCAGTCCTGACTAGAAACTCGTAATGAGTGTGGAGAAAAATAGGCCCAATGGTGCACGACAAATGATCAGACAATAGCCAATACCTGGTTTCAAGTCGACCCAAGACGTAGAATTCTAGGAGGAGAAGTGAAAAACCAAATCAGCATTATTACTATCAGAGATTCAGGAATGTAGTTTTACATTGCAATACATACCCAAGTGTCAACAGTTAGAACGATAACAGTAATAAATTCCATAAAATATAGACATATAATCTACTATTCAAAATAACCTACCT
Organism: Acanthosepion lycidas; assembly: GCA_963932145.1. Taxonomy (NCBI): domain Eukaryota; kingdom Metazoa; phylum Mollusca; class Cephalopoda; order Sepiida; family Sepiidae; genus Acanthosepion; species Acanthosepion lycidas. The sequence continues at coordinate 67,825,503 of OZ010580.1, read as the reverse complement.
AATCTTAATATTAATTAATAATTACATCTGCATCTAAAACTATTATGGGTATAATCAAAATCAAAAATGTCATAATAACGATATACTCTGAAACAGGCATATATGAGATAAACTTTCATAGCTCTTCCTTGCAATACACTGGTAAAAATATGCTGGTTGTTAATGTGCTAATAGTAATTTCTTCTGATAAATGGCAAGTAAGTCTGTTTTAAAGAGTAATTGTTGTATAACCTATATAAGATACGTATTGTTTATTATTTCAAAAAACACCCGAGGATTCTAGTAATATTAGACAGCTGCTTGCATATAACAGAAAAATAATTCTTTAAGATTACTGAAGCCATTTACATCCAACAAAAACAATGATGTATTCATAAAAAATAATTAGTCACCAATCTCGCATTCTCCAATACATATGACCCCCCCACTCCAACGAAAGAAAACGTCATTATATATGACAGATGCATGATACCGCAGCACAGCCGAGAATACTTGCTACATTAGGATTTACCCGGTTTCATTTCAAAATATAACGACACGTTACAATATACTTCTTCAAACCCGGTCATTTGAACAGGAGGAGAGGTTTATACCTTGTTTCCTGTTTAGGATCGCATTTCCGGTTCCTTTAAAGTTTGTTTATTCGCTTGTATTCCAGATCACATCATTCTTGATCTCAAGTCTAGAGTTAGCCGTTATCTTTCCTGCATAGCCGCAAGAACTCCTCTTTGACCATTCTCACGCTCATACAACACCACCACACATTAACCCTCTACCTTGAGTGGCTCTTGAGCCTTGTGTTGGGTGAATATTAGTTAAAAAAAGAAACAGTTTTGATTTTCTTTAGCTTACTGTACTTGTACACTCCTGATGATGAGAGTCGAAAATTTGGACACGGTCTTAATTTGGGGCATTATTTCTATCTTCAGCAGCCAGGTTTGCGGGAGATTATTCGCAATTTTGGTTACATTTAATAAACATGGAATGTCCATATCTTTCAATAGAACTCCACTGATCTGAGGTGGAACAACTACATTGAATCAATAGCTTCATCTATCGCAAGGAAATTTAGTTCTCTGTGTCACGCCAGAAGGTTTTTCTCACCTGAGTCCATCCTTCAAATCTACAAATCAAACATTCGTCCTTGCATTGAATACTGTTGCCATATGTGGTCTGGTGCTGCCGCTGTTCATCTCGAGGTCCTTGACAAAATCCAGAGACGGGTATGCAATGTGATAGGTCCTGATCTGGTCACTTTCTCACAGGCATACTGTGGCTTCCCTCTGTCTTTTCTACAAGTATTTTCATGGCATTTGCTCTCACGAGCTACTTTCACTGGTTTTCAAACTGCATGAATTTAACCCATTAACTGCCCAATTTTTTTAATGAGCATTTTTGGCCCAGACAGGTGTCTTGGGAGTTTATTTATTCCTTAAGTTTAATTTCAGTAGGTACCATTGTCGTTTTTATAGAAACTAGAGCATCAAATATATATGCGTATAAACATCAAAAAATAATATAGATTAGAAATAATAAAAAAAATACTTTTCAAAATAGTCATTATTTTTCTACTCGTGAAATGCAAAATTACGACAGAAAGTGTCTTATACGGCTAATAATAAAAACTTTAAAGGTGTTGTAAAATATACCTCTGCAAATGCAGTGTATGTAAGCAATTCTATGTAAATGCAAGGAATGACATGTTACGAGTTTAATTGTAACAGATCCCCAAGTAATGGGTTAAGCGTGTTACTAGTTTGGCATCTCAGTCCAACTCTTTCACTGTCGAAACGGTTAAATATAGCCGTCTCTTCTACTCCAACAGCTTCTTATCTCGCACTTCTCATCCGTGGAACTCTTTTCCTTTTACTTGCTTCCCTGATAGTTATAATCTTCAAATATTGATAATGCCAATCGATATCTTCTGATGCCTTGATCTTGATCCCGTCCTTCTCTTTATCCTTTCCTCAAATACCCCCTCTTTACATTTGCTCTCACTCTCTAGAACACTTTCCGTGCTAGTGACACTCCCGCCTTAGTTGGGGTGTTATACTTTCAAAAAATAAATAAATAAAAACTGATATTATTCTAAATAGTTTCTACAGCGTGCACCACAAAAAAAAAAAACCCAAAAAAAACAAAAAAAAAACAGGAAATTTGGTACAGTTTATTTAATTGTTGGAATTTTTGTTACAGTTATTTGAAACAAAAGGATAGAAGTGAGTGAAGTTTGTATTAGATTGCTTAAAGATTGAGAGAGTTTTTAGTTTAAAATTTGTATTGAAATCGATTAATGTTAAATGTGGTGTTCAAACTAGAAAACTCTGGCAAAATTTCTTGACATTTTTCCAGTCCCCAAGTTGGATGTTCTTTCTTAAAGAGAAAGATCACCTGACATTGTAAATTTGATAACTGCGGCATCTTGGAACAACAAATGGGTTAAAAAATTTATATGTTAGTTAGTATTTTTAGTTCATTCATATAGTAAAATATATATATATATATATATATATATATATATATATACTTAATTTCTTTTTCATTATATCGTAAATCTAATATATATATATATATATATATATATATATATATATATATATATATATATATATATAGTTAATTTTTTTTCCATCATATCGTGAATCTAAATTTTCTATTTTTTTCGCGGGTGGAAATTTCAGATAAAATCGAGCGTTCTGCAGTTGGTTTTTATGTTTTTCTCGATATTTAATCTTAGACTGTTTTTCTATAGTTAACTGCCTATTGTCTTCTCGGGTTTCGGTTATTTTCACATATCTTCACAATACTGTCTTTCTTTTTATTTTTATTTTATATTAGTTGCTTATTTTTCTTTGAATTTGAAACTTGTGATTGTTCTTTCATTCTGTTTTTCCCCTCGCATCCGCATCACTTCCTGGTGTAAACAACTCCAGAACTGATGAAATCTCTTAAAGCCAAAGGTGGACCATTACTATTGCCTTATTTACAATAGGCATGCCGCTAGAAAAACATTCATAAAATTGCGATGTTTATACAACTATTTATAACAGAATTCAAGTACTCGTTATCATCATGACTCAGTATCACATTTTCCTTTCCGTTCATTTTTAACCATCTCTGTCTTTTCTTTCTTTCTTTCTTTCTATCTTTCTTTCTTTCTGTCGTTTTTTTTATCGATAAACAATTCCTTTGTTTTCTTTCTGTATTTTTACCTACGCTCACATTCAACTATTTTTTTTCTTTTGCGTTTTTTACTGATATGCATTTCCGTTTTTTTTTTTTTTTTTTTTTTTCTTTCCTACGTATTTCCGTACTTTTTATTTTTCTTTCTTTTGCCTGTTTTTTTTTTTTTTAATTTTTTTTTTATTGATATTCATTTTCTTTCTTTCTGTTCGGTTTTTGCTTTTTCGTTTCTTATACATTCACATACTGTTTCTTTCTTTCACTTTTTCTTCTTCTTTTCTTTCTTTTCTTTCTTTTTTCTTTCTTTTGCTTTCCGTCGTTTTTTATATCCATTTTCTTTCTTTCTTTTTTCTTTTTACATTTTTGTACACATTCACAAAATCTTTTCTTATTTCTTTTTTTCCTTTTGCGTTTTTTTTTTTTTATTGATATCCATTTTCTTTTTCTCTTTTGTTTGTGCTTTTTCTTTCGTACAAATCACGTACTCTTTCTGTCTTTCTTTTTCTTTCTTTCTTTCTTTCTTTCTTTCTTTCTTTCTTTCTTTCTTTCTTCATTCATTTTTTCCGTTTATTTTCTTTCATTTTTTCGGCTTTTTTTTTTATTGATATTCATTTTAGTTCTTTCTCTTTGGTTTTGTTGTTTTGTTTCTTACACATTCACGTACTGCTTCATTCATTCTTTCTTTCTTCCTTGCTTTCTTTTTTATTTCTTTCCTTCATTCGTTCGCTTTTCTTTATTGATATTAATTTTCTTCTGTTTTTTCTTTCTGCTTTTTTTTTGCGTTTCTTGCGCATTCATTTATTCTTTCTTTCTTTAAAATGGCATATTCGTTTTTTATTCTTTTTTGTTATTATTATTCGGTTTTTCTTTCCTTTGTTCTTATTTTCCTTCTGCTCTTTAGTTTTTCATCCGTCCCACACTTCATTCCTTCCCTCATTTTCTTTTCTACGTTTTCCTACTCATTTTTTTTTTTTATCTTACTCTCTCATTTTACCCCCACTTCTGACCTAACTAACAGACTACATCTTCAAATCTCTTAAACGCGTTTCTTATTTACTGACACACGAGTGTTTACTCATTTCTGAAAACAGTTCATTGCATTAGTGGCCAAATCACTTCACTCTGCTGGAGAATTCGTTTCTCTATAAAACGAATTTCAAAAATGTGTGAACAATTTAATTTCCGATCTTATTATTTCTCGGGCGCCGCTCCCAGCTTTTTGAACCAATTCCATCTTCTCATTTCCATTCTTTTTTCGATAGTTTCTTCCAATTACTATATCGATCAGCGAACATATTGATAAATCTGTTTGTTTATCGTTACTTGTTTGTTACTACTAATTTCTTGACATGGGTTTTATTTTCCATCGTAATTTCAGGTTCTCATTATCGCAATACTTACACCACAAGTTAGTAAAGCAGCAGGCATTGGTAATAAGCCTGTAACTCTGTCGTAGCACGACAGCTGCTTTATTGATTAGACCACAGGAATCACCGGCCGCATTCTAATATAAACTTATTACCATATTGTGTTTTCTTTGCACTAAGAGGCTTCCATATATTTATTTACATAAAATTGTAATTTTTTTGTTAATTTTTAGAAGATGTATTACCAATTATTATCTTTCCGTTAAATTCTGATATTTTATCACGAATTTTAGAATGTAATTTTTTTTGTTGGAGTCATTCTGAAGTAAAGTAAAAAAAATTGGAGTGATTTTCGGTTGCCTTCTCCACAGCTCGGAGTTTTTTGACTGGTTGCCAACCCGAGTCGAGAAATAATCATCTACCTTGGTTGGGTGGGGAGAAGTGATGTATTCGTGTCTTTTCCCTCAGGACATCGATGCGAAAATAAGCGTAAGAGACTAGCTCAGAATTCGAACCCAGTTCCCTGATCATCAATTTCTGCGCCAATACCCATTACTCTACAAGTTCATTGCGTCGATAAGCCAGATAAGAAAAGGCTATTCTTTAGGATTTAATCATCATCGAATTCCGTTAATTGGCTGTAACCATATAAGTTTTTTTTAAATTGTAAAGGGTGTTACATTTGAAGATGATCTTAGGCGAAAAGTTTGTGGTCTCTAAAAATTGGTGTTTAAATGTGAAAGTCGCCAAAGTAGGGATTTATTTGTTTTACAGGTCCAAATATCCAAATATCCACCAATTTATGGCCTTTAAAAATGCATGCAAAGATAATTGATGCAAAGATACATATTGTATGTGCCATCTACTTTGCTGTTCATCACAAGAGTTACTTTTATTAGACATGTTTGAAGATTAAAAAAGAATTTAAAAATTAAATGTCATTTTCCAGAGAATATTTAATTGTATTTTTTCTTTTACCAACAGTTAATTTTTGCTATTGATGTTCAGAAAAGAAATAATTGATATCTCGCTTTGACTGACTACTATTGAATATCTGATGAATAATTTTATATCGAGCTCAGTTTTTCTGTCTCGAAAGCAACTATTTTCACATTCATCGGCACGATTTCTTTTTTGTGTATCTGTTTTCCTCTTGTATAAAAATAAATATCAAATACTTTATTAAACGTAAAGTGTTCGTAAGTTTTTAAAATCATTTTTCCTGCATAATTTGTTTCTTTCACCACTCTTAAAATTTTCAGAATTACGATGCTATTTCATTCACATAAAAATACTTTTTACTGTAATTTTTCTACTCTTAGAATTTTTTATTTAATTTAGTCGGGGGCCTAAGAACTAGTGTTTAAATGTGAAAGTCACTAAAGTAGGGGTTTACTTGTTTTACAGATGGTAATCCAAATATACACCAATTTATGGCTTTTAAAATACATGCAAAGATAATTAATACAAATATACATATTGCATGTACAGTTAAAAATAATTATGTCTCAAAATAAAACATACAATATTCAGTTCATAAGTTTCTATCAGAAAAGTCTCGTGTTGAATGTCTTTCATATAGATATATAGATAGAGAGGAGTCTTTGCTAATGCGTGTATGCAAGTATTTCTTGATAGTAGGAGTTCTTTTAACTCCCTCTGTGGAATTATTAGGTGTTCGAAGCTTGAGAGTAAAGGACAGTGGATGAAATTCATTTTAGCGGCTGGTCTGGTCCATTTGCCTGCCCATCACTATCTGTCTAAACAGTTTTTTTAAGCCAATAAAATTCATTTCCGAATTGTTTTTGATTTTAATTGTTTCTTTTGACAAAACCTTTTTCGTTTAGGGATGGTAACCTTTTGACCTCTTTTATTTATTGCTTTATTTTTTTTCTTATTTTTTTGTTTTTATTTGTTTATGGCAAACCAAAATGGTTTGCCAACTTTTAGTTTTCTATTTTTTTTTAAATAGTGATCCTTTTCTTTTTCTATCACTACAAATATTGCCGTTGCTGATACAATATTCGTTTATTTTAAAAATAGTTATGTTGTATTAAATTTTTATAATTTTTTCTCGTATCAGATATTTTTTATAATTGCCATTTCATTTTTTAAGCCAGGGTTTGCTGCAAAGGACTGATAATTACAATATTTACAGAGATGGCGTACAAAGAAATGATTATGTTTACCAGAATGCAATAATATACCTCGCAAGAAGGAAATCAATATCACTTGAATTGTTTGCGACATCGATCGAAGTGTGCTGGTGATGAGAGGGTCGGGGGATTGAAAACTTTGGTGAAATTAATTAAGGAAATTTTATTAATTTGAATTCTCCAAGTTTTAAATCGTTAACGCAATGGAAAAGAGGACAAAGCAAGCACTCGTTGACACCAGCAAGTAACGATTTTGGCACTGTCGTCGTCTTACTTCCGCGTTTAGACAAGAGACAAAGGCATTACATTTACAAAGCCGTGGATTGTAAAGTTGGTGTCCTCATAAGGAATTGCAGAAATATATTATCGCGCTAAAACTAACCTTGTTCAAATAAACATTTTTTCAATATTGTCCATTTTTAGGAAAAAAAAAGTCCTCTCCGAAATTGACTTCGCGGAACAGAAAACTTCTTAAAACTCCACATTCAATTTCAATGAGACTTTTCAGATGAGGCACGCTCTATAGATCAGTCAAATACATGCTAAATAAAAAGGACATGCTCATCCAGTATGTATGTGTGGGTGGGTGTGTGTGTATGTGTCAATTACGATTAATGAGATCCAATCGATTTACCTCATACAGATGATCATTTCGTCCATGGGAAAGTAGTTTTTCCCTGGACTTATCAATGCAAATACATTTACTAAAATGAATAAAAACGTTTCTTCACGAGAAATTTGAAAGGCAAAGGTAGGAAAGAAAGAAAAAAGAAAAAGGAAAGAATAAAAGGAGAGGGAGTAAGAATTGACCTATAATAGAGGAGGGAGTTATATAGATAAAGAGGGTTAAGGGATCTACTGTGGTTGTGGTGGAGTCGGGTACGGATAAATGCGACGGTTGAAAATGGACACTTACATACATGTAACCCATCAACACCTGTGCAAGGAAGAAGAATATTATTTTTGCACCAACCTAATATCAATATAATATTAATAAATTTTCAAATACTAAGTTTATAATTTAAATTATACCATACTTATACTAATTATTTAAATATTCTGTAAAGGATTAAATTTAAATTCAATATATCAAACAATTTAGTATTATAAAAAGAATTAAATATGGAAGAAAATTCCACACATAGAAAATATTTAACAGGGAAAGAAATATTTAGATATAAAAGGAAATTCCCCATCTTGAAAACAATTTCACATATAGAAAATATTTAACAGGGAAAGAAATATTTAGATATAAAAGGAAATTCCTCACCTTGAAAACAATTTCACATATAGAAAATATTTAACAGGGAAAGAAATATTTAGATATAAAAGGAAATTCCTCACCTTGAAAACAATTTCACATATTGAAAATATTTAACAGGGAAAGAAATATTTAAATATAAAAGGAAATTCCTCACCTTGAAAACAATTTCACATATTGAAAATATTTAACAGGGAAAGAAATATTTAGATATAAAAGGAAATTCCTCACCTTGAAAACAATTTCACATATTGAAAAAATTTAACAGGGAAAGAAATATTTAAATATAAAAGGAAATTTCTCACCTTGAAAACAATTTCACATATTGAAAATATTTACATACAGGAAAGATATCACAAGAGAAAAAAAAATTCACATATAAAAATATAAATGAAAGAGAGAAGTGTAAGGTTTGGCTGATATTATGTTAGTTGAAATTTGTTCCTGTGGCCACACTTGGAGTGTGGGATTGAAATAATGTTATGTCAGTTGTCCTGGGTACAAGAAACTACATCCGCGTCCTGAATATGACGATAAACTTTTTGAAGAGCTAGGAACTACCTCTTAATTGCTGGTGTTCCCAGGTCCACCCTGACCTGGGTTGGTAGCACCTGTTAGGGTCCCAGCTATGGGCAAATAGTTAAACCCCAAACTATAATAATAGGTTTTAATACCAGCAAAGCATTTTTGTAATAATTATTATTTTTGTAAAATCATTACTAGCAATAAAAATCTTGTCGGCATTAAATAAACCGTTAAGGTTGATATGCCGTAAAACAAACCAAACCAAAAAATTCTCAATGAAGAATGAAATTCCGTCAGAAATTTTCCGAAGTTCATTTCAGTAAAAAGTCGAAGAAATAATGATCCAAGTTTTTGAATTTCTTAAGTCATCATCAGGATAGGCAGAGACAATTGGGGAATTTCGTATAACTAGTGAGCGTTGTGACGTAGGCAAAGCGTGTTGTGACGTAATCGAGGTGTGATGTATTTTTTTATATATACATTTGAGGATACGGGGTCTTAAGTTTTTATTTATAGTTGGTTGTTTTGCTTGCATGAGTTTTGATTAAATTGCATTTGATTTCCTTGTCGACTATATAATTAGGGGAAACACCTGCGTAAATGAAGTAATGACGACCAATAAGGCCGAAATCGGATCGTTAAAACTTCAAAAGATCAAGGGCGAATATCATTCTGGTTACTTAGACGAGAATGTTAAAATCCATAAATCAGAACAAGCCACTCCGTCCTATAATGTCACAAGTTCCTACGCGCATATATATATATATATATATATATATATATATATATATATATATATATATATATATATATATATATATATATATATATATATCAATTATCAAAAACTTTAAACCAATTAATCCTACCGTACTTACCTATCTAATTCAGTATCAGCTCTATTAACTATTTTTTTACGAATTCTTCACTCCAACAAACCTCAGGATAAAAACTATAGACGTTGAAAATTTGTTCACTAATCTCCCAGTCCATGAGACAATCGACATTAGTTTAAATAACATTTATCAAAACATTCTTTTCTGCTACATTTGAAAATTAATCCATATTCCATACATTTTTATGAATGCTGTATTCATATATGGATCGTTGGTTGGTTGATTCTGTTTAACGGCATATCAACACCACTATGGGTCATTTAATGCCGAAATCTAAATATTCTGAACACAATTTTATAGCAAATATTAAATATATTTTGAATGCAATTATATGCCTTCAACTACAGATAAAATGTATTGTTTGTCATTTTCCTTTAAATATATATTGTTGGTTGGTTGATGCTGTTTAGCGGCATATCAACACCTCTATGGGTTATTTAATGCCAAAATCTAAATATTTTGTATGTAAAAGTATTTTTTTTAGATATATATCTTGTAGAACATAAAATATATTGTTGGTAATTTAATATAAAAATGTATTTTTATATTTCTTTAGTGTTGTCATTTTGCTATAAAATATCTATTGCTTCTCATTTTATTATAAAGATATAATGTTTGGGGTTCACTATTTGCGAATTCACGGTTGAGTAATGGATAGCGCCTCGGATTGAGGAATCGGAGAGCCAAGTTCCAATTCCAGTCGAATCCATTACGTGTTAATACCATTGGGAAAAGGTATGAATCCCCTTCTTCGCCCACAGACTGGGTTCTATAGCCTTTGATGGGAACTGGCCTACCGCAGAAAGAAATGGCAACCCACTGCGGGTATAATATATGATCGCCTGAACATGTATCAATGACTGAGTTGCCCATAGCTGGCCTCTAACAGGTGCTACAACTCCGGCAGCAGCAGTTAAGAGGCGGTGTCACGCTCCTCAAAACCTCCAATCTCCCGATAAAAAGCCTTGTTCCCGGATGTAGTTTATCGTCATACCCCGGACGATATATAGATCGTAAGGTAATTTGTCACATTCGGAAAAGAAACTGATCTGCGGTTAGTAAGGTAAGTGACGACATTAAAACAGGCAATCGGTTTGTTAATGCAAGACACGGAAAGAAAACTACAGGACCTCCTAGAGAAGGTAGTAAAGGAAAGAGAGAAGAAAGGACTAACCACTAATTGTAAGAAGTCAGAATGGGTAGTTGTCAGCAATGAAAAAAAGAGTAGAAATACGAATTGGAGATGCGAAATGGAGGAAACTGAAGTGCCGTTTCTTCATTTAATGTTCTTTTATTTTCGAAAAGAAAATAGAAACAGCAAAAAATATGTGCCATTTATGAAGATGGTGCCGTAGCTGAGAGTACTGCTCGTAATTGATACGCTGTTTTTAGAAAAGGAAATTTTGATCTGGAACACGGACAACATAGTTGTTGATGGTGATCAAATCGAAACGCTGATAAAAAATAATACAGGTTTCACGACACGGGACATCGCAGAGATACTCCACATAAGTCATTTGTAAAGTATTTTAAAATAGTTGGATTCGTAAATCGTTACGATATTAGGATGCATCCCGATTTAACGGAAAAAGTAAATAATGAATGACATTTTCATCCTCAAACGCCACAAAAACGCCTGGTTTAAAAAAAAAAAGAAAAGAAAAGAAAAGAAAAAAGAACGATGGCAAATGGTGCTTGTCTACAATATTGGGCAAAAAGTTCCTGTAGAAATCGAAATGAGCCGTCATTAACCATTTCTAAAGCTAGTCTGCATCCGAAAAAGGCGATGCTGTGCACCTCGTGGGATTGGAGGCGCATTGTGAATTGCGAGCTCCTTCTTTAAAATGAGACGTTGAATTCAAACAAGTATTCTTCCTAATTGTACCCATTAAAGGCATTATCCGACGAAAAGCGCCCGGATTTGGCTAATCGGAAGAGTATCGTCTTCCAGATCTGACACAATGCCTCCACGAAGTCGAACCACCTCTAGTCATATCGTATTCCAATTGTAAGGAGAAAGTTCTATTTAGGAAGCTTTTCCTACACTCCCGCGAGGATGTTTCCCCGAACGCTACAATCTTAACCTCGTCAATTAAGAGTCAGTTGTTACCTATCCTCCATATCACCATAATCCTCACTTCTTACGCTTACAGTCATGTTACACACCTCAGTCAGTAACCGCCGACGTTGAATGCTTCTTGAGCATTTTAACGGGTAAAAATTAAAGGTAATAATAGTAATAATAAAAATAATGAAGGCAAAATGCAAGTATTTTAAACCTTCAACTTTGACTCAACCGAAATTCCATGCTGAATTCATAGGCCCGTCTTGGGTATAACGATAAACTTCATCTGCGTCCTGCGTAAGACGATAAACAACATCTGCGCCCTGGGTAAGACGATAAACTACGTCCGCGTCCAGGGCAAGACTGTATACTATATTCGACAGCAAGGCCTCTGATAGGGAGGTTTTAAGGAGCATGGAACCACCTCTTAATTGCTGGTGTTCCCAGGTCTACCCTGATCCTGGGTGGTAGCACATGTTAGGGTCCCAACTATGGACAAATGGTTAACCCACAAACTGGTGTCAAACACTATGAAAGTGTAAAAATAGGTTTTAATACCAGTAATACATTTTTGAAAAAAATTAATTATTCCCAGCAATACATTTGGAAAAAAGAAACATTACCAGCAATAAGAATCTTGTCGGCATTAAATAACTCACTGAGTTCATGTGCCGTAAAACAAACTAAACCATCAAACCATAGGCATCTATCTAATTTTCTGAAAGCCCTTCTTAATTCAAGTGGTGGTTTAATCGTCAAGTGTATTTCTCATATTTGCAGTATTGGTTAAATACATGAAATTTTCCGCAACCTGAAATTTCTGCCCATGCACATAAATGCTTGACTCAGCTGTTTTTTTTAGTTTTTTTATCAAGCTAATCGTTAGACCAATGCACTTTATGCCGTCGGGTAATAATTCATAAGATGTTGGATGTCACTCTCGGAGTGAGAAACAATATTGCAATCGTTACCGGACAGGAAAACCCGTCTTAGGGATGATAATAGCTTTGTTTGCTCAGCAAACTGTCCTAATCAATTCAATGTAGAGCTATTTGAGCATCCGTTAACAACTACCAAGAAAATCATATCAAAGTACAATGCAAATAGAGTCAGCACTGTTATGTTCTTTTGCGTTACACTATTTTCAGCCAAATTTAGAACTCATGAAATCCAGGCTTCCAAAAAGCATTTCCATTGATAGTAACACAATAATAAATAATGGCTGACTACTCGTTTCTGAACAAACGCTCAAACCTTCGCGTACGATGACTTATGACATGGTGTATAGCACCAACTTCGACGTATTCCGAACGGTTCCGTCCGCACAATTTCATTCACAAGGTTTACATGTGGCATGCTCTTCAGGCACTTTCCAAAGGTGCCGTGTACTGTGAACGTTTCCCGCGGTCGATATAATCAAGTAGCCATAATCCTGGCAAATCGACAATGGTAAAATTCGAACTCAGATCTTCCTGGCCAGAAAGCAAACGTTCTAACCGCCCGCCCACGCGACCATATAACAGCATCCAAAGCATACATAGATAAATGCATATATTGCGACAGAGCTTATTTGTTAGGAATGCTTCTTCACAAGAAGGGCTAACTGGTGGAACTGGCTCCCCAGACGATGCTCTCCGAACACACAAATTTTCAAGTTTAGGATCAACAATCTCCTTCATTAACCTACTATCTTGAGTTGTTGAAGGGACTTGAAATAGGTGAATAATAGTAAAAATAAAATGGCCGCTCAGGAATTATCGCAAATGTCCAGTACGCCTTAGTATGCAGAAATTTTAAATTTAACATGAACATTAAGTTAGGAGGCAATCAACTGAAGGTGTCTAATTTTCGCTAACAAATCTTAGCATATATATATATATATATATATATATATATATATATATATATATATATCATCACGCATATACAGGGTGATTGAAAAGTAACTCTCTGTTTTATATATGATAGACTGTCTTGTAAAAATTATAGTTAGCCGGGAGAGGCTATCGTACATAAAATAAGAAGTTACTTTTCAATCAATCAATCTATCTATCTATCTATCTATATATATATATATATATATATATATAAATATAAAAGTGAACATAGAAGTCAACACTTAGAGGCGACAGTCTGTTTCATGCTATATGCAATCGTCAGGCCATGTGTGCTGTTATTTTTCTCGGCTATTTATATATATACGGGTCAGTGGTGCATTGTGGGTAGTCTATTATGGCGGTTATTTTACCGGGAGTCGTTTGTTTATTTATTTTGGTTAAATTATATTGCGTGTTTTTATTTTTATTTTTATTGTTTGTTTCTTATTTTATTTATTTATTTATTTTTTTAATCGGTGTTTTTTTTAACGTAGTAAAAATTTCTTTATATCACTTATTTAATAGTTTTGTTTAATTAAAGCTATTTGTTCACTTTTGGGGTTGATTGTTGTAGTTTATTCTAACTATTATTTTGGCGGGAACAGTTTTTAATTTGTGTTTATTTGGGTTGAATATCTTTGTTTTTTCCTAGTGGTAACTTTATCGGGATTGTTTTGTTTATTTATTTACTTGAATAAATTTAGGTCAATTTATTTTACTTGTATATTTTCTCTTTTCGGTTTTCGATTTTTAAGTGACGTAATATTTGTTTATTTTTTATTTTTATATTTTTATCGTTATATAACATTTATAGCTATTTTTTTTCGTCCGATTTTTAGGTTTGATTTTTTTAGTTTAACTAATATTTTGGTCATAATGGCTTGCTAATTTGTTTATTACTTACTTTATTTATTTGGGTTCGTTTGTTTATTTTATTTTATTGTTATTATTATTATTATTCTATTTCGTCTATTCTAACAGATGTGATTTGGTAATTTGTTTGGATTAATTAATTTTGCTTATTTTTATTGTTATTTTTTTTATTTGTTTATTTATTTGTTTTTATTTTATTTTTATTTTTTCCGTTTTCAGTTTTTAAGTAACGTAGTAAAAATTTGTTTTCATGTCTACATTTTGAGATGTGCTCTATCTCTGATATTGAGCACTTTATTCCATAAATATAGCACACCTTAAGACTATATTTCTTTATATATATATATATATATATATATATATATATATATATATATATATATATATTGATTTTCTAAACGTAGCTTAGATGTGGCACAAGGCCGAACGCATGGGGTACCTAGTGAGGATCGAACTCACTATGCAGTCGTATTTGTTTTAACGATACAAGCTTGTTAACCATTACGTGTGCTGTGAACTGTACCACCGTGACTTGCTTTCGCGACAGGACAATTTTCTGATTTCGTCTTTGATGCATCAGGAGGAGAAATTAAGCAATGCATGAAGGGAGAAAAAGAAAATATTAACAGCAGACAAACAGTCGTAACTTGTGGTCGCTGTAATCCAAACATAATGATATTTATATAAATATCAATTAGTAAGGAAACCAATCAAAAAGCTGCCATCTGTGCCCATGAGCAAGCTCGAACGCCTAAGCCAACCAATTAATTGAAGTGATGTCATTGCGAGAATTAAATGAGCTGCCCATTCAAGTGAAACAGTAAACACTCATATTCACTGGTCACATGATATGCATAGCATATTTGAGGTTTTTGTTTTGTTTTTACAAAACAATTTAAAACATTTCTAATAGTAGTTTCTCGACTCTTGAACTCTTGAATTTGATTCATATAATTTCAAACAGAAAATAAATGTTCAATATTTTTAATAGTCTATTAAAAACTAAAGTTCAGTTCAGATAAACACATAGGATATTTTGTTGCAAAAATCTTCTCTTTAAAAATATATGATAAAAATATCACTAGATTTGTAAATGATTAAGTGTTACTAACTCTAGATTAGGAGTGTATGGAGTGTATCGTCAATGGTAGTAAATTGCAGCAAAGCGGTCGACTCTGCTTTAATTGCGAAACTGTACCGATCCACGACGTACAGCCAATTCTTTCACATGTCTCTAAGAAGTTGATTGGCAATGCAACGACCACAACCTGCCGTCTTAATTGTGTGAGTGTAGTCGGAAGTATTTACCAACCCGACCGGTGAAGGGGAATGCCTATACCCAACCCACCTGTGCCAAGCCGCTATCGGCCAGTTGTCAGCCTGGGCGTAGGAGGTTAACGGCTTTATCAGTTGGCGAAGGAACTTCTGAGAGGAGGAACGGACTAATCTCAACATCCCAGGTGCAACAAGAACCGGCAAGCCTTTTTTGCTTTGAATGTCACCATGAACCAGAATTACAACAGTGGGAGTGCTAACCACAGCAGTGCAAAATGCACAGCAAACTGATTAAGTGATGAATGAACTCTATACACGACAAAAATAAGCGTCAAAGCACACAGAAGAAGAAGGTCACTTTTGCGAGTGTCTTATCCCTCTACATTCGCAAAAGGCAATCAGTCTAAGTTTGTCATGGAAGCATTCATTTTGCTGCTTATAATTCAGCAAAAGCAATCAAAAGTGTTACTAATAAAAGCAATTTGAAGAATTCAAAGCAAATTTGCCACTACAAATTCTACCCTGATAATTGATAATTCGATTTATTAAAAAAAAATAATCTAAAAAACAGATCAGTTATACAGGGTGCGGCAAAAATATCCCCACATATACATCTCAGAAACACCTCCCATAAAATGGTAAGAAATTAATGGCAATACTTTCTTCATCTAGCTAATGTCTTACCATTATGTGGGATGTATTTTTGCCATACTCTGTACTGAATGGATATTTTATTCCCAACCAAAAATATCGAACCTGTTAAGCGTCCACGTCTCTGAATGGTTAAAAATATACATTCAGACTGAATATGTCGTCTGCTTTATCGTAAAGACGATAGGGCGTCAGAAGGAGTTCAGAATAACGCTATCGCTTATTTCCGATGGACAATTAACTCCTAATATAAAACTCTGGAGATTAGCTTGTAATCTAAAGGAAAAGTAATCATGTTAACTTTTTTCTTGTATTTACTCCTTCTTTATTTAAAACTGTTCTCATTTTGTTTCTGGCTATTTTCATATGATGTCGTTTTTCTTATAAAATATTTCTTTACGAGAAATTCATCAGGAAGCCTTCAACCTTTGACACCGCTAACATCAACGTTCTCGTATATATATATATATATATATATATATATATATATAGAGAGAGAGAGAGAGAGAGAGAGAGAAAGACGTGTTCGTGTCGACATGCAAAGATCTAAATGCGAGCATATGAACACTTCCATATAATTTTTCTGTACTTTTGGCGCGTTGAAATCTACACTAATGCACTTGTGCAGATGTGCGTTTTCAGAAGAGAGTATGATCAATAGTACAATGTTAAGGAAATCTTAGAATTGTCTTTGAAGTTTGCTCGGCTTTCATAAAAGCCTCGGGAAAATTTATAACCAGGGAAACTGGCTTCCATGGGAACTTATGAAGAGAAATATTGGTAACTGTTTAAACAACGTTCCTTCTCTTCCTCCGGGATATAAAAAATAAATGTCATTTGTAAAAAAAAAAAGCCAATCTCTGACGATAGAAAATGGATTTATTACGATAAACTAAAATAAAAAGCGGTTTGGATTGATGAATCGGAGAACTCAGTTCGAATTCCAGTCGAGTTCATTATATTCACTTATGTGCTAATACAGTGATACCTCGACTTAAGTCGTCTCGAGTTAAGTCATTTTCGAAGATACGTCGGTTTTTCTATGAAAAAATAAAACTCGCCTTAGGTCGTTTTATTCGAGTTTACGTCGGCCGTTAAAAATATTGAAACGTCAAAACATTAAAATAACAATAAGCACATAAAATTATATTTAAATAAATTTAAAAATAATATTATGCATACTATATATATATATATATATATATATATATATATATATATATATATATATATATATATATGTTGTAACCTAGAAAGGGTTATTGAATGAGGAATAACCAAAACGGAGGTTGAAAATAAAATGGTAATCTTTATGTGACGTCCCCCCGGTGTAACTGCGCCAAATGTGACGTCTGCCTAGCCGCGTCCGTCGTGCTATCCTGTCCTGTGACGACCAACTGGCTTGGTATTGGTCGCGGCTCCAAATGTGACGTTCTAACCTTTTGGTGATTCGGATGGGAATCTGGTTAGATTTGGTATCAGCCTTGTCGTTCCCAGCTCGCCTCCAACGTCTGGTTACCGAAGTAACTGTTTTGATTTCCAGTCTAACCTACCCACGTTGTGAATTGATCTTAGGCAGACGAAATCAGTCAGTCGCCGGGCCGTAATGCAAGCCGAGTTCGATCAACGGTGACACCGCACAAGTATATGTAAAAGAAAAAAAAATAATAACTCGAAAAGTTCAAATGTGTTAAAAAAAGGACAACAATATTTTATATCTGGTTGTTGAATACAGGACTGCGTCTTCTTCCCAACCCGCTATATGGATTCGTGACACTTTATGTTTTTTAGGCGAGTCTTAACATCTTAAGTTGTTTGTTCTTTAAGAAACTGGTTCTTGGTGTATCTTCAGGCGATATTCGTAAAACTTGTTTTGGTGGTATGAGTCTAAGTCCTTCTTCAAAAATAAATTGTTCTTGGCTAGAAATTGAGTCGTGATTTGCGTGGAATCTTTCGACCAGGTTTCTGCGGGGCGGGTGCAACTCCAACTGCGAACTTGAACTCGAACACGAACTGGTTTTCACTCGCTGCGACTCTGCTTATATGGACGCCGACCAAAACCGGGGTGGGCTTGTCGGGGTTTGAGGTTCCTTGATAATTCTAAACCCACAACCCACTTCTTTGTTTTCGGTCAGGAAAATTTTATTATTTTCCATTTTTGGAAGTCTTTCGTCTTCCCACCTTCTTCAGTTCTCATATTGGTATCTCACCATGTCCTCAGATGGTGTCAACGGGTTTCCTGTTTCTCTCACAGTGGCATCTCACACCTATCCCTTCAGGGGGCGCAACATGCCTCCCCTCCTTCTTCACATGATTACCTCCGCCTAACGCTCATGCCACCATTCAGCCAATGGGCGCTCAGCAGCATGGGTGTGGCCAGACTAGCCTCGGTTTAAAAAATCTTGCTCAAAGAAAAAAAATATATATCTCCCTTTTTTTTTTTCTTTTTCTTTTCTTTCCCTTTCTTTCCTTCTGCCCGACCACAAACCATTGGACTTTTAACTTAGCCAAATGTCACTTGGACTTTATCACCCGGGGCCTTCGCCAAACAAGTGGGTGGTCAATTGGACGTAATTGCATTCTTGGTGCCAATTACTGATCCGATAAAATAGTTTCGCCATCATAGCCAGCCCTGATAATAACCAGATGCTCCTATCAATGATATTCTGCATATAGACAAAGGCTTAATCTTTCCTTCATGGTGGTCAGCGGACATTTTTGTTTTTCTCGGGCAGTGCGTGCTTAATTAATTTTTATTTTTATCTCTTTAGAATTCTGCGGGAGGTCTCTTGACCAACTTGAAAAAATCTTTTTTTATCATTCCCATGGGCAGATTGGATATATCTTACTCGCCGCCCCGTAACATAAATCAGATTAAATACTGTGTTTTACCTTCTCGACAATGGAAATAAAAATCTTACCACTTTTCCTTGTCAGAAAAATAACACCGCTTAGTGTCCTTTTCGTGATGGCTTCTTATCACCTAAATTTAATTCTCGCCTTTCTTTTTTCTTCTTTCTTTCTAGCGTCGTAAATAGTGTCACATTTATAACATTGACAAGATGCAATACACGCCAGCGGCGTGAAGTAGGTGAACCACTGCTAATCGGTGGAATACTTAAACATTATATCACCCCCACTTACAATAGTGTCCAACGTATTTATAAGCATTAGTGCTCATAGGTACGGTATATAACAATATATAACATAAAATCATCAAAAACAAAACAAAAAAAAAATAGCATAACAAAGTATGTTCAGCAGATGTTCTTATTTCATATTCCTGCCGACAGGTGGCACTCATACGTTGTTTTCCGTTCCAACACCGATTTTGAATGCAGACTTGTTTACATCTGTGCTCTGACGTTAACGTTCTTTCAGTTACATTTCAGTTAATATTTAGAATATATTTTTGGCCATGGCTCCGAAGAAAAGTCCCAGTGCTAGTGCTATTGCTAAGTGTAATGTTATATCGCTGAAAGATAAGGCGGAAATTAATTATTTTATTGAGAACACTGTATGTACATATCATAAATACTGTAATAACCAATAGGAAGGGCTTATTTGGGTGTTTTTATTGTCTTTATTTCGAATTAAGTCATTTTTCGAACTACGTCATGACCTCTGGAACCAATTATCGACGTAGTATGAGGTTTACATGTACTTTTTCTTCCCCGTCCCCAGCTATGGGTAAAATAGCCGAACAAATTGGGCCCTATAGCATTGGAGAAGAAAAACTCTGAATTTTAACTAGCCTGGATAAGATTGTGCCCCGTCTGTTGCTACAGCTGCAGCAGATGGCGTGCCCTAACAAATCACAGGAGTTAGGGGACTTTTTAGGCGAATAAACTCATAGCTGGAATCACAACAGGTTTCAATATTTCACTGTAAATAGAACTTGTTGGAAGGAAGATTTCTTTTCTCTTTTTGCTAAGATTCAAGGGTTGTTTTTTTTAAAATTAAGAATTAGTGAACTTTGGTCAATATTTTGTTGCGTAACGTTACATCGAGCAATTGGCTCGTTTGAATGTCGGCGTAATAAATAAAATAGATCTTTGTTCAATGGATTCCACTGGTAATTATGACGTACTATAGTGCTGCTCATTCTCATCTTGAAAATTCGACGCAATAGAGGAACATGGGAAATTCATTTCCAGCCGGCGTATTCTCCAAACCTCCCCCTTTCAGACTTTTAGCTAATTAGTTATTCCAGTCATCGTAAAATTCCTTATTCCATCGTAAAATTCCTTATAACTAATTGAATCTAAACCAGAATCGTTCTTCTCTGACTGAAACAAAGATATGTCAGGACATAAAAATACTAAATGTCATAAACTTATTCACACCAATACACAAGATCAAACTGTGTACAGCAACAAGTAATAACTGAACCAACTAGATTAGTTTTAATTTGCAAGATTAGTTTGCTAAACACTGTGCAGTGGCAATTTGAATTATATACTGTAAACTAAGCATAGTATAAAAGCAAAGTAAACATTTTTATTGAGGTTTAATTTCACGATATTAATAACGATCTGCGAACGTAGTTACCTACCACATGTAATATGGCATAGCACCCATCCATACAGATTCTAACTTCGTCTGGCATAAGGCTAAAAATTTGAAATGTAATGAAGATAGAACTCACTAATTCCGGTGGGCTTGTAAATTATAAATATATATTTTTAAGATGTTCACCCTATACAAGGTCCAAGAGTCAATCGAGGTAGTGAGTTACAGAGTATGAAGCAAAGCTCATGCTGATATCTTTGGATGGTAACGGTTAACCGTAAACTTGAACAGGCTAAGATTGTAGCGACCAGGGAAGCATTCCCTTGGTAGTCGGTTCCGCACTGTAGTGGTTCGTGGGAAGACGCTGCTTGAGTGGAACTTACTTCTCACGAAATACGAAGGGAATGAAGGTGGTTCGTTACAGTCAGCGTGATACAGCGGGTCTTAGCCGTGAAAGTTAGAAATGGTGGAGTTAAGGAGTGTAGTTCATCTGAGCACTTCCCATGGACATAGCGATAGAGGCTTGCGAGATTTCGTCTGTGATAAAGGGTGGAAAATAATTTGTCACCCACAAGAACGAGGAGACGCTATTGGACTCTATCGTGTGTAGAAAGTGAAGACTAGCCACCAGTACTCTATTTTCGGCGTCATCTGTCTCTTGTAGCCGGAATAAGGAAGTACTTGATGGAGCGACACAAAGAACGGACATTGTCTGTTGCCTCTTTAACGATGGATCGTATGAACGTGTTCCACTTAAGGTCTGGAGTGAGTTTAAGTGCTTAATAGTCGCTTAAGGCACGTGGGCTCCCCGAAGGATCGTCTGTTCATCGCGATTGGTGAAAGTTATGGATTTGATCGACGATGGTGAAACGTCATTAGTTTGGTTTTCAAAGCCATTGAAAGGGGCCATCCAGTGTTTTACTGACTAAGCTGTTGAAGCTAGGTCAGAGGAGAGATTAGCTGCTAAGCTCTTATCATCTAGGGTACTGGAGGTACCCATATCCCGTTGTATTATCAGCATATATATATATATATATATATATATATATATATATATATATATATATATTAGGTTGGTGCAAAAATAATGTCGTCTAGTAACATATATGAGAAAACGACACTATTTTTGCACCAAGCTAATATATATATATATATATATATATATATATATATATATATAAAAATGATCAGAGTATTCTTGGTGAGGAATCTATCTATATCAACGGAACAACAAAATTATGATCATCATGACTGCGCTTGATCGTAGGTTCAATGCGCAGCTCAACACATGTCCAGCTGCTTCCATATGTCTTAGGTGTATTCTAATGCCTTAGTATCTTTTAAAGGAACTTTACTTCCATCCAGTGACATTGTCAGTCCATTATTCTCCTCTGCCTCTTTTTCTTTCCCTCTAGATGGTACCATGTAGGATGCCAATGGAAATATCGTTGACATTTATTACACGGCCCTAACCATTTCAGCTTCCTTTTCTTAACGGTTGTTATGAGGTCTTCAAATGTGCTTGTTTCTTAACTGGTCGTCGGACTTCGTCATTCGTAATGTGGTTTACAGACGAGAGACCTAGGAAGATCCTATGCTAGTTTATGTCAAATGTTCGGATTTTTCGCATTAGTACTCTTGGGGAAAACAAATGCCATAAAACAAAAAATACTGACCCTCCGACGGCAGAGAGAAAAATATTAAAGAACATAACTTGTGTTACTTTGACTGTCTTGGCCTTTCTCTCTCTTTCTTTCTTTCTTTCTTTCTTTCTTTCTTTCTCATTTCTCTCTCTCTCTCTCTCTCTCTCTCTCTATCTCATTTAGAGATAGGGATCTCTAAAACATCTCATAATTACTAATATATTCCACACTGATCCCACAAAAACCATTCATACACTATAACTCTCCGTCAACTAATATTTTGGAAAAGACCAATCAGTTTGAATATTCTTTGGGAGATTATATCGCTGACAAAAAAGTAAGTATATATGTTGGCTTGAAAACCACAACATTATCACGACGTCTTCATTTTATTTCACAAGATTTAAAGGCACATTCCTGTCCGACTTCACAATAGGAAAAAT
>OZ010580.1:67767776-67797776 GCA_963932145.1 Acanthosepion lycidas | reverse complement strand
AGAGGCGAGAGATAAAAAACAGGATTTAAACAGATTTTAAAAATGGAGGAAGTCGATCGAAAATGATTTTGACAGCCCATTGATAAGTGATCAAATTTATCACGAAAATTAAAATATTCCTAGTGTAGTCTAAGAGAATTATCTCTTGGTCGGTAGCCTCTGAAACATCAACTAGGCCTGGAAATATGAATCGCATTCCTGACAAATGAGTTTGATGCTAACGATTCCTAGGCTCTGTCGAGCTTTTTTCCCTTGGTGCATGAATTGAAACGTGCTACTAGATTAGCATTTAGGTCCCGCCCTTTTATTGTTGAAATAGCTAAATACAAACACCACTTCTACTCCAACAGTTTCGTTTATCGCACTTCAAACCTGTAGAAGTCTTTTCTGTTGTTTCCCTGATAACTACAATCTTCAAAAATTTAAACGCAACATCAATCGCCATCTTCTGTTTTCTTGAATTCCGTTCATCTTTTGTTCTTTACTCAATCCTCTCTATTTTCAGTCTTCTCTATCACTTTCCCTCCCTGTAGCGTCTCTGCGTAATAGTGGTATTGCCGATTGAAAAAATGATTGAAAAAAAAGATGAAAGATTATTCTATCAAATGGTAATGGTGAGAATAGACATTTCTATAGAGAAAAATATTCGACATTCACCGATGATTTTGGCCTTACTGTCAGCAGAAATTTATCAAATCTTATTCTTAAAAATTTTTCTCTGGAAATTGGGTTTCTTAAATCCACTGTTATTACTCTTTCTAGTACTGACAGGAGTTTCCTTCCTAACCTTTTGTTTAAGGTCATGTATAAAGTCGACATCTTGATTAGAGCAAACTGAATTTACACCTATTACAGACAACGAAGGTTGTTTCAATGAGGTCCCTTGCCTTAACGCCTCTTGAGACATAATCTAACCGCAGATGTCAAGTAGAACGCATATAAATGAGCCATCTGAAAGTGCTCCACTCCTGTAATTGCCTGACTTCTCCTACTATGCTCAAGCTGAAACTGAAGTAGTGTTGCTATACCTCGGAAATATACTATACAGTAAAATGTAAAATGTTAGGAACTAGATGCCAATCTAGTAGTACGTTTCAGTTCATGTAGTTGATACAGCAAGGGAAAAAAGCTCGGCAGAGCGTTAGGAATCGTTAGCATCCAACTCTGCAGTCAGAAATGCAATTCACATTTCCAAAACTGTGTTTATTTGGAAGTCCTATTTGATGTTTCAGAGGACACCACTAGAGAGATAATTCTCTTATAATTCACTGCGGTTATTTTAATTTTAGTTATAAATTTGATCACTTATCAACGGGTTGACAAAATTCATATCAGTATGAATGGAAAAAATCATTTTCAATCCATTTCCTCCATTTTTAAAATCTGTTTAAATCGTATTTTTTTTTTTTTTTTTTGCCTTTTGCATCCCAGATTCTTCTCTAATGTCTAGAGTCTACCAGATGGAAACTAATCAATGATCTGAGTCATACGGCTTCAATACCAAGACACGGTTTATCAGAGATGGTACTGAAGTTGGCAAGTACTTACTGGCCTCTCTTCATAGAGTTATCGATGTTGTGGATGATAACTTATTTTCCATCTTACAACCGACTATCCCACAGACAAAACATTACAAGCCTCTCTCATTTCTGTCGCCATTTCCAATGTTCCCACAAGCAATATTCCTTAGTTTCATCAGCTTTAAACATTACGGCTAATAACTGTCATGCCATATTCCATTAGTAAGAAAAAAAATTCCACTCGGACAGCTTCTTCCCGCAAACCACTAAGATGAAAGTCTATGGTTAAACATAATCTTCCCCAAGTGCAGTTTTTACCTCATGAAAGTAAAAGAGTTGCGTGTGTTTGTGTGTGTGTTTAGGTGTGTGCATGTTCACATATGATAGACATAGACGAAGCATACAAAAACTTGAGTTTCTGGTACGGAAGTGTATTCTTTTATAGTGGACTCTAGTGAAACAAATTCTCAATGCCACTTGGATATGTTCGTTTATATTTATATTTTTAACAATACACATCTGAATACCGAAATTTTGATATTATTATATAGACATATACATGTCAGAAAAATATTATTATAAAGAATAAAACCCTATATTTAGGATAGTTTAAACCTATTTCTATGGTGACATTTAAATATAATTTAATTTATTTCGTTTAAAAATTGATGTGTGTTTTCGTATTTAATTATTTTTATTTTTTCTTTGAGTCAAAGGTTACATATATTTCTAAAGTTGTAGGGTGTTTAGGACTTATTGAGGATTTTCCATTCTCTCTCTCTCTCTCTCTCTCTCTCTCTCCATATATATATATATATATATATATATATATATATATATATATATATACACGCCTAAATTCACCTTCGTCGGCTTAGGGGTAGATTCTCCGATTGACGCCATTACAGCCGGGTTTCGATCCTAGCTATTGGCAATCGGGCGTCTAGTCACGCTGATGAGCTGTGGTACAGCGAAACAGTCTGTCATATATGGTCCTGAAAAATTATTTCTCTTAAGCCCTCGGGGCAGGAAGTGTGAACTTGTAAACAGTGACGATTACTGCTACTAATGCAATACTCTTTTATAAAACGAATCGAGTTCTCTCACTCACTGGTGTGTTTATCTAAAAATAAATACGCTTAAATTCACCTTCATCCCTGGTAGATTCTCCCACTGACTTCAATTCAGGTTTCGATCCTAGCTAGATGTAACCGGACGTCTAGCCACACTGCTGAGCTGTGATACGGCGAAACAGTCTATTATATATTATGGAAGTTAACAAGACTGCATATTTGTTTGTATTTCATTTCGTGAAGTTGCGTGTTCAATATGTAAACAAAGATAGAAGTACACAAAACGTTTCAGTTGAGGAAGTTTATTGCTTCTATAATGACTTTAGTATAACAGAGATCTCAATACTTCTTGGGGATGTCCGTTTCCATTTTTCGTTTAGAAGTATGTTAGGGTGACACATAACGGTTTCGTTAGAAAGTGGAAAAGAGGAAGATTCTGTTCTTTTCCGAAAGTGGGATAAAAAAAATGGCGCATATGACCAAAAAACCTTTCCACTTTCTTTATAACTTGTATCATGGGAGAATGGATTTTTTAAAAAAATGTTCTTTATTATTATTATTTTATTAACTAGTTTTATTTCATTTTTACACAGCCTCCACCTGTTACCACTCATAAAACAACCTCCTTCAATAACACTCTACCGTGATTGGACACTGAGCTTTGTACCGAGTAAAAGTTAATAAAAAAAATATCATTATTTTTCCTTCTTGTGTTACCTATCTTAGTTTTTGTTGCTGATGGAAGTGATGCAGTTTTTTTTTTATTTGGTAAAGCTCTTTGCTTGCTGATTCTGTAATGCCAGTCTATAAGATCTGATATTTTCTTTAAGACCTTGAGGATTCGTTCCCTTGAAACCTTTTTAAATCATTGATCTGTGAAAACGTTTGTATACAGCTGTTAGTTTGGATAGATTCGAGCACGTTGGGAACCATGGATGTCATCCATATGAGCGTCTCAATCTGACGGGGCTATTTTAGAAGAACATAGCTCGAGGGAGCTTAATGTTTGGGATTTGTGGCATCTTCCGTTGTTAGACGCATCTACACATAACGCACATTACATCTACACATTATCCGGTGTTCAGTTTCCTTATTTTTATTGCGTGAGTATTTTAAAGTAAGACGAATTGATTAGTAACTAACAGTAAAATTGATTATTTTATAACAAGTGAATATTTGAAAAAAAAAGAAAAAACTGTCCTCATTGATATAATCTCAATTGCTAGCAAACAAAGAAAAAATGCGAAGAAATAACATTCGCTATTAATTTATCTTATCTTTTGTCCGTAAAACAAAATTAGATCCATCGGTTAAATAATCTTCTGTAAATGATTGTTGGTTTCGTTGATTTTGTTTAGCGGCATATCAAAACATTTAGGGGTCATTTAATATATTGTTGGTATTTCTACTATAAAATATATTGTTGGTATTTCTACTATAAAATGCATTGTTGGTATTTCTACTATAAAATATATTGTTGGTATTTCTACTATAAAATGCATTGTTGGTATTTCTACTATAAAATATATTGTTGGTATTTCTACTATAAAATATATTGTTGGTATTTCTACTATAAAATGCATTGTTGGTATTTCTACTATAAAATATATTGTTGGTATTTCTACTATAAAATATATTGTTGGTATTTCTACTATAAAATATATTGTTGGTATTTCTACTATAAAATGCATTGTTGGTATTTCTACTATAAAATATATTGTTGGTATTTCTACTATAAAATGCATTGTTGGTATTTCTACTATAAAATATATTGTTGGTATTTCTACTATAAAATATATTGTTGGTATTTCTACTATAAAATATATTGTTGGTATTTCTACTATAAAATGCATTGTTGGTATTTCTACTATAAAATATATTGTTGGTATTTCTACTATAAAATATATTGTTGGTATTTCTACTATAAAATGTATTGTTGGTATTTCTACTATAAAATGTATTGTTGGTATTTCTACTATAAAATATATTGTTGGTATTTCTACTATAAAATGTATTGTTGGTATTTCTACTATAAAATATATTGTTGGTCATTTTACGACAAAATTGTATTGCTGATCCTTATTTTTATATAAAAATGCATTGCTTGTATTTTTAATGTAAAAATCTATTTTTTTTTATACTTTCATGGTGTTTTGTTTGGGATTAACTATTTGTTGATAGCTGGGACCCGAACACGGAAAAGGGTGGATCCGAGAACAACAAGAATTAACGCTGTTTTGACATCTCCAATTTGTAATTTGCATATTGGGTTGTTCCTTTTGCTATCAACTTGCTATGACTTTTTGAAATCGACGTTTCGTCTTTTCTTCTTGATTTCCTTCAATACTTTCTGTAAGAGTTATTATTGTATTTCCTTCTGCTATCAAAATTGTTCTATCCGTATATCTTATCAGTCTATATTTCTGAGATCAGGTGTTGTAATTGTTTACACTTTTTACAATGTTCGAACTGTTGTCCTCATTTTCGTTGCCACATTCACGACGTTTCGACCGTTGTTTACTCTTGCCTACTTCAGGTGATTAAAATTTCTAACTGAATCCTTTATTTCGTCCATCGGGGTAGATTGTTAAGCATGAATTTTTGGGACTTATAAAACTAATGTCTCAGAAATCTATTTAAACCAGAGCTCATATTACAATTTTGTTGTTATTACTGTTTTTCTCTGACACTCCATATTACTGGTTCCCATAATGTATTCATTTCTATGCTAGGCCGCCTTAGGAGATATTTGTGGCCTTGGATATGTGCAGATTCCTTAAGTTTACGTATTTTCTAGTGATATTCTCTGTCACTTATTTCAATCTCATCCAACAGGGGACAGTGATCTCACTTTTTCCTCCATATGTGGCCAGCTACGCCTGATTTTTCTATTTCTCCTCAAGTTGCAGATTTACGATGTTCCTGCAATCTTAAGGGGGTGGTATGTTTCTCCTTTATATTTCTTACCACAGTTGCATGGGATGGCGTACACACAATCCTTATTCATGTTCTCCTTTATTGGGGGGGGGGTCTTACTCGGAAGAAGTGTCTGCGAAGTGTTGAAACACTTTTGAAGGTCGTCCGGACGTTATACGGACGTTATACTGACGTTATACGGACCACACCTTTTGTATTTTTTCGATAATCCTTTCACACAGGGTAGGCAGACGGAAGCGGTTTTTGGGTGTTGTTATCGTCTTGCATCCTTCTAATGCCAATTTGTCGGTGCCGCTGTCATGTACTCAGGGTCGTTATCATCTGCTTATACTGACCCTTTCATGTGTCTCTGGGTCGCTACATGACTTTTGTTCGATGTTTTAAGCAATGGACATCTCCTTTCTTTACACTGTATGGGTGGTGGGAGTTGAAGTTGAAGTATTGTCCGGTGACTGTTGGCTTGAAGTATACCGATATTTTTAACCCATGCTCTATACGAGATACTAGTAGTTTCAGGAATGCTAATTTGTCCTTTTCTGTCTCCATTGCGAACAGTATCGATGGTCTTATTGAGTTCAGATGGTCCAGTAGTAGCTGGACCTCTTCCTCGTATGGCCAGAATATGAAGGTGTCATCTATCTATCTCAGCCATAGAGTTGGTTTTAGTGATGTGGATTCTAATGTCATTACTTCGAAGTCTTCCATGTATATGTTTACCATTGCTGGTGATAATGGTAAGCACATTGCTAAGGGTTCATCCTGCTGGTATATATTTGATCCCATTCAAAAGTGTGTTCCTTGTGTACAGAAAGTCAGCATCTTCATCAGGTTATCTATTGGTATATTGGTACGTTCTCCTTTGGGATGAGTCTGAGGCCAGTCTGTCCCTGACGACTGATAGTGGCTCCTTCAAGTGTACCTTGGTGAACAAACTCACCACGTCCAGGCTCATTATCTGGTTGGATTGGATGGGAGAATCTTTGATTATTTCCACGAAGAGGGTGGAGTTTCGTAATAGTGACTTTTCTGTTAATGGGTCAATTAAATACACAAGGAAGCGACTCAGAGAGTGTCACACAGAGACCATACAGACCGTTTTGCGATCTTTGTTTTGGGTGGGTTGGCTTTCTCCAGTATCTGTTGCACTTTCCATCTTAGCTCATCCGCCCGAGCCTGTGGAATGTTCAAAGCTATTTTCTTGATTCGAGCTATGATGTCCAAATATGGTATTCGCTTGATGGTTGTTCCGAAGTTGAGACTCTTATTCAGTACCGACTCCTCGGAGGCATTCAGCTGGTGTTGAGTGATATTGATTGTTGCATTCCCTGGGGGTGATGGAACTTGTGCGTCATCTTCTGTATTTGGCGGGCCTTGACTGCATCGGATTTGTGTCTGAAGGATTTATCCACATCTTACTGGATCCTCTTTCGGTCTTCTTCGTTGGTAATTCCGTTGAAGAAGGCTTCGGACCTCTGGGAGATATCAGATGGCGTGCCCCGCTTTTTCTGCGACCAGGTGGGCTCTCTTTGAATTGATAGGATGCCACCTGAAGAAGTCCGGAGCGTACAACGGCCGAAACGTGGTGAATATGGCAACGAAGATGAGGTAAACAGTTCGAACAATGTAAATAGTGTATATCTTATGCTATTAAGCCTGTGTTATCCAATAACAGATCATGGCAGGACTTCCAATTCTCAGAATCGCCTCACTGTATAGGTTGAATAAATCCGGTGAGACGTCACATCCTTGTCTCACACCCCTTTTTATTTTTCTATATTTACTGAATTCATTTTCTATCCGTATGCATGCAGTTTGCTGACAGTATAGGTTCTGGATTATTCTAATATCCTTCCTGTCAAGGGGTTCAAACAGTTCTTTGTGACGTACTTTATCAAACGCCTTTGAATAATCTATAACACATAGGTATATATCCTTCTGCATTTGTATTGCTCTTTCTGATATCATTCTGAGCATAAATATCTTTAACGAACCGGAACTGTTCTTGTCCTATTTCCGGTCTGATTCTGCTGCGAGCTCTTTTCATTCGAATTCGGATAATAAGTTTTGCTATATGGTTCATGAGGCTGATTATTCGATTGTTCACCGGCATTAAATAACGTGCACGCGAAAAGAATGAGATAAATGACTTAATTCAGACAGACAGACAGACAGACAGATAGATAGATAGATAGATAGATAGATAGATACTGCGATAGACAGATGAAGAGACCGCGATAAATTTTGTATTAAAATGCGCCCGATACAAGGCTCTAGGTCCACTAATATTAAAGTACTACTATTAAAATGACTGACTCTTGAAGAAGTTAATATTGAAGCACCCACACAGGAGTCTTCCACAATGTGACGGTTTTTGGAAAATAAGTGGGTGGAAATTTTCTTACATCTAGAATACGGTGGAAATGAAGCTAATTCGACTTCTATATGAAGTGATCGAGATAGATAGATATATAGATATGAGGAAACCGTGATAGATAGATAGATACGACAAAACCAATATATATATATATATATATATATATATATATATATATATAGAGAGAGAGAGAGAGAGAGAGAGAGAGAGAGGGAGAGAGAGATAGAGAAATAGATAGATGCGACGAAACCGAGATCGATAAATAGATAGTTACGAAGAAACCGATATATATATATATATATATATATATATATATATATAGAGAGAGAGAGAGAGAGAGAGATAGACATGACGAAACTGAAATGAATAGATTGATAGATAGATAAATAGATACATAGATAGATAGATAGATACGTCGAGACTGAGATAGATCGATGTATAGGTATGAGGAAATCGAGATTGATAGATAATATGAGAGAACGAAATAGATAGAGAAGAGGAGACTGATATATATATATATATATATATATATATATATATATATATATATAGAGAGAGAGAGAGAGAGAGAGAGAGAGAGAGAGAATGATAAATAGGTACCAAGATAGATTAATGAAGCGATAAAGATAGATTGATAAAAAGAGTTCGAAACAGATGTCTAGATCCTACCTGCCTGCTTCCAAGTTCCTATTTCGGAATCATGACTTTTCCTGCAAACACGTAGCTTAATTATTCATTTCCAACCAGAAGATAGGCCTGGGGCATTCGACTTTATACCAACACAGTGCTCTAGTCGATTACA
Source organism: Acanthosepion lycidas (assembly GCA_963932145.1). Lineage (NCBI taxonomy): Eukaryota > Metazoa > Mollusca > Cephalopoda > Sepiida > Sepiidae > Acanthosepion > Acanthosepion lycidas. Next base: position 67,789,070 of record OZ010580.1, on the reverse strand, counting down.
AGAATATTATGAAAAAAAAGAAAAAAAATGATTCCCATATTAAAGCCTTACGGCCACATTACACTGAAACACCAGTTCTCGTACGATTACCGAAGTTAAGCAATGTCGAACCTGGTCAGTACATAGATGGAATACCAGATGTTGTTGGCTTGGATGTACGGCTCTGGCAATGGATAAGATCTCCCGACTGGAGATTAGAAAGCAGAGTCTCAATTCCAATCGAGTTCATATTCACTTACTCGCAAATAACGTTTGCAAAGGTAAAACTCCACCCCTGCTTCCCCACCTATGGGTTAATTAGTTAAATGGGTATCAGTAAAACATTATTGGTATTATTATATTCAAAAACTTCTTAAAAACTAAAAATATTTTCTATGCAAAAAGTTGATAAGCGGTAAAAAAATAAATCAATTAAAACCAATATCATATACTTAAATAATTTTTTTTGTACCACAGATAGAACACAAATACTAAACGCATATTAAATGATAAAAGCAAATAAACTTTCCATCGTAGTTTTAAAGGATGGACAGACAAGACAGGGTCAGAATATATACGTTTTATACTAAAACATTGTCTATAGATTTTACTGATTTTTTTTTTTCGTTTGATAGTAAAATTTAAATCATGAAATATCGATTTTTTAAAATATTATTTAGACATTTTTGAATATTTAATTAAAATAAAATCAATTCAACCCAAGTAAGGGAATAATGCCACTAAGAAGTAAGGGGATATGGGGAGTGAAAGCGAGTGCGAAAAATTTTGAAAGAACCGTAAACCCAAACCTAAACAGGAAACAAGGGAGAAACCTCTATCCAATCGTATATGGGCCGTGGTATAATGGTTAGCATGTTTGTCTCACTAGATCCATTACGACTGTGTCGTTAGTTCGATTCTTACTCGGTGCTCCATACTTTCGGCCTTGTGGCACATCTAGGGAATGTTTAGTAAATGGTTAATATACCAACATAAGCAGACTAACATACCTACATAAGTAGACTAAAATTTACTACTGATATATATATATATATATATATATATATATATATATATATATATATATATATATATATATATATATATATATATATATATATATATATATATATATATATATATACACTTTAGAGATCAGTTGAATCCGCTACCTTGGTTCAAACTTTACGGTATCCTCAAGTGATATTTTTTTTTTAAATTAATGAACGCTATATTATTTTTTTTTAAAAATAAACAAACAAAGAATCGACGTTGGGTGTAATAGAAAGGGAGGTGGAGGATGTGAAGAAGAAGGAGAAGAAAGAAGAAAGAAGGAAAGTAAGAGTATTATAAAATATTTCCTAATACCCTTACATTTCAGCCCAGTTTTCCTTTCTACTGTTCCCTCTTTTTTAAACTGGTTCTCTTGATGGTTCTTGAATGCACTTTGAAGATGGAAGCCAGACTATGAATGTTGGTACCATGACTGATGGCCTGAATGATTTTTTCAATTGGGAAGACACAAAACGATTTTAATCTGTTTTCTTTTTAGTTGAATGACTCAAAGTGTTTTTCAGTGATTCCTAGGAAAAATGGTGTCAAGATGGCTAAACGTCTTATCTAAAAATCTAGAAAAAACAAAGTAAATAAGTTTAGTGTTTTCTTAGATATCAAACATTTTGTGGGATGAATAATTACGCATCTCGAAATATGATCAGATTTAGGGAAGTGAAACGAACTGTACTGACTCCCACCCACCGCGGCTAGACTATAAGCCCAAAAAGCACATTTAAAAAAAAATTCAACATTTTTCTTCCTTCATATGCATGTGTAATTACATCAACGTAAACATTACACTTTAGCCCGATGAATTCTTAAAAGGACAAAACGTCGCACACAAAATATTTTATATGAGAGAGAGAGAGAGAGAGAGAGAGAGAGAGAGAGAGAGAGAGAGAGAGAGAGAGAACAGGACTAGAAAACAAGTAAACTCTCTCCATTCCAATTAATCTTATCAATAACATGATTTCTGTATTGAAAATTCGAATTGAAAATAATATTGATTTTAATTACGACAAGAAAGTATTGAAAGCACACGACATTGAGGACGGCCAATTGCCGGGTGAGGGATGGGCCAAATCAGTGACTGGCTAATTATACAAGCGTAATAAGTCAGGTGAAGGGAGGAGAGAGGCTAATTGGACCAAACATATTAGTGTGCGGCCATTTATAGTTTGACGTCATTTTTACATGCAGGGAAAGAGAGGGAGAAGGAGAGAGAAAGAATGTAAGAAAAAGAGTGAACGAAATGGAAAACGGGACATTAAAATAGACGGAGCAGAAAGAAAGAAAGAAAGAAAGAAAGAAAGAAACAAACAAAAAAAAGAAACAAAGGAAGGAAGGAAGGAAGGAAGGAAGGAAGGAAGGAAGGAAAGAAAGATATCTTAGCGAAAACTGGAATGCAGGAGGGGGAGAGAAGGCGGAAATAGTCGGGGAGATGTGATTGGAGAAATGAAATCGGTTACCGATTTTCCGACTTTATTCACAAACGACCAAATTTAGCACCGAAAATGATGTGTGTGAACTGAATGAACCCAGTACGGAATCATTCGACAAGCATCAGGGCGGGGGAAGAAGTCTAGGATTCTTTCTTTTTTGCCTCACACTGTATTTCCTAATTTATGTTTTTATTCTATCTATCTATCTATCTATCTATCTATCTATCTATCTATCTATCTATCTATCTATCTCATTCTACTGATATCTATCTATCTATCTATCTATCTATCTATCTATCTATCTATCTATCCCATTCTACTGATATCTATCTATCTATCTATCTATCTATCTATCTATCTATCTATCTATCTATCCCATTCTACTGATATCTATCTATCTATCTATCTATCTATCTATCTATCTATCTATCTATCTATCTATCCCATTCTACTGATATCTATCTATCTATCTATCTATCTATCTATCTATCTATCTATCTATCTATCTCAATCTCTCTCTATCGCGTTCTCTTTATCTATCTATCTATCTATCTATCTATCTATCTATCTATCTATCTATCTATCTATCTACTTCAGACTGTACATTATCTATCTATCTATCTATCTATCTATCTATCTATCTATCTATCTATCACAGTCTCCGTCTATTAATCTATCTATCGAAGTCTCTTCATCTATTTACTTCATACAGTACTTTTTTCATCAATTTTATTCCGTTCATATCTGTCTTTTTTATCTGATATGTTTTCAGAAATCGATTGAGAGATGTAATAATGATAGATTCTCGCCTTTGCCGTTTGTGCGTCATGATGACGTAACGCACGAGCCGACCTAGAAATCAGATTATTCATTAGGCTAAATCTATTAGTTGTTAAAATAACATTTTAAGTTCAAAACAAATGATCGTATTTTGTTTTGAATTTATTGATAAAGGCCTCTCAGATTTGCCTCGCTGTATAGATTGAATAAGTCCGGTGAGAAGTCGCATCCTTGCCTTATGCCTTTTTCTATTTTTGTATATCTGCTGAGCTCTAAATACGATTTACAGGTCGGAGACATTAAAATCAAGCAGGTATGGAAATTTAAATAACTGCGAAGTGTTCCGAAAAAGGTCCATAAGTACGACGCTGAGAGCCGAAGACATATTGGGATGGTTGAAGACACATTCTAAAAGCTAGGCAGAGTATTACGAGACAGGAGGATTTCGTTGGTGACAAAAAAAAGAAAAGAAAAGAGTACTGAACTGCTACGTGATATCTGCCCTCCTTTACAAATGCTGGATGGTCTCCTCAAAGATGAAGAAGAAACTCGAGGCAGTGGTTCTACAGAAGGATGCTAAGGATATCATGGACCGAGGGTGTGAGCAACGAGGAGGTTTTAGAGAGGAGGCAAACAAGGGGGAAGTTATCAGATGAAGACGCAGATGAAATTTCTGGGACACGTAATGAGAAAGGAGGGCTTGGAGAATCAGATACTCACAGGGCGAATAGAGGGAAAGCGAAACAAGGGAAAACAACACGTGACATATATAACGGGCTTAAGCAATTGCATTACAGAACAGTTTCTGGGAGAAGTAGCAAAGGAACAAAACTTATAGAGAGCTACAAGGGATAGGGGTGCGGAGAGCCATGATCGCCTATGTCCTGAATGAGCACGGCAGATAAAAGAAGATAAAGGCCTCAAGAAGGTGAAACCTTTTTTAATGATGTATATTGATTTAAAATAAAGTATTTCTTTGTAATAGTAGAAATACTGATATCGAGCTGGTTATATTTATTATTATGATCAAACATGGCACTTTGACTTAGAAAATGCCATGTTAACCTATGAGATAGAGTAATAATTGTCTGTCCAACATGTGAACATACTAAAGCAATAATATAGAATTGAAAAGTATTTATAAAGTAAAGATATTAAACTGAATAAAATAGACAATCGGAAAATAGTACTTAGTCCTTAACGAAGCGTGAGGGTTGGGCTACGTCAGGCTATCTTGCCTAAGTCAGACCAATTCTACTGCAGCTGCAGTATATACGGTGTTGCTACGAATCTTATGAGTAACAGGACTTGTGATCGTGATCGTGAATTAGTGAGAAATGCGTGGTTGGAAAGGCCTATATCAGGCTGTTTATATCTATCTATCTATCTAGTTAATAAATAAAAAAAAGGTTTAAAAGACTTATCTATTGGATTTCAAGTTCAGCAGATACGCCGCTCGTCAGCGTCAGCTATTGAATTCATGAATTTAACAGATATCGTATTTATATATGCTATATTAAACAGTAATTACTGACAACAAAAGTGGTTACATTTGAACTAAAGTGTTCACAGTTTATATCCGTATATATTTTTTCTTTATAAGCAGTATTTTATTTAACTCAGCAAATGTTACTAACGGTTATATAGTAGACACGTTTAAGTTTTAAATTATAAATTACCAAAGATTTACTTATTTTTATTTTTATTTTTATTTCACTTATTTTTATTTCTTTATTGTCTTTTCTTTATTTTCATTATATTTTATTTTTTTAGTTTATATTTTACAAAACTCTAATAATTAACGCCAAACAAATTTCAAACCTTTTCTATCTTATATATATATATATATATATATATATATATATATATATATATATATATATATATACACTGCGTGCTAAACCTTTCAAATAATTTGGCACGGTCAAATCACCGTGCTGATAACAAATATGGCGCCAGTTTGTTTACATTGCGGAGATCAGTACGAAAATTTCAATGATTACGTAGGTCAGTGTTGCCAACATTGTGTGAAAATTTTCTGTGAATTGATTGGACGGTTTTTGAAATATTAGAAAAAAATTTATCTGGTTAATAATTTGGCACGCAGTGTATATAGTCATCCACACGCAAGCCTGCTTCGCTGTATCACAGCTTATCAGTGTGATAGACATCCGATTGCTTTGAGCCGTGATCGAAAATCGACCGATTTGACATCAGTCAGAGTTTCTACCCCTAAGCCATCGGTGCACAGCAGAGAAAGAGGAATTTTCAACGTATTATATACGTGATGTATACAAACGCTAGTATCCAGTAGCACTTAATTCATAACTGAAGAGTGATGCGTTAACAACATGAGCACCCGATATATATATATATATATATATATATGTGTGTGTGTGTGTGTGTGTGTGTGTGTGTGTGTGCGTGCGCGTGTTTGTGTGTGTGTGTGTGCGTGTGTGTGTGTGATGTATAATAGTATCCGAAACAAAACTGTAAAATGATGAGGTAATTGGAAATGCTAAAAACGACGCGTTTCGCCGACGTCTGTTGCTTTCGGCCTCTTCAATTCAGGTTGAAAGACAAAGCTGCGTGAAAGGAAAATGCGGTGGGATTTTTTGAGGAAAAGACACTTTTCCTTACACATAGTTTTGTCTTTCATTCTGACCGAAACCAGCAGACGTCTGCGAAACGCGTCGTTTCTAGCTTTTCCACTTTGCCTGATGATCTCGATATATTTACTTCCATGGAAAGTACTCCAACAGACTACATTCCTTAGTTCCACCAGGTCTAGCCCTCACGGCTAAGTCCCGCCATGCCCCTTAGATTGTTGCAGACCATCTACATTCCCTCCGTATTCCATCGACGAGAATTAAGTTCCACTCGAACAGCTTCTTCCAGTGAACGACTGCACTGTGGAACGGGCTTCTAAGAGGATTTTCCCCCGATCACTACAATCTTAATCTGTTCATTTCTGGAGCGTGATCTTCCCCTCCTATCCGTATGAACTACCCCTTAATGTGACGCTCTACATCGAGTGGCCGCCGAGACTTGTATAAAACATAAAGCGTAAAGATCAAAGCAAATTCGAACGAAGCATAAATCATAAAGCATAAAGCGTAAATGAAACCAGAACGAAGCATAAAGCGTAAATTAATTCAGAACGAAGAATAAAACATAAAGCATAAGGAGCAAATTAAATCAGAACTAAGCATAAAGCATAAATCTTGAAGCACAAAGAGCAAATAAAATCAGAACGAAATATAAAGCATAGTGCTTAAATGAAATCAGAGTGAAGCATAAAGCATAAAGCATAAAGAGTAAATTAAATCAGGACAAAGCATAAAGCATAAGGCTTGAAGCACAAAGAGCAAATAAACTCACAATGGAGCATAAATGAAATCAGAATGAAGCCTAAAGCTCATTGATAAAATCAATATTATTGGTCCTGATCTGGCAACTCAGTTCCAGTCACTTTCCAACAGCCCTAATGTTGCTTCTCTGTGTCTTTTCTATAAATACTTTCATGGTAATTGGCTTTTCGGTACGGTACCTAGACATTTTGAATGTAAGCTCAGTACTAGACTGGCGTTAAGATCTCATCAACTTACAGTTGAGCTGGCTAGATGTAGCCATAAGTTCTATGCTAACAGTTTATTTTCTCGCACTTTTCCGTCTCTATGCTTTCCCGCCAACGTTAATCTGCAAAAGTTTAAATGCAATGTCAATCGCTATCTACTGTCCGCCTGATTACTATTTTCTCTTCCCGCTCATTATTACACACTGTAACCCTTTAGTGCCTTTCCTGATTAAAAAAAACAACTGAAGTGATTTATAGTGATTTATCACTTGTTTAACGGCATATCAACACCTTTTGGGTCATTTAATGCCGAAATTTAATTTTCTTGGGAGCTTTGAAGTAATAAAAATATGATATATATTATTTTGCTTTCACAATTGAATATATGGTAGGTGATACTCAGCTTTTGTGTATATATTTGTTTCTGTAGGCATAATTACTAAAGGAGAGGATATGTATGTTTTTTTTTAAGTTACATTTTGAAATACATACAGTTTGATTTCTTTATGAAATTGTAGGATATTATATAGACTAATATCATGAAAGATTTCTTTCATGTTGGTTATTTAGTTGGTTGATTTTGTTTAGCGGCATATCAACACCTCTATGGATCATTTAATGTCGAAATATAAATATTTTGAATACAATTTCATGCCTTCAACTAAATATATTTTGAACACAATTTCATGCCTTCAACTACAGATTAAATGTATTGTTGGTAACTTTACTATAAATAAGTATTGTTTGCAATTTTTTTTCATGTAAAAATCTATTGCTCGTATTTTTACTATAAAAATATACTTTTATACATTTACAGTGTTTTTTTTATTTATTTTGGTTTGGAGGGTTCACTTATTTGCTGGGACCCCTAACAGGTGCTACCACCCCGGGTCAGAAAACTACAACAATTAAGTGGTGGTTCGATCAGTTTCCTGATCTTGCTGCCGGGTGTAGTTTATCGTCATGCATAGAACTGTAAAAATTGTAGTCTTGGTATAATAATTACCCCGATGACAATGGGATTAACACACGCCATTGCGGGTGATTTGTTTCTAATTTATTCATTTGAAAATACAAAAATAATTTTTTTAAGTTAAGGTTCACGTTCCTCTCCGGTCGTTTGAACAGGAGTCGTGGTGCATCCGTTGTTTCATGTTTAGGATTGGGTTTCCGGTTCCGTTTAACGTCTGCTTCAGCTCTGTACTTCTAACTCTTGTCCTTTCTTACAGTTATACAACTCTGCACAGTAACCCTCTACTTTGAGTAGCTCTTGGGTCTTGTATTAGTGACCATTAGTAAAAAAATGTTTTGTCCTCTTAATAAAAAATATGAACATTTCCTGTTTCTAAAGCAAACATTGTTTACATGTACGACATTCCGTAGTGAAAATCATCAATGGTTAAAAATGATGAAAACGTTACCTTCATCGAAAAGTTCAAGAAACTTTATATTTAATCATTGTTTTGGTATGAGATGTACGAGAAAGTGTGAGTGAACAAGTGAAAAAGACAAAAGATTTTTAATAAAAATTATGTGCCTCGTGATATTAGGCGTGCCATTCCTAAAACCAAACGGACACCCTTTTGCTCGTGACTGATATAAAACTTGTTCTAAACTCCAGGTCTTTTTTTCTTTAGCGAATTGGCACATTGCTTGCCTATTTTGGTGTGGCTTGTAGACCCCTCGTGACCTTGCTAGGCAATTTTTATAGCTTGCCAAATCTATTTTCAAACCATATTTTTAGTGAACATCAATGGGAGACATTTTTGTTTTTTCGTTTACACATCAAAAGTCGGTGAATATATCTATCGATTCCTGTCATTTTTCTAGGTGGTCCGGATCTGTGCCTAACCAAAATAGGCGCAGTGGTCTTATAGATCTTCCAGACATTATAAGGTAACAAGCAAACTTTTTTTGCTCATCATCAGTACTTTTCGTAAAAGCAATATAAATTGACGGAAGCCATGTCTTTTTCATCTTGAGTTTTGAATTCATAGTTTTCTTTCTTTTAGACAGATTGACATTTCAAGGCAAGAGAGTCCATTTTGCCAAGCTATTTAACCTATAACACCAGTTGAAGAAGATGTATTCCTACCTACTCATAAGGCATTAGTGCAAAGAGAACTAAAGAGAATCTTGCGGGAATTGTACCCAGTACACCCAGTACACTATCAGTGCCTCCGATTAATTTTTTTCCCTCTAAACACAAAAGTGATACAACTCTTAACTGTTTTTTAACACACATATATATCCCCACTTTAAACCAAATTTGTATCGTCAATCAAATTTAGAGTCTACACTTCAACATTAGCCATAGAACAATAAAAAAAATCCAGGAAAATGAGAGGGGAACAATAATTTTTTTTTTTAATGAATGGATGACAAAGCGATGACAACGATAGATAGTTAAGTGTTAAACTTTGCTTAGAGCGACAAAAGAATAGGAAGTTAGGAAGAGCCATGATTACCAAAAATCCAAAGAGGTAAGGCACATGAAAATAATCATACTCTCTGCTAAAAAGATTTCATCAAAAGAATTTGATAAACGTTCCATATATAAGATTCTGGGACTAGAAAGATGGTATTTAAACATAAAAAAAAATTGACGTTAGTTATAGGAGCACAAAGGATATTTAAAATAATACTGATATACGCATTAAGGAGATCAGAACATTCATCTTTATCTAAAATACAGACAGACCTATTGTCCCAAGCAAGGCAATAAAGCCACTAAGACGCAAGGGACTAAGTGTGAAAGGAGATGAGGAAAAGAAAGACATCCTTAAGTAGTCAGTTATGTGCCATGTGTGATACACGCTTAGGCGGTCATGTGTCTTTCGATACATGACTGATGAGGCAGATTTTTTCCCGCAGTAGGTTGCCATTTCTTTCTACGGTAGAACAGTTGCTATTCAAGGCTATAGAACCGGGTTTATCCTGCTATTTTACCGAGAGCTGGTTGGGGGAGGGAGAAGAAGAGGATTCATACCTTTCTCAAAGGTATTAGCACGTAAGTGAATGTAATGGATTCGACTGGAATTCGAACTCGACTCTCCGATTCCTCAATCCGAGTCGCTATCCATTACTGCACCGTGACTACTTTTATTAATTATGTAGAAAGAACAATAAAAGAACAGGAATTAAGAAGATATAAGATAACGGTGGACACTGCATTGCTACTTTGAAATGATGAGACCGAGCTGCTACTCTAGTAATGCACTTAAATTCACAAACTTGAACTTCCAAAATGGAAAACTCATGAAAACAATTACCATTAAAATATTACGTTACGGCGGTGGAAACGTGAATGAAACCGAAATGCCAGGTCAGGACCGATAACACTGCAGATTCTTCTTTGGATTTTATCAAGAATTTCTAAAGACGTAGCACAAGCACCAAATCAGATATGACAGAATTATCCAATATATGGACGAATGATAAAATGTCTAAGACAGATTCCGACGAGGCAGTGAATGAACTTTCCTAACAGCAGACTTAGCAATTGATTAAGTATAATCTTTCCACTTCATACGAGTAGAAATCATTAGCACGAGAAGGGCCAATGAATCAGTCCATTATTATTATTATTATTATTATTATTATTATTATTATTATTATTATTATTTCCTTTGGTTTCTGGTGTGTACTTATTTCTTTCCGAGTCCTGCCCAGTGAACCTAACGTCAGAAATGGCATCATGGCATTTTTTACTGAACAATTAAAAAACAAACAAAACAAAAAAAATACCACATATTTTACACAGATAAAGCCCTTTGTAAGGTGTGGGCTGTACGCGTGAGAAGAATTTTTAGTATTTCTTTAAGACATGGGTTACCAGGAATCCCTTCAATGAGTCTATTGCAATCTTTTCTAACCAATCCGAGGGCTCCAATTCCAACAGGGATTGTTGATGTTCTCATGTGCCACATTTTGAGATTTTGATTTGAAGGTTTTTATATTTGCATTTTCTTCTTCTTCTTCTTCTTAGGAAAAAACTCCATTTACCTTCGTTCTTATATAAAAGACTGATGTATCAACGATGCAATCAGATGAAATAAACACCGCCGCCACCAATAATAACAATAATAATTGTTAAGATTATTCTCTTGATTTTACCTGCCTACGTAATACTGAGAGTGTAGTTAAAGTATATTTTCACTGTTTTGTCGCAGGTGACGTTACGATCTTTGCGTTCGTTGATGAATCAATAATAACAAATTAATTTTTCTAGTCATTGGGCGAGATGTGCACACAGTTTCAGTCATTGAAGAGGGTCGGGGAATTGAAAAACATGACCGGCTACCAGATCTGAGTGTTTAGCGAACCATCTTGCTAGGGTAGGCGTCCCTAATAACCTTTGCTTTCTTTGACAGATTGTTGCAATTATTTGGTATTCAGCTGTATTAGAAGAAGAAGAAGAAGAAGAAGAAGAAGAAGAAGAAGAAGAAGAAGAAGAAGAAGAAGAAGAAGAAGGAGGAGGAGGAGGAGGAAGAAGAAGAAGAAGAAGAAGAAGCAGAAATCATTCTCAGTAACAGAGGAATAAAAAGAAAAAGCAGGAGGGGAAAAAAGAACATAGAGCAAAAGAAAAACTGCAGTCGCAACAACAAAAGAAGAAGAAGAAGAAGAAGAAGAAGAAGAAGAAGAAGAAGAAGAAGCGGCAGCTTCAGAAGAAGAAGAAGAAAAAGAAAGTAAGCAGCAGCTGAAAAAATCTCAAGATCAGAAGGAAAATAGGAGATAGAAAAAAAGAAAAAACAGCAGCAGCAAAAGAAGAAGAATTAGAAGAAAAAGTAGAAGCAAAAATAGCAGCAACAACAGTGAAAGAAGAAAAAGTAGAAAAAAAAAGAAAAAGCAACAGCAGCAAAATAAGTATAAGAAGAATTAGAAGAAAAAGTAGAAGAAAAGGAAAAAACAGCAGCAGTAAAGAAGAAGAAGAAAAAGTAGAAGAAGAAGACAAAGAAGAAAAATTAGTTTTGCTAAGGATTTATCATAATGGATACTACTAAAACATAGTAAAAAAAAGCTGGGGGCCGTTCACATGACCATTATCAGACGCTCATATCCTCCATATTGGAATTATCACCAATGTTCCTCTTTTATAATTATTAAATACTAATAATACGACCATTGAATTATTTGGTTGAGGATCTTCTCTGAAAGATGTCTTTATTCAGAAAGATACATCATATGATTTACTTGGATTGTCTTTGTATTACACCATAAATTTGTCTATAGTAAACATGTGTACAATTTTCCTTTCTACCCAATTTGAACCCACATCTTTGCCTGTTCCCGTGCACTGTTAAAACACTGAAAATATATTTGCTTCAAGTATCAAAGAAAAGATATTTTAAGCAATTCTTTATGAATTCTGTCTTCCGTTTCACTCAGGTCTTCCTTTCTCAATTACTCATAGATGAATGTTCGTTCTGGTCTTTCTACCAAAATAACGACGCCTCTTACAATATCTTTCGATAAAAATACACTCCTTCGACAATATGTAGATATAATTCTTTCTCGGACTTGCAAACTCATCACTTAACACTGTGCAATGAATAAGCCTATTTTAAACACTTCGATAACCTGCTGATAGTGTTCAACTGTACACCACAATGTTTTCCTTTCAGCCGTTTGAACATAGAAAAATACAATTATGATTCAAATCTATCCATATTTCAAGTACATTCTCTATATCAATTATAGGTTCTTTTCATTTCTTTTCAAGTATAAATTATTTTTACAAGGTTAAATTTGGTGGCTGGTGGACCAGAAATTGGTAAGGAGGACTTAACACATTACTATCAAGATATAAGTAAACAGGTTTCTTTTCTTATTGAGTTTTTATATACATTTTATTGTCCAATCATCAATTTTTAAAATGGACGCATAAAAATAAATTTTTTTTAAAAAACTATAAACCATGTACACACACAATGACGATATATATTTTTATATATCAAGATCAATAATGGAAAAAAGTATTTCTTAAACCGCCTTTTGTCCTTGAGGACTTCATCAGACCAAGTTTATGTTGATGCGATTACACATGCCCACGAACGAGAGATGCTGGGAATTTAATGTTTTTATTTTTCATTTTATTATTATTATATATATATATATATATATATATATATATATATATATATATATATATATGTATGTGTGTGTGTGTGTCTGCTAAGTATTTTGGTAGCAAAACCTGTTTTATACAAGTTTAATTAAAAGCGACTAACGACTAAGCTTTTTATTCAATTTTTCTTGTGTTCGTACAAGTGTTTTTTTTTTCTAGACACAAAGTTATGCATATATTTGTGTCCAACCAAACACTTGAACAAATATATATAACGCTTAATCGCAGTACCTTGTCAGTTGTCTTTAACGAATCTTGTATATATATATATATATATATACATATATATATATATATATATATATATATATATATATATATATATATATATATGCGTGTGTCTGTGTATTTGTGTGTGTGTGTGTGTATACAAGTTAAAAATTCAAACTGAGCACAGTATAAGGTAAGGGTTTTGGCCTCTATTTACACTCAGTGCTTTATTCTAGATTCTTTTTACGTTATTTCCCTAGTGAGAAGACTGATTACTCATAAACTTATGTGGCTCAGAAACTTGAAATGGAAATATTACCCCATTTCAATACTGTACCACATAACTATACCAGCAAGCTCAATAGTGAAGTAGTTTTCAGTGGATTATTTTTTCTTTTTCATTAGCATTTTGAAATGAACTAATGATTTCCTTGCTGCATCTTTTATACATGCAAAGAGTTAAATCTGTAAAAAGGAAGGATTTTCAAAATTTTTATTACTGTAAAAAAGGTATAGAAATATTACTAGCAAAATTTATAAAGTTAAGAAAATAATTTTTAATTAAATACAATATAGTCGTTTGCTTAAAATATGACTATTAGTGAGAGTTATACCAAGTTGATAATTCAGATTTTCAAAAACTGAACATAAAAGAAGTAATTCTTGGCTGATTTATATGCAGTTTTTATTCCAAAAACATGACCTTTTTTGCAGGAAATGTACTTTCATATGAAATTTTCATGTTTGGAAGTGTACAGCAAATAAAGCTTTTTCTTTTTACTTCCTTTGAGATACTCCACTTAAATTGAATGAGAATTAAATGGTAAATTTTGTAATTTCTAAAAAATCTTTTTCTTTTTTTCTTTTAATCACTTTAGATCAGTGGTTCACAAAATAGTGAGGTGCACCTCATAGGTGTGACAGGACAACAAGTGATGTGGAATGTTAGAAAGAATGATTTAGAAACAGTTTCAAAAAATTCATAAGCCAAAAATAAATGATTTCAAAATATAAAATATTATCATGGATTACTTGTAATTGCATGCATGAGTCCAGTGTAAATATTTATAAATAATTAGTGACCGATTTTATCATTGTGATATTTTTGCATTATATCAAGTATTAAGAATATAGTAACTAGGCTCCGCAAATTGGAGGAGAGAGTTATCAATGATATAATGATAACTGAATCTGCAGTTATCTCCCTTTAACCCTCTCTTGCCTTCATCCAATTTAGATTAGAATTAAAAGTGTATTCCACCATCTATATTACAAGCAAATTCTCCACATGAGAGTTTCTTAATTATTACAGACTAGCAGCATGGCCTGGCGTTGCCCGTGCTTGATTCAAAAATCAAACCACTCGTACAACAATCGCTATCACTTGACTTAAAATATTTTTGCCCTTCCTTGCCTTTAATGGAGGGCCCTTTGCCGTGCTGATGTTGTTACATGCCTTACTTCTTGCCTATATCACACTGCGAATTTTTTCTAAGCTCTAAACTAAACATTAAATCTGCTACGAAAAAAGAAGTAAACAAAATGAACACAGAAGGATCAGCTTTAAAAAAGGACTCGTAACTGGAAAAACCGAATGAAAAAAGAATGTTAACAACAAATACTTTTTACACACCCAATCTCGTTCTGCGGAATCAGAATTCAGAATCAACGCTGAGTTTAAGCAAGCGAATGAGCCAATTGGAGTAAAGTGCCATGCAAATTTAAATTTTTCCCACTTGTGACGAATGCAGCTATCGATTTTTTTGCATGCTAGTTGACATTCGTGTCAGTCAGCTGTTGGCTCTCACGCTGGCCAATAGAATCTTCTTGCCTATTCATGGCAACCAGCTATATGCTCTCACTCTGGCAAGTACAAAATGACCGCAAACTACATGAAAAGTGCCGTAGAAGCATGAAAAATCGATTATTTCCACTATCGATGGGAGTTGGGAAATGCAATGTCGGTCTTCCCGCTAACTTGGAGCATGTGCATGTAAATTCTGGTGCAAATCCGTCGAAAATTGCGACCGTGCATTCGTTACACACACACACACACACACACACACACACACACACACACACACACACACATCCTGCCTTTTATAGATAGAGATTTCATTGGTGCAGCTCCTTCAATAACCTTGTAATTTTCATCAGATTCAAGTTTTCTTCAGCCATCAGAAGCCATTGTTGATTTTCAGATCTCCTCCAATGAAATATACATATATGAAATATACATAAATAAAAGACCACACAGAACAGCATTCCATGATGGATAACATTTCATATGCAGAGACTATAAGAAGAAGAAGAAGAGTTATATGGTAATGTGTACTTTATTCAGAGATTACACTTTAATGCTTATAACACTAAAATGTATGTACATATATTATAGATAGATACATGTACTGTACAATAAGTAAGAGGTACAGGCTATCATTACATGGCCGGTAGTACAATCATTTTGAACCCATGTGTCAGATACTTGATACATAAAATTTTAAGCTGATATTTTTAAAGCCCTTATAGAAAGGACATATCTGATTGTATATATTAGCTGGTTAGATATGTAAAAAAATCAGCTTAATTTTATTGATATTACTCTTATAGTCCCATGGATAAGATTATTATTTCCTAAGTTTATAACTATCTTGTTTCTATCTAATAGACGACCATTTATAGACATGATACATTGCAATATTGCAACATGTGGAACTCATTCTCCACACATTTGAAACTCGGCTCAAATATTTGCCGTGATCAGAATTCCAATTTAGATAAGCATCAAACATGTATTCCGCCATCTATTTTCTTCTTCTATGTGCCGTGTCCCTTCAGGACGTGGGTGATCATGGTTCTTCTCTACAACTTTCTATCCTTTTTAGCTCTTCGTAAAGTTTGTCTTTTTCTATTTTTCCTTACACCTGTTCAGCTAACTTTTTTCAGAAGATCGTTAGATAACTTATACGCTGATTTTCTCTTGCCTTCAATATATCCTGTGAGCATCAAATTTTCTAAGCCCTCTTTCTTCATTATGTGCTATAGAAATTTTAAAAGTATTTTTTGATTCGAAGTATGTGTCATCTTTGCTTCCATTTTCTCTAAAACTTCGTCGTTGCTCGCATGTTCATGGTATTCTCAGCATCCTTCTGTAGAATCAGATTTCTGTTGACTCATGTCTCGTCACCATCTGCGATATAGAATGACCGATATTACATAACATTTCAGTACTCGCTGTTTCTAACGAAATTCATCTGCTCTTATGGAAGTCATCTTTCAGTCTTCAGGCCATGTGTGTTGCGTTTTGGCTCGACTATTTATATATGCTGGTCAGTGGTGCATTATGTGTAACAAGGTCTATTGTATTATCCTAATGGTTATTGGGGAGGGGGTATTGGTTATATTTCCAATTACTTAATAGGCAATAGTTGCAATTATTGTAGTTATTTGTAGCTATTTTTATATTTTGTGCCTTCGGATTTGGTGTCGCTTATAAGGAAATTCTTCATATCAGTTATAGTTTATTTCCAGTGATAAATTATTTCATATTTCATTTGTGCAGCTTCTTTAATAACCTTGTAATTTTCATTTATTCAGTTTATGGTTGAGTAAAATCGTCAATGTTATGAGATATTGAGTTTTAGCATTTTTATCTCATTTCAACAGCTTTGTCTTTGAAATTGATGAAATGTATTTTCTTCTGCCATTGTTTTTAGGCACGCATCAGGGCCCATTAATACATTTTAGATTTTCAGATCTTATTCAAAGAAAAAAGAAAGAATTACTAAAGGTCAACCGATAGAAGTTCAAGGTCATTGATATGCTGAATATTTATTTATAATGAAATGGTTAATATTAGCATATATGTTGCCGGCACCCGCTCGCATCCGAGCATTGGGATCGTCACCTTCACACCCTATTCGATTTCCCTTCCATTGTTGACGGTGGTGTAGATGGTTGTGAATCAAAGAGAGCTTCACGAGGCCTATCCAGTGAATTCAATTTTGGTGGACAACACAGCGCTACGGAAAAGCCCACACACTTGACTAGAAACGCCTCCGAAAGGTACTTTAACTTATTTTTTTATTCGGTGTGATAATATTGCATCTTATTTTAGAAATAAATTATGATATCTCTCTTAAAAATTATCATATATATATATATATATATATATATATATATATATATATATATATATATGTGTGTGTGTGTGTGTGTGTGTGTGTGTAAATAATAAAAAAAATAGTTTCAGGTATGATGTTATATATATGAGTTGAAGTGCTCAATATCAGAGATAGAGCGTATGTAAATATAAATATGAAATATAAAAGTGTGCATTGAAGTCAACACCTAGAGTCGATAGTCTGTTTCATAATAAACGCAGTCTTCAGGCCATGTTCGTTGTCTTTTTGCTCGATTATTTATATATAATATTCTATCTCCTTACAGGTTAGTGATGCATTATGGGTAGTGAACTGTATTATTTTAACGGTTATTTTGGTGAAACTAAAGGTTATGTTTCAAATTATTCTGGGGCTATTGAGTGGAAATAATTGTGGTTCTGGATGAATTTTTCTATTTATAGTGTTGTTTGATAACTTTTGATCATTTCTATTTAGTATGATTACTTATATTACGGTTAGAATAATACAACAAACTGCCCACAATGCATCACTGACCTGTATATATAAATAGTCGAGGAAAAACACAACACATATGGTCTGACGATTGTGGTTAGCATGAAACAGACTATCACCTCTGAGTGTTGACGTCAGTGTCCACTTTTATATATATATATATATATATATATATATATATATATATGTATGTGTGTGTGTGTGTATATATATATAATATATATATATATATATATATATGTATGTATGTATGCATTTATGTATTGAGAGAGAGAGAGACATGTTGCAAAAGAGATATATGGCCTAATAGATGAAAGCGTTTTTTAAACACTGCTGGAAAGCCCAGCGACACAAAAAAAGCCCAAGAAAAAAAAACAAAACTGGTGAGCACTAAACAGCATGAGTTATCTCCCCTAAGCCTTGACATCAGAATGAGAACAATGGATTCACGAAAGGGGCGAGTTCGAAATTCCACGATGGTTACCGAGTGCAGAGATAGATTCCTAAAGATGTCTGAACAGCGTCCGAAACGTTGTGTGTAAAAATGCTACATTGGTCTGAACATATACGAAATTGATTTTCCATACAAATATAGACTTGAATGTAAATAAAACTTGTTTCCAGTATCAAGTTCTGCACAATTCAATCTCTCGTGTTAACACTGCGTCAATATGTATATCCATTACAGCAGTGAGGTCGGCAAATCTACTCATATAACAGGGATCGCTCCCAGCTCCTCGGCACTTTAAACTAACACTTACCCAGTCCTCTGACATTTACTCACACTGTTACGATTTTTTAATTTCTCTGTCAGCAGACATTTCTTCCCCCAACGCTGAAGAACGATATCACACAGAAATTTTCGCATAATAAGAATTTCAAACCTTAAATAATTTTACTAACAATTAACATTAAAAACTGAGTGGTAGGTACAGCGTGTTGTAATGACTTGCGGGGTGGTCTGTTTGACAGATCCTCACCGAGTGCTTTATAATTGTGGCTAAACACAAATCCCGAAAATGACCTTCAATCTGTTGTTAACTGAGACAATAAATGGCTTGTTAGCTTAACGTCTCCAACATGCTTCCTGTAGAAATTCTTGAAAAATATAAAGAAATATGTTCAGTTCTCTCGGTTCAAGGCTGGCATATCGTCTTCAGTCACTTTCAGACCTTTTCCAGAAAAAAATAATTTACGATAATTGTTCTAATGAGCTTTTCTGTTTGCTATATCGGCTACACAAATTTAAGCGCCGTACTAGATTGTGGTATTTTCTTCCGATATTTCGTTTTTCTGTCAACTTTAATCTTGAAAAGATTAAATGAAATATCAATCGTCATGTTCTGTCTCCCTGAACTCTGCTCTTTTAATGCACATTCTGTTTCTTTCACTCTCAGTTACCCCTTGCGTCTTAGTGGCTTTATTGTCTTGATTGGGGCAAAATAATTAAAAAAAAAAAAACGATGCCAAAAAAAAAAAAACAACAAAAAATCTAAGTCCATCCTAGCAAATTTAACAATCTTTTTACTTCTTAACTTAAGGGTTTAGAATTTTATAGCAAGTAAGGCATTATATCTTTTTCTAATTTACATTTTGTACAAGTTAATTTCCAAGTAGATGAAGAAGAAACGGGAACAGTCAGAGTTGATGTTCTACAGAAATTTTCAGCAACAAAAACCTATTAAGGAAAATAGCTGCTACAACGATTCTACTGTCAACGATTAGAAAGCGACAGATTAAATTTTGATACGTTACGATGAAAGAAAGCTTGGAGAATTTAACACTTACAGGTCATATTGAAAGTGAGAGAACTAGTGAAGAACAAGGCCTATAATGATGAAGATATATATATATATATATATATATATATATATATATATATATATATGTGTGTGTGTGTGTGTGTGTGTGTGTGTGTGTAATTACTTAGGCTTCAAAAAGTTATTCAAGGCAAATGTTAATAAAAACAACAGGCGTTTTGTGTCGATTAATTTTATTGATCGACTTTTTAAAATTACAAATAATTCTTCTCCGATAAGGTGGGAATTTCGTCATAAATTGTCCAAAGTTCATTTTAGAAGAAAATTAGAAGTTTTCGACGTTCTTAAGACATTATCAGGGTACGTAGAGCCAAAGAGTGTTGTAACGTAGGCGAGGTGTGTCGCGTGTTTTTTTATTCATTTTAATTTTATTTTTTATTTTTTATTTTATATACCTTTAAGTTTGGAAAAGTCGATCAATAAAATTACTGCACACAAAACTTCTGTTATTTTTTAATAATAATAATAATAATAATAATAATAATAATACATATATATATATATATATGCACATACACTAGGGTCAATTGGGCACTGTACGTGAGAAAGGGTACCATGTTGCTAATTCACTCTGCCAGAAATTTTGAAAATGCATGCTGTACTGTCTGGCATTCGCACTGGAAGCTCCAATACGAACATTTGGGTGACAATCTGAGGACAGTACGGTAAATTTGGAAAGAGTAGATGAGTCTAACGATGATTACGAAGGTACGGCAACTCGAAAAATCACTCTGATCATTTGATGAGTAAAGAACTGGAATTTGTTGGTGAGGGCCTGAAACTCAACCCAGAGGCATACATCAAGTACCTTGAGGAGGTAGTGAAGAGGGTGGCTACTGGAAGACCCTATATCTAATAGGATTCTGAACCATGCCACACAAACATGGCTGTCAGAAAATTTCTGCGATCACATCACACCTTATATCTGTCCAATTAACTCCCCAAATTTTATTCTTTAGTATTTTAAGATATTTTTGTGTAATTTAGGTAAATATATCTGTTAAAATTAGATATCAATGTTACTTTAATCTTTGCGTAATTTAGACAGCACCACCAGATTCTCTCTCTCTCTACATATATATATATATATATATATATATATATATATATATATATATATATATATATATAATGAAAAATATTGTTATGTATATATGAAAAAATATATTTATAAAACATGGTATATTTATGAGTTAAAGTGTTGAAGTGGTCAATATCATGAAGAGAGCGTATGTAAATAAAAAAGTGGACATTGAAGTCAACACTCAGTGGTGACAGTCTGTTTCATTCCCAATGCAATCGTCAGGCTTTACATTGTGTTTAGCATGAAAAAAACTGTGTATTGACGTCAATGTCCAGTTTTATTATATATATATATATATATATATATATATATATGTATGTATGTATGTATGTATGTATGTATGTATATATATTAACGTTGATGATAGATAAATAATGTACACATGACAAATATAGAAATGCGACAAAAAGTTGGATTATGCATTTTGAGTTTCGACAACGACGAGAAAAGTCAAAGAGCAATGATGATAGCAATAAACGTCATTGCAACGTTACCAGAAGCCCAAGAGATATCGCATCAAGTGTAGAAAAGCCATTCCAGACAGCCGGCCAATAAGATATAATCTTCCGCAGTAAAGTACAA
>OZ010580.1:67722776-67762776 GCA_963932145.1 Acanthosepion lycidas | reverse complement strand
TCAATCTGAAGACACTATTTTAGAATATGACTACATTTCTTAGGCTAATATTTTGATCTTTTAGCAACTTCTGGTGGAAAACCTACGCATAGAGCAATCTAGCCCGTGTTCAATTTCTTTAACTCCTATACTAAATTTATTATAACTATATATAGCACTGTGCCATTCGAAGAGTTTCCTATTTATTAATTCCAAGACATTTGCCAAATTTGTTTTTATTTCAATTCCATATATATATATATATATATATATATATATATATATGGTAAAATAAAAGAACAAATAGGGAACATATATCAATCTGACATGTTTTCACTTTTATTAAAGCTTCGTTATAGATTGTGTGAGAAAACAGATAAATGGCAGAAAACACTGGTATTTTGGGTCAGTTGTCGTTGCTCAGAAACGTGTTACGTGTATTGAAACCATAGATAATTCTATATCTATGTAAGTTTGTGAAGATTCTTGTATGTCTAAGTGGGCATCGGATACTAATATGTGTTGATAACTGCGTGCGTGTGACTGTACACTTACATACATATATAAATATGTACGGTTTTAATACACATGACACGTGTCTGACCAATGAGAACTGACCAAAAACAAAATTTAAAATACCAGACACAAATATTTTTTGTTGTTTATTTTAGGATCCTGTCAGATTCCGATCCATATTTGATTTGTATTGGATCTTTCACTTATATATATGTAGGTATGTATATATTTGTGTGCTTATAAAAGTGAATACTGGGGTCAAAACCTAGTGGCTACCGTCTGTTTCATGCTTGAACGCAATCTTCAGATAATGTGTTTTGGGTGATGGCTTAACTATTTATATATGCTGGTCAATGGTGTTTTATGTGTAGCAAGGTCTATTTTATTATCTTAACGGTCATTGGATAGGCGGTAATGTACCAAATTATTCTAGAGGTTAGTAGAAATAACTGTGGCTCTGTATGTGGTTATTTGTAGCTATTGTGTAGGGTGTTTTTAACTTTAACTAATTATTTATTAAGATACTTTGTATTTATTTATTAATTATTCATTGTTTATTATTATTGTACTTAATTGTTTATGTGTGTATTCGTAGTTTGTTAATTAGTCCATTATTTACTTAATTTGTTAAGTAATTAATTTATTTGTTTTATTTTTTCTTTTGCAGTGTTGGTTATATTATTAAAGAATCTTAGTTTATCTGCTCTGTATATAATTCATATATTGGCATTTTTTATTAATGTTTTGCAAGGTATTATATCTGTCTTGTGCTTCATACATACAATTTACAAAAAAAAAAAAATGCGTTAGGTACACAGAGAAATATTTTCTACTACAACTTCGGTCTCAAATATGCCACGTTTATTAAAAGAGAAAATAATTAATAGTTATATATATATATATATATATATATATATATATATATATATATATATATATATATATATCGTAATTCCCCATGTCTAATACGCTTTCATCCATAATACGCACACCTAAAATTGTGCTGAAAGTGTGGGAAAATGCTTCTACACATGCATAATACAAGAGAAAATATAAAAGAGAAAATAATTAATAGTTATATATATATATATATATATATATATATATATATATCGTAATTCCCCATGTCTAATACGCTTTCATCCATAATACGCACACCTAAAATTGTGCTGAAAGTGTGGGAAAATGCTTCTACACATGCATAATACGCACCCCTTGTTTGGTAATAAAACCATATAAATTGTACCGCTTCAGTTTCAATACGGCCAGCGTTTCCTACTTTTATTTAAAAATGGTTTTAAACATAGAATAATATTATTCTAATTTAGTTTAATGATAATTCTTATTTTATTTTACGGTAATTTTTAAAGATTTTTGTAGATGTGCATAATACGCATCACTGATTTTGCTTATTACTTATCAGAAAAAAATGCATATTACACATGGAGAATTACGGTATATATATATATATATATATATATATATATATATATATATATATATATATATATATATATATAACAAATAATATAATAAAATTCATCATAGTAATCATAGGCTTTTATTTAAGAGTACCTACAACCTGTATCCCCAACACATGAACAAATGAAAATACAAAAGATAATACACAGATAATAATACTAATAATCCCAAGAACCAAGACAAAAGTAGTCACATAATAGTGCCTACCAAATCTATAAGAGGTACCATCGTAAATAACTTATCCAAGCTTCACCAACACCACTTCTAAAATAAGACGAGACATACCACCGAACGAAATAGCAACAACAAGACAGACGTTGGAATATACAGAATAGATTGTAAAATGTCTACAATGATGGCTATCAACGAAACAGCCAGAAACCTGAAAAAAAGACTCTATGAGAATCACCGAGATCTGCTGCTGGAAAATATTTTAAACGCATTTGTACTTCACCAATAATACATCCAATATTTCTAAACATTTACAATATACATGTCCACACACGCAATTCAGAAAAATCCTCGTCGAAAATAGCTCCATACATTTCCACGAAAAGTATAAACACACACTAAAAAGTCTCGAAGCTATATATATATATAAAAAATTGAAACTAAACCTCAATGAAATTAATTACGAATACTCCACAAACATTTTAAAATGTTTAGAAAAGGTAGTCTTTAAATGTTAGCACTTGTCATTAATAGCAACTACTCAAGTCAGGTATTTTCCCACAAGCATACCCAGTTACCTCTCCTTAAACGGTGTCCGTCACACAAGCCATAAAACAGCGTTTCTGGCTCCACATAATTTTCAGATGACCCCAACAATTTTTGTCCTTCACAATCATGAACACTAAATACTTACTATATAATTAACAATGCTCTGATGATGATATTATGCTATGTCGAAAGTACTCAGAAATAAATACAACATGAGCCAACACGGTGTTTTCTTCTAGTCTTTTAATAACCGCACAAAAACCTTATCCGCCAATATGAAAGGATGTTACCGAGAATAGGTAGACAGAATATATATATATATATAACAGCTGGCCACTTGTATTCGGGAATACCAGCCACATTAGTTTTGTTCAACACGTACAGAGCCAAGCTGTGGTTTATACTGTAACTATACTGAGCAGACCTTGGCTACAGTTTCTGGGAGAGAGCGTGTTATCTTGTTTAATCAACACTCTGACCAACACACTCAAATTCTTGATGGCCCCCAAGTGTTCCGTCTACCTAATTTTCACTGAATAGATGCCCCACGCCGGGATCATCCCCAACCAGACTGATAGCGTCAGGAAGTCTCCTTCCTGGCAAATCAATCGTGATGAGATTCGAACGTGGGTCTCATGGTCAGAAAGTGAACATTCTCGACCTCGCACCCATATATATATATATATATATATATATATATATATGTGTGTGTGTGTGTGTGTGTGTTTCAGAAGTCTTGGGCACATTTCAAGTCATCATATCTGCTGAACTATGAATAGCAGTAAGGTATGAAACTGGTACCATTTTAAAGCTAAATTCATTACGTTTTTGTAATGCTAATGATTTTTTTTCTTATTTTTTCAGATCCTGTAGTAGCGTTCACTCAACCAGAAAAAAGTGTTTTGCGTCCTTGAATTTGCAAAAAATGAATCATGGACACTTGTTCAACGTACACTTGTTCCCAAGTTTCCAGATCTCACCCACTGCGATTTCTTTTTGTGAGCGTTTGTGAAAGGAGTGGTCTATGTGCCTCGCTTTCCAAAAGACGTGGATGAGCTGAAGGCCCGAATAACGGAAGCTGTTGCAACCATCGACAACGCAATGCTGGAACGCGTCTGACATGAACTGGACTATCGGGTTGATGTGTTCCGTGTGACCAACGGTGCTCACATTAAACATCTTTGAACATTCCATGTAAAACATGGGATTAAATTGTTTCAGAATATGTCAGGCACGTTTTTATATCCTTAATAGTTTTTGAGATATTCAGTCTCTAAATGATCCCAAGACTTTTTGCACCAGAATTTACATGCACATGCTCCAAGTTAGCGGGAAGCAAAAGACCGACTTTGCATTTCCCAACTCCCATCGATAGTGGAAATAATCGATTTTTTCATGCTTCTATGGCAGTTTTCGTGTAGTTTGCAGCCATTTCCTACTGGCCAGAGTGAGAGCCTATAGCTGGCTGCCACGAATAGGCAGGAAGATTCTTTGGCCAGAGTGAGAGCCAACAGCTTACTGACACGAATGTTAACTAGGATGCTAGCATGCAAAAAATAAATCGTTAGCTGCATTCGTCACAAGTGGGAAAAATTTAAATCTGCATGGCACTTTACTCCAATTGACTCATTCGCTTGCTTAAACTCAACGTTGATTCTGATTCGTAGAACTTGGTTGGGTGTGTAAAAAGTATTTGTTGTTAACATTCTGTTTTCATTCGGTTTTTCCAGTTACGAGTCCTTTTTTAAAGCTGATCCTTCTGTGTTCATTTTGTTTACTTCTTTTTTCGTAACAGATTTAATGTTTAGTTTAGAGCTTAGAAAAAATTCGCAGTGTGATATAGGCAAGAAGTAAGGCATGTAACAACATCAGCACGGCAAAGGGCACTCCATTAAAGGCAAGGAAGGGCAAAAATATTTTAAGTCAAGTGATAGCGATTGTTGTACGAGTGGTTTGATTTTTGAATCAAGCACGGGCAACGCCAGGCCATGCTGCTAGTCTGTAATAATTAAGAAACTCTCATGTGGAGAATTTGCTTGTAATATAGATGGGGAAATACACATTTAATTCTAATCTAAATTAGATGAAGGCAAGAGAGGGTTAAAGGGAGATAACTGAATCTGCAGTTATCATTATATCATTGATAACTCTCTCCTCCAATTTGCGGAGCCTAGTTACTATATTCTTAATACTTGATATAATGCAAAAATATCACAATGATAAAATCGGTCACTAATTATTTATAAATATTTACACTGGACTCATGCATGCAATTACAAGTAATCCATGATAATATTTTATATTTTGAAATCATTTATTTTTGGCTTATGAATTTTTTGAAACTGTTTCTAAATCATTCTTTCTAACATTCCACATCACTTGTTGTCCTGTCACACCTATGAGGTGCACCTCACTATTTTGTGAACCACTGATCTAAAGTGATTAAAAAAAAAAAAGAAAAAGATTTTTTAGAAATTACAAAATTTACCATTTAATTCTCATTCAATTTAAGTGGAGTATCTCAAAGGAAGTAAAAAAAAAAGAAAAAGCTTTATTTGCTGTACACTTCCAAACATGAAAATTTCATATGAAAGTACATTTCCTGCAAAAAAGGTCATGTTTTTGGAATAAAAACTGCATATAAATCAGCCAAGAATTACTTCTTTTATGTTCAGTTTTTGAAAATCTGAATTATCAACTTGGTATAACTCTCACTAATAGTCATATTTTAAGCAAACGACTATATTGTATTTAATTAAAAATTATTTTCTTAACTTTATAAATTTTGCTAGTAATATTTCTATACCTTTTTTACAGTAATAAAAATTTTGAAAATCCTTCCTTTTTACAGATTTAACTCTTTGCATGTATAAAAGATGCAGTAAGGAAATCATTAGTTCATTTCAAAATGCTAATGAAAAAGAAAAAATAATCCACTAAAAACTACTTCACTATTGAGCTTGCTGGTATAGTTATGTGGTACAGTATTGAAATGGGGTAATATTTCCATTTCAAGTTGCTGAGCTACATACGTTTATGAGTAAGCAGTCTTCTCACTAGGGAAATAACGTAAAAAGAATCTAGAATAAAGCACTGAGTGTAAATAGAGGCCAAAACCCTTACCTTATACTGTGCTCAGTTTGAATTTTTAACTTGTATACACACACAAATACACAGACACACGCATATATATATATATATATATATATATATATATATATATATATATATATATATATATATATAAGATTGGTTAAAGACGACTGACAAGGTACTGCGATTAAGCTTTTTATATAGTTGTTCAAGTGTTTGGTTGGACACAAATATATGCATGACTTTGTGTCCAGAAAAGAAAACACTTGTACGGACACAAGAAAAATTGAATAAAAAGCTTAGTCGTTAGTCGCTTTTAATTAAACTTGTATAAAACAGGTTTTGCTACCAAAATACTTAGCAGACACACACACACACACACACACACACACACACACATATATATATATATATATATATATATATATATATATATATATATATAATAAAATGAAAAATAAAAACATTAAATTCCCAGCATCTCTCGTTCGTGGGCATGTGTAATCGCATCAACATAAACTTAGTCCGATTAAGTCCTCAAGGACAAAAGGCGGCTTAAGAAAACTTTTTTTCCATTATTGATCTTGATATATAAAAATATATATCGTTATTTCATATATATATATATATATATATATATATATATATATATATGAAAAAATCTATTTTGAATCAAGCACGGGCAATGCCGGGCCATGCTGTTAGTATATATATATATATATATATATATATATATATATATGCAGTTGGATCATTAGCTATCTATATATCTATATTTCTATCTGAAATTTTGCTTTAGTGCGGGTACACGTATGGATAAATATCGATTCAGCTTTTCATATAGTTTGTATAGGGAGTGTGTGTGCAACCCGTATATTCGTCTGTATGAGATAATTACGTGCATGTCTGCTTGCATTAATATTCTTCCTATATGTGTGTGTGCATGTGTGTATCTGTGCGGCCGTTTGTATGCATCTATTTACTTCTACGTGCTCTCTGTGAAATATGAAATATTGAGGGGCGCTAATTAAAGGTCTATTCAGTTCAATCAAATCGAATTCAGCTCCGTGATTCGATTGCCTGTAGCTCCGATGATAGCGTGCTTTGCGCAAGTCATTCTGCGAGCGACTCTCCCGTTCGTATTTCCCCTCTTAATTTTACACTGTGCTTGGTTTAATCCATGCTTGCAATTCTGTAAGGTAGAAGCAACACGCACACACACACACACATTATATATATATATATATATATATATATATATATATATATATGTATGTATGTATGGAACAATTTTTCTCTTTCTCTCGTTCTCTTGCGTTTTCCTTATCTCGGTGGATCTTATTAACATCGCCCCAGAAAAATGTGAGGTTATCGGGTACATCGACAGAAAAGTATTAGAAACAAATAAATGAATAATCAGAGGGCGCCTCACATAGAGTAAAGCTTAGTAAACACTGAACGTAGTGAGTTCGATTCTCACTGGGGTTTCTGCTCGTGCAATCCTGTACCAAACGAAGTAGAGTTTAGTAAATAGCTATTCGCTAGTCTAGTAACTTCGATCATCAAGAAGTACTCTACTTTTGTAGCCTTATGCCAGACAAAGCTTTGTAAATTTCTTTAAATCTTGTTCTTAATAGTTAAAGTGCCGGTCTAGCTAATCTGTTCTCTGGTGTATCGAGTCCAAACCCACGTCGAGTGCTCATATTTTGTAGTCTTGTTCCAGACTAAAGGAAACTTTTAAATATATCGTCCTGTTTCATAGTTAAAATAACTACGTAATTCTTATCAATGGCCGGCTTTCGATCCACGCTAAAACCAGAATTTTACATGTTTATTTTCAAGATAGACAAACCATTATCATTTGAAAGCTTGGCGGAAAACAATCATTCTATATTTTAAATCTATGCCAAATTAATCGCTACATACATACACTCACACACACACACACATATATATATATATATATATATATATATATATATCTGTTATTGTAATTATTTACATCTTTATTCTTCAGGTGATATACCAACGTATATCACCTGAAGATCGTTTTGAATCAAACCCCATGTTTAGAGCACGGTGTGGGTAGATTGTTCTAATTCCACGTGCCATACCTTTTCTGGCTATCATAGTTTCAGTTATTTCCCTTTATTATTTCATCTCTCCAAGTTTTTGTCGCGTCTGCTCTGGCCAGTTATTGAACCCACAACTCTTTGGATCAAATTACTTTTGGATTATTCAACTAACGCTTTTATCCACTGGGCCATGTGCGACGAATTTTGAGGCTTATAAACGTAATCTATCAAATATTTTTTATTGGAGATAATATTAAAATTTCTGTTATTGTAGGTTTTCTCTAGAACTCTATATTACTGGTTCCCATATTGTACACTCAGGTCTATGCTCGACCGGCTTAAGAAATTTTTGTAGCCTAGCATATGCGCTGATTCTTTAGGTTTTCGTATTTTCCAATGTTGTTTTCTATTATTTGAACTTCATCCCAAAGAGGGCACTGAACTCCCTTTTCCGTCAATATCTAATCAGACAGCCGTGATTTTTTACTTTTCCCCTCTTATTACGGCTTTATGGTGTTCTTGTAGTCTTATATGAAAGGGACGGTTTGTTTCTATTTCTTGCCACAGCATTACAGGATGGTGTTCACACAATCCTTAATCATCTTCTTTTCTATGGGGGGTCTTACTCGGAAGAGATATCTGGGTTGTTTTGAACCACTCCCGAAGGTTGTCCTGGTGTTATATAGACCACCAATCTTTTGTATCTTTTCCGCTAAGCCCTTCACATAGGGTAGGGTGACCAAAGCTGTTTTTTGACTAAGTGTTAACCGAATATTTGAAAAATATGATAAAAAATTAAACAGACAGACCTACGTTTTTGTTTTTTTTTTTTGATGTAATGATTTCACCACCGCCTGATGAGAGGCAATGTTGCAATCTTGTCGTGGTAATATGTGTGTTCGAATGTAATAAACTATAATAAAGAATCATAGCTCTACTTTTGTATGGAGCTCTATTTTAAATGAATGCATGAACGTTTTAATTTGTATTTGATTCGTTCTCATTGCATTTGTATATATATATATATACATACATATATATATATATATATATATATATATATATATATATATATATATATATATATAAGGCTTAAACACTAATATTCCATGGTCATAATACTATGTTACTTAAAAATCGAAAACCGAAAAGAGAAAATATACAAGTAAAATAAATTAACCTAAATTCATCCAAGTAAATAAATAAACAAACCAATCCCAAATAAAAATAATCAATTAAAAAACTGTTCCCGCCAAAATAATACTTAGAATGAACTACAACAATCAACCCCAAAACTGAACAAATAGTTTTAATTAAATTCCCAAACCAAAACAAAACTGTTAAATAAGTGATAT
The DNA here is from genome assembly GCA_963932145.1 of Acanthosepion lycidas. Taxonomy (NCBI): domain Eukaryota; kingdom Metazoa; phylum Mollusca; class Cephalopoda; order Sepiida; family Sepiidae; genus Acanthosepion; species Acanthosepion lycidas. Next base: position 67,753,556 of record OZ010580.1, on the reverse strand, counting down.
AAACAAATTTTTACTACGTTAATAAATAAATAAATAAAATAAGAAATAAAAACAAGCAATATAATTTGACCTAAATAGATAAACAAACGACTTCCGGTGAAATAACCGCCATAATAGAATACCCACAATGCACCACTAACCCGTATATATATAAATAGCCGAGAAAAAATAACAGCACACGTGGCTTGAAGATTGCATATAGCATGAAACAGACTGTCGCCTCTAAGTGTTGACTTCTATGTTCACTTTTACATTTACACACGCTCTATCTCTGATATTGAGCACTTCCATAAACATAGCACACCTTAAGACTATATTTCTTTATATATATATATATATATATATATATAAAAACTATCAATGATATTATAGGCATGATTTATTAAACAAATACTCAAAAACTTACAATCATTCAAATTCTCTAACACACACACACATACACACACACACACACACATATATATATATATATATATATATATATATATATATTCTAGAAAAAAAACAAAAAATTACACCCGGGTTATATACCAACGGATCGCTTACCTGTAATATATATATATATATATATATATATATATATATATATATATATATATATATATATATGTGTGTGTGTGTGTGTGTGTGTGTGTGTGTGTGTAAAAATATATATAGAAAATAGGAAAGAACTCGTTAGGTAAATAATCCAAAGTTGTTTAGTATTTTTGTTATTATTTTTAAAAAATAGTGCTCGATACAAAAGTAGAGCATAAATATAATTATTTATTTAAATATATATATATATATATATATATATATATATATATATATATATATATATATCTTATAAATGATTAAATTATTTTACTGGAATTCTCCGATGTTTTCGATCATAAACTAAAATTACATGTTCATTATTAATTAATCATACCTAAGGATCGGAAGCTCATGAATGATTGAAATTAAGTATATATATAAATATATATATATATATATATATATATATATATATATATATATATATATATATATTGTTCCAGTATCATTTTTGAACTTCACCCTCTCTAACGTTCTAACTTTCTGTCCTGATGTAACACAAGGTGTTTCACACGTTTCACGTACGATTTCATTTTGAAGTCTTTTTTCAATGCTATTTGTACTGTCACAGGTGAAACTCTTCTCTCACGTACCAATGTCTTATAGATTGAGTTGGATCTTTTCTAATTGATCTTTAAATTGAAATGATCATCCCTTTTCCTGTTGTGACCTCTAATACAGTTTTCCTGTCACTGCTCCCTCTTTTTTAAACTTAATCAACATTCTCTTGATGGATCTTGGACAGACGTTGAAGATGAAAGCCAGAGTATGGATTTTGGTACCATTACTGAAATCCTGAATGTTTTTCCTCTCACCATTGCTCATTTGGGAAGACAGTGGGGCTTACAGAAAACGATTTTAACCAGTTATTTTTATAGCTTACGATAAATGGCATCAATGAATAGACATCTTATCTGAAAACGTGGAAAAAAGAAACTAAGTTTAGTGTTTTTTTTAGATATTAAAAATTTTGTGGGATAACCAATTATTTTTTAGATTGTAAGAATATGTGGAGTGGGGTGATAATAATGATTTATTGATACAAATCTTTCTGATTAACACATAGTTGGGGAAGAAGTGGTGGAGTCATATCTTTCCCAAGAGTATTTTCCCGTAAGGGATCATATCGAACCCAACGGGAATTGGAACTTGGCTCTCCGATTAACAATTCCGAGACATTATCCATTATACCCCACCCATACATTACAGCATCTGGTATTTCCAAGAGGTTACTTATTTAGGTACTGAACAGATTCGAGGATGACCGTATGGGAACCTTTGTTTCAACGTGATATAACATGTGGTGCTTATAGTGATTGACCCTTTGGAGCTAAACTTAATAAGTTCGCATAAAACATGCAGTTTTATTATGTCTATCAACAAGTGCGTATCTTTTATCGTGATTAACATTGCTCTTCTTGCTTAATGTACATAACTATTTGGCATATGCAGCATTTTAAAAATAACTGTTTTGATATTTCTTTACCCACTTGTCTTTTGTGTTCTTTATAAATAAGCAATTGATTATTGAATACTAGCAGCCATACCAGCTGGTTGATTAGAAAAAAGCGTTCAGTTAGAATGGAGCAAACGCAGCATCATATTTAGATGTAACAAAGTCTATCTACTTCAATTACTTTAAAGTACTTTCATTAAAAACATCTTGAATTAATTCAGTTACTAATATAACAGAAGTAGTCTGTATTTATTCAATCGAAGTTAGCCAAAGACATGAAGGGGTAAAACAGGCAACATGAAGAAACACAAGACACTACAACTATTTTTGAGTTTTTGAAATTCAAATCGTCAGTGTGCTGCTAGGGATGTAAAAGAGGGTACATATATAAAACAATTGTTAAGTTTAATGAAAATTTTTCACTATTTACGCAGGTTTTCACTATATGGATAGATTTAATTATCAAGTTAAATAACTGTTAAACAATCAACATATTGTTGGCTACAATTGAGTGAAGTTTGTATTAGATTGCTTGAAAATTGAGGGAGATTTTAATATAAAATTTCTGTTGAAATCGATTTTTCGTTTTTCACGGTTTTTCGCTAAACGCAATGGCGTAGAAATAAAAACAAAATATCGTTGAGCCCGTCCTGATGTAAGTAACCAAGTTTGAATGAATTCGGAGGAAAAAAGTTCAATTTATCGATTTTTGATTGGCTTTATCGATTATTGATTTTTTTTTTTAATTATCGATTTTTTTACGCTAAGAACCTATCTCTTACATTGTACAATGTATTTACCAAGTTTGGTCAAAATCGATTGGATGGATCTCGAGTGAAAAGGTATCATACAGACACACACACACACGCAAACAGGCATCCTCTGTTATATATATATATATATATATATATATATATATATATATATAGAGAGAGAGAGAGAGAGAGAGATAATAATAATACCTGGTCTCAAAAATTCACACACAGACACACACAAGAACACTGGGGAGTACAATGTCTGGCTTTAAACTATGATAAACGAAGCAAAGATTAAGAAACTTTTTCAAAATAATAATGAATGAGATTTGGTTTCCGAATTCTAGATGCAACTGATATTTTAGAAATTTGGACCAATTTACTGAGGAAAACGGAAAAAAAAAATGTTTCTTTTGTTTCTATTAGGTTGGTGCAAAAATAATGTCGTTTTCTCACATATGTTACTATGTGAGAAAACGACATTATTTTTGCACCAACCTAATATTAAGATATATTCTCACTTCTTCCATGATTCCCGATTTCTCAATGACTTTTTCCTGATCCCGATTTCCAAAGCTCTGATTGGTCGACATGTTAACGATTCTATTTTCGGAATAATTTGGCTAAATCCACGGATGGGGAATCTTGAAAGTTTAAAAATGAATATTAATTTTCAGGTTCTGCATTTTTTTTTTTTTTTTTTATTATCTAAGTGTTGTACCTACAATAAAGGTATCGAATATTCACCCCCGGGACTGAGTTTCTCGCAACTGCACCCAACAAGTATTGATCTCTGCAGTACTAGTGAAAGGGTCTGTGAGGCGAGCACGTCAACTATGCCTCTGTGGTGGATCAATAGAAAATCTACACAGATTAGTAGAGCAGACATTTTGAAAATCTTCTCATGGTGCTATTAATCGCTAACCACCATATGTAAGAAGATACCTATTATTAACGGGCATCAGTGGTGTGCGTGATCATAGTAGCTAGCAAGCATCACTACTGGTTAATAAGAACGATTCTCAGTGTGTGTCGCATAAAAATAATAAATGTTAAAAATAGAAATGACTCTCATATATATATATATATATATATATATATATATATATATATATATATATATATATATATATATATATATATCTTAAAGAAAAATAGACCACTTTATGGTTCTATTATAATAATTTATTTCACCAGAGCCCTTTTAAGGGACGCCGGATCATCAGATAACACTTCCAAAAAATGAAATGAAAGATGAAATGAAAATTCACACTTAATACTACCCTTTAAAAGTGTGGATTTTCATTTCATTTTGTGGAAGTGTTATCTGATGATCCAGCGTCCCTTAAAAGGGCTTTGGTGAAGTAATTTATTATAATGAAACATTAAAGTGGTCTGTTTTTCTTTAAATTATTAGCTCTGGATTTACATTGAACTCTCGGGATTTCATCCTCCTTGGGACTACCCATACGGATTAACAAGTTTTTCATAACTTAACAATATATATATATATATATATATATATATATATATATATATATATATATATATATATATATAAATTAAGAAATCATGTTTAAAATGTATATAAATATGGTTTTAAATATATATTTTTATTGTTTAAAATGTATATAAAATATAAATAATATAAAATCTATATGAAATTATCTAAATAAAAATGTGTGTCTGTATATGCGTGCTTATGTGTGTTGTTTCATATTTGCTATATTTTCTGTTTGTGTGAAATGCTGTGGAGAGCTCGTTTGTATAAGTAGAGAGCGTGAACATATGATTCTACACTGCACGATGAATATCAGTTTCACACTTCAGACCATGTCTGTAATATTTTTTAATTTGTGTTTTTATCCCTTTTCTTTTTTCTTTCCTTCTTTCTTTCCTTCTTTCTTTCATTCTTTCTTTCTTTGTTTCGCTCGCTTTACTTTGTTTTATGGATAACTTATTTTTACGTCTTCATATTCCCACATTTTTCTCAATATCTTACAAATGATTTGCCCCTTTCAATATTTTTTTTTCAATCCGTTTCGCTGTTTGTGATTTTAATCTGTTTTTTCCTCAATACTTCTTTCTCCTTTTATTTCTCTCTCTCTCTCTATCTTTGTTTTTTCTTTGTTCTTTTTTTCTTTCTATTCTCATTCGCGCCTTTTTGTGTATAAGCGTGAAAAGCGACCAATTACCCGGAAATAGATAAGAAGGGGAGGTAAGCTGAAAATAATTGAACGAAGAGGAAAAATGTAGGTTAAATCCCGAACAACAACAACAGCAACAACAAAAAGACTTTTGGATAAGGAATGGCAATTAGAGGGGAGTAAACATTGGTTTTAACCAGAAGAGCGGATTTTCATTCGTATACACAATTAAGCGTGCACATATGTACGTATTAAAATGCCTTTCATATATATATATATATATATATATATATATTAGGTTGGTGCAAAAATAATTTCGTTTTCTAATATATGTTACTATGTGAGAAAACGAAATTATTTTTGCACCAACCTAATATATATATATTATTTTACATGCAGTACTTAGTGGAAAACGTTCAATATCAGTAATAGAGTTAACATATTCATTTGTATGCATATGAGTTTGTGACCCTAGGTTTCACGCTTTTGCGATCATCAGAATAATCGCAAAAGCGTGAAACCCAGGGTCATTAACTCATATCCATGCAACTGAATATATATATATATATATATATATATATATATATATATATATATATATAGACAGTATATCTTCATTCATGCATGTCTATTTATTTTAATTCTCTTAAATTATTTGATTTACTTTTTAATGTTGTTATTAAATTCATTAAAGAAGTCGCCATAGTTTTTCTTCATTTCTTTTATTTTCCCAAGTAGTTTCGATCTCACCCGAGATCTTCTTCAAGGGTGAATTGCTTAGACAAAAAAAAAATAATGTATTTGATAGTTGTGCATCTCTTTTTGGCAATTCGCATGAAACGTTCATATTTTACTGTCCTGTGAATTTGAGAGGCTTAAAATAAAAATGAATAGACATAATATGAGGCGATTATTCAAGCAAAAATCTTTGAATATGCAGTGGCGTCCAAAATTAAAGAGAAAATATTAAAACTTCGATATCTAAAAAAATATGTCCAATTTTTCTGAAATTTTCAGGAATGTAGACAAGTTCAGTTGTGATTTAAATCTGTAATTTATTTGGCATGATCCAGAGAGAGAGAGAGAGAGAGAGAGAGAGAGAGAGAGAGAGAGCTATGATTCATTTAATTTTTTACTCAAATATCAAGAGTCCAAAATTAAGGAACAAAACAATGCTTTTAATAAAAATAATTAGAAAACAAAATGCAAAAATATCTTATCAATATTTACTATTAAAACCCTGTGGACACCTGTGGAGACACATTAATGTGGAGACACATTAATGTCACTTAAAATTTTTCGCCTGCCGTAGTTCGAACACGGTCCTTCAGTGCTAGGTGTTGAACGATCCTGTCTTCTCTGGCCGTTGTTGTCCTTGATCTACCTACCTTATTTAGAATGTTTAGGCAACCAGTGTTTTCGGACAGTTTAAGAATTCGGCTCACAACGCTTTTGTAAGGTTTTGCCAGTTCAGCAATCTGGTCAATTCAATTTTGTGATTTTTCCTTTCGCTTTTAAAGAGTTGTAAACTTTTCATCATTTTTGTTTGTTTTTTCCGTATATTTTTCTTCATACTGTCGGATCTATATCCATATATTTGCTTACATATACATACATACATATATATATATATATATATATATATATATATATATATATATATATATATATATATATATATATTGTGTAGTTACATCGAATTCAAATTTTTTTACAAAAGACACTCTTGTTTAAGCCTCTTTCTGGATATTAATTCTTTTTTTTACTAAGTATTTGTTTTGGTTTTCACGTTGACGATCTTGTTGAATTTTTCAGAATAAGATATATATTATATACACACACACACACACACACACACACACACACACACACACACACACACACACACACACACACACACACACACACACACACACACACACATATATATATATATGATGTAGAAATGATTGTATGTTATGGATGTTCGGAAGCACAAGAACTGTTGAAGTATTTACTTATAAATTATAAATGTGAGCGCGCAGATGTAAAGTCGTTCGTTATCATCACGAGGTGGCTCAATCGTTACAGAAAAGGAGAACGGTGTTCAGAGTTCGAATTTCCGTTGATTCTACGCGTGCTTATGTCAAACTAGTGCTCTTGAAATCCATTTTTTCCTACGAATTATACTTTAGCTAGATATCTCGATAGACAATGCAAGAAAAAAGTTTATGCTACTGTCAAGAGAATTCTTGATTGAGAATTTAATCATCTTTCCCTTCTCTCTCTCTCTCTGTCTCTCTCTCTCTGTGTCTCTCTGTCTGTCTGTCTGTCTGTCTGTCTGTCTGTCTGTCTCTCTCTCTCTCTCTCTATATATATATATATATATATATATATATATATATATATATATGAATTAGGATTAAAATATAGCTCAATAAATACAAGGGTAACAGTCTCTTCATTTTGACTGTCATTTACTCAGTCATATATGTCATTCTTTCTGAATGAATTTCTGCGATATTTTTAAATCATTACACCCCAAGCAAGGCAATTAAGCCACTAAGACGTAAGAAGTTACTGGCAGTGAAGTAAACTGAGAAAACGTTGTTGAGGAAAAAGGACAATAAAAAGAAAAGAATTAAAAAAAAAACAGGTAATGATTGACGTTGGATTTAAATTTTGGATGGACGTAGTTAAGTGAAGTCGGAAGACAGTGCCACAGGTGAGAAGTGCTAGTGAAAAAAAAATTTAAAATTTACGTTCACGGCTATTAATTCCAAAAGTAGAATGATGAGACCTAGCGGCCAATCTAGAACTGCATTAAATTCGTGAAGGCGAAGTATCAAAAAGAAAATCTGACCAGAATAATTGTCGTAAAAATATTTATAGAAAAGACACAGGGAAGATATTTTACTTTTTACTTATATTTTATGTTTTTATCTTATTGATTCATCGGACCAGTTTCCTAATTTTTCTTGTACATTACATCACAGATACAACATTATATATATATATATATATATATATATATATATATATATATATATATATATATATTGCTACTCAAAAGTAAGTGAACCCCTACAATAAGATTTTAAAAAAATGTCTCTTTCCAGATAATCAACAAATCTTAATCAAAGTATATATTCACCAAAAAAAACTTTATTAAACGCATTGTTGTAATGCGTTTAATAAAGTTTTTTTTTTACTTGCAAAAGATTTTATCAAGCTGGAATGTAAATATTAATTCAAAATTAAAAATGTGTAAAAGTAAGTGCACTTTACATTTAAAATTTAATAATCAGTCTTTTCTATAATTTTAAAGAATTTTCTGGCAGTAGTGAGCGTCAATTTGTGAGCATTCTTCTAGATTTTCAATTCAAGACTTTGACTAGGCATTACAAGATTTGAAATTGCTTTTTTCAAACCAATTCTTTCGTGAATTTGCTTTGATACTTCAGATCATTGTCCTTTTGGAAGATCCAGCCCCAAACCTAAACCCAACTTTCAAAACAAGAGCAAGACACTTTCATTCAAAATTGCTTGGTATCTCTCAGTCCATTGTGCCATCAATGCATAGTATTTTGCCTGTTCTAGCTACAGCAAAGCAACTCCAAATCATAATGCCGACATATTTTCATGGTATCTACTCCGACGAGTTATTTTCACTGGTGCCCCGACTGCATGAATTTAAACGTGCTAGTGAAGAAGGCCGGAGCGTACAATGGCCGAAACGTCGTGAATATAGCAATAGAAATGAGGACAACAGTCCGAACAATGTAAATAATGTAAATAGAAAAGACTAATCATCAATTATAAGACGACGCAATGTATGGTCGTTAGGAAGAGGAACGACTGAAGATGCAAGCTACGAAATGGAGATGACAAAATCAAACACAGAAAAATCTGGCAACAGAGGATGGACCCCCCCCCCCATACAGACATCTATAGACGCATTTGCACAACAAAAGATGCCTCCCAAAAGTTAGAAAACCTATTAAGAAACAGAAATATTTCGTAAAAAACAAAAAAAAAATGATTGCTTAACTCACTGGTTCTAAAGCTGGGTTCGATAGAACCACTGTGTTTCGGTGAGTCATACTCTGTGGCCAGACACAGATGGTCGATGGTCATTTCACTGACAGACATTTCGTCGACAGATATTTAACCGAACGGACATTTCAGCGAACGGATATTTTTGTGATGTGTATATTATCATCTATGATAATTTAAAGTTATTTTTGTAAATAATGTCTAAACCTTTTATAAGTAGGGGTGTTGGCTACGGTGAATAAAATTTTTGGTTCTTTTAAGAACATAGAATTCATCCCAGTGTCAAGTAGAGAAAGAAAACTTTTACTTGATGGCTACGCCAACATCGTTGATAAACTAAAAGACAATGTAAGATACTGGTGATGTGAACGGAAGGGAAGTTGTGGAGGGCGGTTAAAAACCAGAAGACGAAGTTATTCAAGGAGAATCAAGTAATCATTCGGTGAAATGTTGGGGGAAATGTTCGTTCGGGCAAATGTTTGTAGGTGAAATATACGTCGGTGAAATATCCGTCGGTGAAATGTCTGTCGGTGAAATGCCCGTCGGTGAAATATCCGTCGGCGAAATATCCGTCGGTGAAATGCGCGTCGGTGAAATATCCGTCGGTGAAATGCGCGTCGGTGAAATATCCGTCGGTGAAATGTCTGTCGGTGAAATGTCCGTCGATGAAATGCCCGTCGGTGAAATATCCGTCGGTGAAATATCCGTCGGTGAAATATCCGTCGGTGAAATGTCTGTCGGTGAAATGCCCGTCGGTGAAATGCCCGTCGGTGAAATATCCGTCGGTGAAATATCCGTCGGTGAAATATCCGTCGGTGAAATGTCTGTCGGTGAAATGCCCGTCGGTGAAATATCCGTCGGTGAAATGCGCGTCGGTGAAATATCCGTCGGTGAAATGTCTGTCGGTGAAATGTCCGTCGATGAAATATCCGTCGGTGAAATGTCCGTACGGGAGCCGTCATTCTCAGGTGTTCGGCGGAGGTGAACACATGTCAATGATGAAGACCTCGATAAAATTCAGCAGAGTCAGGTTCAACAGCAACTCTACAGAACAACTAAGCTCTCAACGTTTTAGTGTCAACAATTAGTAGTGTACCCTCTCATTGCTATGAAAGCCGTTGAGATACTCACACCGTTGGTTACAATTTATTTTGTGAGCAATCCTTTTTGAGGATGGTAGACATGAAAACTAAAAAAAAGGAACAGACTTTGTTGCGAAAATGGCATGAGAGTGGCACTTACCAATCTTGTCTCTGAGAGGCAACGGCAAATGGTACACTGATTTGTAGTAAATATTCATTGACTTTGTTTTTTATTAGAAAGTCATGTTTTGTTAGTTTTGTTCTTTGAACATTGTGATTTTGTGTACAACTGATGCATGGTTTACTTATAAAATTACCTATGTTTTGAAGAAATCATATTTCATTTTTCCAATTACGAAAGGTTCAGTGAATGTACGACTGAAACTTGCGGGGATCAGTACCTCGAACAATGTTAAGAACTACTGGCTTAAATGATATGTAATATTAATCCCCCACTATATGACAGTAGATACTGGAGAATTTCTTCACATAGAAAGAAGACATTTGAGGCAACAGATGTGTGGTTCTACAGAAAGATACTGAGAATACCAGCGACGGACTAAATGAGCCACGAGGATGTTTAAGTGAAAATGGAAACAAGCACTTTTACATAGAATTAAAGATATACAGTTGAAATTTCTAAGACACATAATGAAGAAAGACGACACAGAGAATTTGATACTCACAAGAATTAGTAAGTGCAAGGGAGAAAAAGGGATACAGTGAGTTATTTAATTTGTTTAAATGGATTGCAGAACTTTGACTGTAAAAATATTATGGGAAAAAACATTGTAGGTGTAGAGAGCCATGATCACCCACGTCCTGAAGGGGCCCAATACATAAAAAAATAATAAGAAAAATTTGTGGTTTGAGTGACGAAGTTAGCCGAACATGATGATAATACGACACTGAAATAGAGAAAAAAATGGCGTGTAAAATATGAAGCCGTGCGAGGTCATTAAGAACAGAGAGGCGTTTCGACTTTGTAATCATTGTAATTTCCGAAGAAAGCTCTCCTTCCCAAATTCTTAACCTGGAGCGAAGTGGACATAAATTAATTGCCAGTAACGAGCATAAATGCCAGGTAAAGACTAAATCATTTTCGACAGATGTGGCATATGTCTATGAAGGGAGTGTAACTAAATTGAAACCTTCCTTTATACAACTTCCTGACAGGAGTGTCCAGGTGCGTCATCAAGGTTTACAGAAAACATATAAAAACCACTAACACATACAGACGTCCATACACATTAATATGTCTTTGGAACAATTCCGAATTATCAACTCTTCACATCAGTAGATTCGGCTATCTTTCTCTACAGATCATGTGGTAGCAAGTCACTCTAATACTGCAGCACTCTCGTCAACATTATGGACACGTGGATGAGTGATTAATATGCTCGCTTTCCGAGCCGGTTTCAAATCTCACCGTGGTCGATTTGTCAGGACTTTTTGATGCTATCAACCTGAGGAGACGATCGTAGCGTGCGGTTCCTTTGAAAGTGCCATTGAAAACCATATTACGGGTTGAAGCAAGCTTTGTGAGTAAAACGGGGTAGACAGAACAATTTGTGAGTCGACAATAGTTGTGTTAGCACGAAGTCACAAGTCATCGTGACCGAGTGTTTGAGCGTACTGACCATGTTCAAACTATTGATTACGCCAGATAATGCGATATATCTCCCAGAAACTGTAACTAACGTCCGCTCAGTAGAGTTGCAGTATAAACCAAAGATAGACTCTGTGGGTGTCGACAAGCACAAATGTGCCTGAGCATGCGTCTGCAACAAGGACTGGTGTGTTGCCCTAGTAGACAAATATATTCGGATACGAGTGGGTATTATTATTATTATTATTATTATTATTATTATTATTCTACCTGAATTTAGACATTCTATTTTCCGGATAATTTCCCAACTCTTCTCATAATGACCATGAATGAGATACTCAATCTCATGCCTTACCATCGTCTCATTACATCAATGTCTAGTCTTTTCATATCACACGGGATGGCAGAATTTGATAAAAAAAAAGGTAAACCATTACAATTTAAACAAACATTCTCTTTATGAAGAGGAATAAAGCTGGATGTTATTTAAAGTAGAAAAAAAGGAAGTTGCGGAGAGACATGATCGCCTACATATTAAAGAAACCTGGCAAAGAAAACAAAATTCAAGTGAATGGCAGAACAAAGACAAAGAAGGATGGTTAAGTTAAAAAGTTACTTAGAGCAACGAAAGTCAGGAACTTGTGGAGAGCCATGATTACTAACATACTGAAAGTACGTGGCACATAACCAAATGTCAAGTGAATGACTGGCAGAACAAAGAGGAATGAGTAAATTCAAAAGTTACTTAGAGCAACGAAAGCCAGGAACTTATGGAGAGCCATGATCGTCCGCATGCTGAAGCAACACGGCACATAAAAGAAGGAGAAATGAATGGATAGCAGAAAAAAAAAGGACAAAATTGTGTGAGCAATGTCACAAATTACTTAGAGCAACAAATGGCAAGCCGTTTTGGAGTTCCACACTTCTAACGGCTACATTAACTAAAAGGATAAACTGAAACAGATTTGTGCAATAATTTTACATTTTCAGTCATAATCATATGTCAAGGAAAAGTCTCCATAAATTCCAATGTTCTCTAAATGGACAGGAATTCTTATTCTTGGGTTGTCTTATCGTTTTCCTGATTCTTTTTTTTTTTTTTTTAATATTTCCCGAGGCTTGTATTGAATATTCTTGGAAAGAACTTTCCAAAATTAGTATTGCCATTCTTGCCCATTAGATGTTCCTTTTCCAAATACCACACTGATGTTTCTTTCTTCTTCATGTGCATTCAATCCCAATTTTAAACTCACACAAAAGCATTACTGCACAGCCATTATAATTTCTAGAGAAAACAAAATTAATGATTGGAACACCCGAAAGGTTAATTACAACAGATTCTGTTATAAATAATACAGTTTCTCAGATTTTATAATTCAAGTCAGCGTAACATTTTCATCATTGCTCCGTTGCTGGTCTTTAGAATAAGTCGAATACCCCACCTCCTGCAAGAAGTTAATACCCCGTTTCAAAGTAGCCATCTACAGCGTGGATAATTGCGGACTCGGTTAAGAACGACCACTGTTTTTCTGTAGACCCAAGTATAATCATGAGCAATTATGACCGACAAATCTACTTATATCAATAAACAATACTTATAGACTCCTGTATAAATATGAACAATGATTATCTAGACACAAGTATAACCACGTCCAGTATTTACCTACACTATAAAAAGGACCAATGTTTAACTATGGTTTCAAGTATAAACCCGACCAATGATCACCTGTATGTTCAAGTATAAACCCGACCTATGTTTACCGATAGAGTTAAATATAAACTCAAATAAGGTTTACTTACAGACTCAAGTATAATCTGACCAATGTCTACCTATAGACTCAAGTATAAACTCAAATAATGTTTACCTATAGACTCAAGTATAAACCAATGATTACCTATAGACTTAAGTATAAACCCGACCAATGTCTACCTATAGACTCAAGTATAAACTCAAATAATGTTTACCTATAGACTCAAGTATAAACCAATGATTACCTATAGACTTAAGTATAAACCCGACCAATGTCTACCTATAGACTCAAGTATTAACTCAAATAATGTTTGCCTATAGACTAAAGTATAAAACCGAGCAATGTTTATCTGTAGACTCCAGTATAAACCCGACCAGTTACCTATAGACTCCAGTACTATATAATGCTAATCAATGTTTACATATAGACTCAAGTATAAACTTGAGGAATACTTCCCTATAGACTCAAGTCGAAACCCAAGGAATGTTTATCTATCGGCTCTAGTATAAAGCGACCATGTTTTATCTATAGACTCAACTATAAACGCAACTAACGCTTGCCTAAACTCAAATGCTATGCCATAACATCCACTAACTCAACACAACCAAATACAAAGCAATACAAAAATAAAACTGATGTTAAAATTACTAGAATCTAATTGTACTTATATAGCAAGTATATCAGGGGAATTTCAGCTGATAATTCCTTTGTTTTTAATTTTAAAATATTTGCAGTAAATCTTTGGTGGTACGGCATTTTATTGTGCAACTCAGGTTATTTATTAGGTTGGTGCAAAAATAATGACGTAATAATGTCGTTTTTTGACGTTAAGAAATAAGTCAAAAAACGACATTATTACGTCATTATTTTTGCACCAACCTAATATATTTACTTTTTAATTTCGGATATATGCAAAGATTGTCATGTGTTGCAAGAAAGGAGTAAGCTCAGAAGAAAAAAGGTTTTGTAAATTCATTGAGTGACAGGAATAGCAATTGAATTTATAAAGGGTTGAACAAAGATCCCGGAACAATTGAAAAAAAAAATAAACTGAAAATATCAAAATAATATATAAAAAAAACCCCCAAAAAACCGGCATTAAAAAAAAGATTTTGAGTAAAACCAGACAGATAATAAGCAGAAATAAAAAAAAAAAAAAAAAAAAAAAGAAAAGAAGGATTGACCTGAAAGGAAATTTTAGAAGATGGTATTGCGATTATAAACAGAGGTGCAGAAAATTATAAAACGTTAGATAAAGGCATGAAAGCAAACAAAGTAACCGCTTTAAGTGAACATCAGAAAGGAAATGTTTATTTTGGATGGAAAGACGTACGTGAGAACAGATTTCTCGGCTGTAAGACTTCGTGATGAATAGACGGTTATATTGGGTGGGTCTGAGTACTGGCAGCCTGCTCGGAAATAGTCAACCAGCAATACACTCCCACGTAAATCTATCTTGACTTCAGCAAAACAAGAAATGTTACAAAATCCGACACTTCATATGGCACACGTCAGCATCTAAAAAGAAAATGTTTTCTTTTCTACGCAACACCTTCGTACACCTCATTCGAAAATGTTTACACCAAGGGCTGAAGTTATTCGACGTTCTCTTGAGTTTTTGTTTTTATTCTTGATCTGCTTACTTCGGTCAAGTGTGATTCATAGCAAATTTCTTTGGCACCGGAAGTCCCCAACCGGATGAAGCATCAGCTCGAAACGGTTGAACGGGCAACCATGACGGTTCAGATCTCTTAGACTTGTCACTTAGCCGTAGCAAATGTTAATTGAAACACCCGAGTAAAGCCCAAGTGTATTAAGGAGACTGTGCTCGAAACTAGCATACATACATACATACATACATACATACATACATACATACATACATACATACATACATACATACAGGTATAGATAGCCACTAGTATTCGAGAATACCCGTATACTAGGGCGGTTAGCCAATCCCTAATGCAGACGCTTGCTCAGGCGCATTTGTGTTTATTTAACACCCAAAAAGCACACCTGTGGTTTATACTGCAACTATGCTAAGCAGACCTTTGTTACAGTTTCTGGTAGAGAGCGTGTTATCTATGTGAACAAGGCCAGCACGCTAAAGCCCTCGGCCAGGATGACTTGTAACTTTATGCTAGCACACATATCTAGCGCCCCAAGGGTTCTGTTTAGCCAATTTCGCTCACAATCTATCTATCTATCTATCTATCTATCTATCTATCTATCTATCTATCTATCTATCTATCTATATAGTTGATATAAAGGTTTGAGTACATGTGTATGCATGCTAAAAGTGGAAATTAGGACCCGACCTGTAACATAAAATTGCTTTTTTAATTCTGTGATCGTTAAGTAAGCAACATTGTTTTAAAATAAAAAAAATCATTTGTCCCTTAGTGCCTATTTGATCGGGACTACACCTCACCAACTTAGCTACGAAAATTATCCGTCAGACGTTATTCAAATTTAGTCAGTGCATTGAAGGATTGAAGGAAGATGTTGGCGTAACATGATATTTTCTAGAAAAAACAAAATGATAAAGAAAGTTATTTAGTCAGATTTTCGTTTTCGTAAGTGGTTTGTTTTTGTGGCCTAATCGATAAAGCAGCTGATCCAGACTGGCATATTTCTCAATGGAAAATGATGCGTGATTTAATTATACAGCATTATTGATTTTATAAATTCCACTGACGACATAGTGTCTCTCAGTCACGATGTAACAGAGGAACGGATCCAATAGAGAACCGTTAAAATTTGAATCAGAGGTGGCTAACTTTTTACCAGCATCATTTTTTTACACGAACGCTAAGATGCTCTCCTCAGATATTGTTCTCATATTAATTCTAGCAAAATTCTATAATTCGAAATATATATAATATACAATATATAATTTATTTATTTAAAATATGAGCGTATTATATAAATTATTTATTTCAAAAGATCACATTTTTTATTCCGTTTTGAGTCTAGTAGTTTTAATATTTATTATTCGATCTCAGTCCATAGAATATACAACATCGAGCCGCTGTTAATTGTGAATAATCTTTTCAGTGACTGTATAGTATGGGCCTGGCTATGTGTGAATAAGGATTTAAATTCAAAGTATCCCTTCTAGACTGGTTGCCAACCATGGCTAGAGAGGCTTGTTTGTTCTGCCTTTTAACTATAGAGTGGGGAAAAGAGGTTTCTTTTAGTTAATTCACTCTAATCAAGGCAATGATGCCACTAAGAGCCAAGAGGATATGGATAGTGAAAGACAGACAGAAGACTTTAGAAGGAACCAGAAACCCAATCTTAAATAAGAAACAAAAAATAAACTTCTACTGGTTTTCAAAAGGTAGAGGTGGAGTGTGAACCGGACGATTGGCGAATCTATCAACTCCTATTCATAGCTTTCACAAGTGTATTTGCGCGAAAGGGAATTTGATTAACTCTACCAGAATTCGAACTCGACTCACAAATTTTGAATTCCAAGTCGCTATTATTCTGCCGTTTAATGTATACCAATTTTAACGTTTACTGCCTAATTAGTTACTGCAAATCACAGAGAGGTCTTGAAATTTGGTCACTTAATCACAATCTCGTTTTATTTTTAATCAATTTCTTTGTGGTAGCTGCTTATTAACAGACGTGTTTTATTCTGAAATGACAGCCATAATTTGGAGGGATCTTAGTGCCGGCTAATATTCATAGGCTAATGATTGCAGGAATTATCAGCGGGAAGTCCATGAAATTTGAATTTCAATATTGAATTCATTCTCAAGTCTACTATGTCCATGCGTACGAGGGTCAGTGAGCTGAAAAGTTCATAGGCTGACTATAGAGGAAGTGATGCTAGAGGTGTAAAATTCATCTTATCTTATTAATAACTGCATTGTTTCTTTCCAGGTAAACTGGCACCCGAATCTTAAAACAAGACTGTTCATCCTATTAGTTAAAAAAAGTCATCAGCAGTAAATATGACGTCATTTTTATTGCCAAACTGGTTCCCAGCTAAGTGGGGTTTTTTTCATGTTGGGGAACAGATGATAGTCAAATCAGAAGAATAGAGAGAGTTATCAACCAGTTCAAAGAGAAAGTCATGTTCAGTAAACCAAAGACTTGCCAGAACATTGTCCTAATGAAACAAGACCTGCTTCGTCAGTTTTCTTCGGCGTTTGGTCTTGATCGTCTTTCATAACTGCCTCAAAAAATTGCTACACTACTTCCCATTGTTGGTGTGAACCCTTTTGAATATAGTCAATAAACACAATGCCTTTTGCATCGAGACTATCACCAGTGTTCCGTAGAGAAAGATGCACTTACCTGAAATGAAAAGCATATACAAAAAACGAACACACGCACATACACTAGCTTTTCTTTCCCAACATACGATGCTTTTCGTTCTAGTTTTGAAATAGGATGTTTTTTTCGCTCGGTAGAGAATAAACTTGGTATTATATTTTCTAGGCATCCACAGTGCTACTCTCTTGATGAAATTTTGTTGACGAACTGCCTAGGAACATTGTGAAATCGCCCGTAAAAAATTATGCAGAAGATGTCACAGTCTATGAACATCTTTCCAAAACGAACATGATCGGAGACTTGCAACTAATCTCTCCTCTGATTTCCCTCTACTAGCTCAAAGAAAACACTATAATGGCTTTTAACTTTCAAAAGCCAAACTAATACCGTTTCCTCATCACCGATCAGAGTCTGATTATCTTAACAATGAATGGCTGCACTCTCCACGAGACTCCATGCTTTGAACGGCTATTGGGCCATAATTTCACTCCAAGCTTCAAATGAAACTCACATATAAGCTATTACTAAAGATGCTGGAAATTTGGGAGTGTTTATATAGTTACACAGATTGACTGAAAAGTAACCCGGTATTTTATGTGTAATTGACTCTCCCGTCTTTTGAAATTATAGTTAGATGGGAGAGTCCATCATATATATAACAAGGAATTACTTTTCAGTCAACCTGTATCTATAAAAAAGAAATCCTTGAAGATATATTTTCAGTAAGTTAATATGCAACATTGTTAAAAATTATTTTTTCACCCTGAGTAAATTATAGGTCTCGGTCGTTTGGGGTAAGGGATGATGGTAATAAAATAATTTACTGAAACCTGAAGCTTGCGTGCAATGCTCCTTTACCGTAGACTGGAGGTGTGGTTAATTGAAAAAGGAAAGGAAAAGAAAAAAGAAGTGTTTTTTTTTCTACTATACTTTATCTTCATAAGGGTGGTAAAAATGGAGTATTGCTATCATATCTAGACAAACGCTGTTTACGCTTCAATTTTCAGCCTTGATAAAGCCCAAGATCGTTTACACGGTCTTATTGGGAGGGGATTACTTATTCTCCATTCTGCAGTCTCTTTCCCACAGACAAAATGCCGCTAGCTTATTTCTACGTTATCGATATTTCCACGGAAAGTGTTCAAATGAACCCCATTCTTTAGTTTCAAATGTTCAGATTTACAGCTAAGGCACGTTAATTTCCTTCGTATTCCATTTGTAAGGATGAAGTCCCGCTCAATTTTTTTTTTAGCTCCCATGTAGATATTTCACTCTTTATCCTCATAACATTCATTTCCTTACACTTGCTCTTTCATTCAACTCACACATCATCATAACCGTTTTACAAGTAACCCTCTACCTTGAGTGGATCTTGAGACTTATATTGGTTGAAGTTTTTCACCCACGGTCTTCGGTGCGGCTATAAACATAGAAGAGACCTTCTACAAAATTGAAAAGGATATACAGCCGTCGAAAATTTGAGAGACAAAAGAGAATTTTCACTGATTGATTTCTGTTTCATCGAATTGTGAACAATTTTAGCAAATGTTACTTTTCCTCCAACTCCTCCTCTTCCACGCCAGCGCGCAAACCAAACACACACACAAACACACATACACACGCCTACACACATACGCGCACAAACAAACACACACCTTTGCCTTAATATGTCATAAATTAGACTGCCTCGCCTCAACTGAGCTCGGATTAGATTTGCCGGTCGGAGGTTAGAAAAAGGCCTTAAATTAAACGACCAATTACTGTCGGTCGCTTCCGCTCTGCTATGTACTATCACAAAAATATAATTCTTCTTACTCAACATTTAATTCGACTACTTTTCTTATTAAATTATTGCTGTGTCTCTTTCGGTGGGTGCGGAATAACCCTGTAATGTCGTAAGTAGTACTGTGAAAAGGAAGTTACTCATAGGTCACTTCGCCCCACACCTTGCATAGTTTTTTCTACACTGGTGATGTTCAAGCCTGCATGTTTACCTTCCTTTCTTCCTTTCTATCTATGTATATATCTATCTCTCAATATTTCATACATACACACATACACACGCACATATATATGTGTGTGTATGTGTGAGTGTGTGAATGCATACACATATACGTCTGTATGTTCAGAGATATCTATTAGTTTATAACTCTCTATTCATATCAATCTCAATTTTGCTCTCTCTATATATGTGTGTGCGTGTGTGCATGCGTATGTTCTTATATATATATATATATATATATATATATATATATATATATATATATATATATATATATATATATAAGGAGAGAGAGAGAGAGAAAGAGAGACTAAAATGAGAATTGGAAACAAAGGCACCAACCTAATATTTAATATCGTGTTATTTATTTATAATATATGAAATTTTACAGAGAAGAATTAAAACTTTGTTACTTCCAATTGGATTTTCAGTGTTTGTTTTTTTTTACAAAAATAATTTGTTGTTTTCCTTTTTTTTATACTTTTTATATTATAACCGGTTTCGCTTATCCAATCATAAAAAGTAAACGACGACCCAAATCATTAAAAAAGATACTGACGAGTGCAAAACTGCAGAACACAATTAAAGACCCTCAGTTGAAAAAATGCAACCGACCACTATTAGAGGGCCATGAATTTCTGATCAAAATTCATAATTAAAAATGATTTCGCGTGAAACTTCGAGAATTTAATATACATAATTACATGTAGAAGTTGCCATGAGTATTACATTGACCAAACCAGTCTGTCAGTCCGGCAATAGATGACAGTTCATCAGTTCATCGCCAACAATTTAGAAACCCTCAAACCAGAAAAATATCCCTTAGCCAACATATAGAGGAATTCGAAGGACAAAATCTGCCAAATTTTAGTGTCTTTCCATTCTACCAGTGCGAATACAGAACCACTGAACCACAGAACTACTGAACAAAGATGATTAATAAGGAAACATTTTTCATCAACAAGTTCAACCCCATACTTAATTCATTGCATAGATTCTACAAAATTCCCCTTAGCATAAACGACATATATAGCCAGTTACGCATCTTGATTTTCATTCGTTCAAAGCAAGCACCAACATGTGGAGATAGAAACAGTTAGTAACATTTTGAAAAGCAAAGCGAAACCGGTTAAAGTATAAAAAGTATAAAAAAAGGAAAACAACAAACTATTTTCCTAAGAAATTAGAAATAATATGGATTTATTAGGTTGGATGTTATGCGGTAATTGGGTTAAACAGATCTCTTTTCTATTAATATGGTATACGTCTTTAACTAAACTCATAAACTTAATAGATATACACAAGGGGATTAACCCCGATTTTACTTTACTTTAGGTTAAATTACATTCATATCCTACTAAATCTTAATAAATACGTCTAGGACATAAAAGTTCAGGAGTCTAGGTATTTAACCTATATAAATATGCTTCTCTGAATTTAATTAATAATCATTTAATTCAAATCTCTTAGGTTTGTAACTTAAATTTCTTGGTTGATTATACAAAAAGCTTATACTAATTTACATTCAATTTAAAAAAAAATTCGCGAATTTTGAAAAGCCTTTATAAAATGTTCTGAACCAGACACTTTTTAATATTATTTACAGCATTTTTGGAATGAAATACAGGGAATTAACCCCCGATCTAACTTTTCTTTAGTTTAAATTACATTCATATCCTGCTAAATATTAATAAATCTGATAGATACTTCAGATATAAACATGTTTCTCTGAATATAATTAATAATAATTTAATTCAAATTTCCTAGGTATTTTAATTTAAATTTCTTGGTTAAATCTCTAAAAAGCTTAGGAAATCTTTTTCGCTTAATTGAAAGTCTTTAAAAATCTTTTCTTAATAATATTTACAAATAATTTGTTGAATGAAATATGTCAGAATTGAACATTTGGCCGTCGACAGAAAGAGACGGGATTGATTTTGTTTCTAGGTCTTGAAAATTGAGAGCTGCTGTTTTTTTAGAGCTGTCATGAAATAAAAATTATTACCTATGGAATTTTAAGTGTTTGATATTTTTTAATTATTATTATTAATAATAATAATAATGATAAAAATAATAATATATATCATTTTTTCATATCTATCTACCATCAAAAGTTGTTAATAGATTTCTATTGTCCAAATCACGTAACAGCTAAACTGTCCAATTGTTTGATTAAATCTGAACCATTGTATCGTAGAAATGATTAAAGATATCTTACTGGAATCCTCCGAAGTTTTTATAACACTATTGGACTCTACTTTAAGCAATAAGAACGTATTTAGTTCTAAGTTGAAATGATGATCCCTTTTGGTGTTGTGACCCCTGATCCAGTTTACCTATCTACTGTTCCCCTGTTACTTTTTATTAAAACTTACCGTTCTGTTGATGATTCTTGAATGGACTCTTAAGATGGTAGCCATTTTGTGCGATGGACAATTATCCCATGCTGTTACACGATATATATATATATATATATATATATATATATATATATATATATATATATATATATATATATATATATATTATTTATTCGAAAATTATAACATAAATATGTTATAAAATCACTACAAAAATAGTCATTTTGTTTCAACACTTCTGGTGTCCTATTAAGTGATCGTGTTGAATATAGAATGAAGGCTTTTAAAAGGTTCAAATCGACCTAACAACCACTCGATAGGAGAAAAGCTGTTTGATAAGCTGCAATGATCAATCAAAATACAAGTATATGGGAATTCAAAAAACTTGACAACGAACCTTGGTTATAATAATTAATGCTTTAATGTCAGGGCGAGACTAAAATAGAAATCATTCTAATTAATATTAAATTTTCCTATAAAATTGGAAATTACAAATTACCAATTTTAAATTTTAAAATTAATCTGTATTAAGTTTAAAACATTATAAAATTATTTAAAGAAGAAACTGGCGAATAATAAATGTTTTGTAAATTTATTTTGTTTTAATTGAAAGGGAAGAATTCAGTTAGAATAAAAGTTAAAATCTAATGTTGATGCTAAACTTCGTTACAGCTTAGATACATTTGAAGTGGTGATAAGAGCAAGGGAGGGTGAAGTCGTGCAAAAGACAATACATATACAATCAGATACATAAACACGTAGACATATTTAGATATATAAACGTGCAAAAACACGAACGAAACAGGAAATAGATATCTACGACAATTAAAAAAAAATATTTAACATCTACATACAATAAAATGCATATATAATCGATCATACACACATACATTAATAAAGACACACACGTATACACATTAACAAATATTCAAACTTGAAAGTGTTAGTAAACGAATTCAAACATTCTATTAAATTATAACTTACAGGGGTAAGGATATATAGATAAAAATGGTTCAATAGATAAAATTCAATAGAGGTATAATAGAAAAAATATTCGTCAATGAACAACGTAAAGAAAAAAGACACTAAAAATATACAGAAATGGATATAAAAATAAATATATACGCATAAAAAAACAAAAATTCAAATGTTCAGGCAAAATGTAACACTTAAAATAAAATAAAACCATCTAATATATATAAAAGAAAACACATAAAGACTCAAATATATATATATATATATGTGAAAAATGTGTGTATATAAATATAAATATATATATATATATATATATATATATATAAATATATATATATGAATATCATATATATATATATATATATATGAATATCATATATATATATATATATATATATATATATATATGAATATCATATATATATATATATATGAATATCATATATATATATATATATATATATGTGAATACCATATATATATGAATATCATATATATATATATATACATATATATATATATATATATATATATATATATATATATATATATATATGAATATCATATATATATATATACATGAATATCGTATATATATATATATATGATATTCATATATATATATATGCATGAATATTATATATATATATATATATGAATATAATATATATATATATGATATTCATATATATATATATGTATGTATGTATATACATATATATATATATATGTATATACATACATAAATACATATATATATATATATGAATATCATATATATATATATATATGAATATCATTCATATATATATATATATATATATGAATATCATATATATATGAATATCATATATATATGAATATCATATATATATATAGATATATATGAATATCATATATATATGAATATCATATATATATGAATATCATATATATATATATATATGAATATCATATATATATATCTATATATATATATGAATATCATATATACATATATATATATATATGAATATCATGTATATATATATATATATGAATATCATATATATATATATATATATAGATATATATATGATATTCATATATATATATGTATATATATATATGATATTCATATATATATATATATATATATATATATATACATACATACATATATATATATATATATATATATATATATATATATATGAATATCAATAGGACAGGCACAGGGTAAAGAATGGGGAATATAGTGACCGAAACATAGACAACCACATCAACCAAAGAATTATTATAATCGTATCCATGACGTCATATCGCTTTCGTCAGTTCCAGAAATATATGTGGAAGTCTTTCGAAATAGAACTTTGTATTTGACCTTTGATTCAGGCTATCCCTAAAATTCCTATTTATTTTGCATGGCATGTTTAGGAAGCCAGCGTTAGCACAGATGTAATTTGGTTTTACTTCTTAAAAAATAAAAATAAAAAAAAATAAACTGGGTTTGGCATTTGATATGAAAGGGTATTGGTAATGGAAACGGGCCGTAAACTAAAAAAGAAATTGGTCACTCCAAACTCCATCCAATCAAGATTGTTACGATGCATGCATAACAATGAATATATTTTTTAATAAAATATTCTGTCGGTGATATGGTATTCTGTTGCAACGAAAAAAGTTAAATTTATCGGTTCTATAAAATTTGGTGAAAATACAAGTTGGAAGATTCCTTGAATCAATCGTTCATCAGTCTGTTTTTTAAAAAAAGCATTTCATACCTTAAATACCAGTTATTGGTCAAGAAGAATGGAACGAAAACAATCTACCGCCATTAACTCCTCATCCACAAAATTCAAACAAAACTGCTCAATTTCCAGCATTTCTTCTTTGTGATGATACACTGTCTCTATCCTTGACAAAATACGCGTACAGATTCCCTTATCGGATCATTAAATATTTAAGCTTAAAACTAACAACATAATGTTGCAATAACAATCATGTATATGCTGGTTGTTATATTAAGAAGTAAGGTAGTACAAATGAAAGGATTTGAAATTAACAAGTTCTTTTCCATTCAATGAAACAGACGTTAAGAGCATGAATGCTTTATCTTCTCCCATCTTCTCTTTGTTCTTTCCTTTTTCTTACTGAAACCAAAACGTGTTTCTGGTGTCTTGCTCACGATCAAAACGGAATAGTCGATAATTTATAAGGTAATGACAGGCAATAACGTACAAAGGAACGCAACCAAGCAGTATAATAATAATAATAATAATAATAATAATAATAATAAATTCTTTCCTCACATATCCATTTTAAAAAAATTATTGTTAACCAATAAATTAAAACTATTTTAAAATGGGGAATTACTTTTCAATCATACTATATATCTCAGAAAGTTCAATTTTCTAATTCTAAATATAAGAGTGATTTTTTTCTAAATTTCCTTCATTTCCCCATGGTATTCTCAGCATCCTTCTGTAGTAACACATCTTTTTTACCAGAAGTTTTCTTTTTATTCTTGAAGAAATTATCCACTATTCATTGCCACATTAGAAAAATGAAAAATAATGTAGCATTTCACGATATATATATATATATATATATACATATATATATATATATATATATATATATATATATATACATATATATATATATATATATATATATATATATATATATATATATATATATATATATATTATGGCATTAAAGGCAAGAAAATTTTACTATAGGCTATGATAAATTTTAACAACAAAAACATGAACACAAGTCGCCCGATTTCGTCCCCTCTCGTCAGAACTGTAAACGGGGAAACACATTATGAAAAGAAAGTCTGTCGCGGATGACGTGAATGAATGGACAGGGAAAACAAAAATATAATAATAAAAGTTATAAGACCAAAGATGCTAGAGACACAGCAACCGCAAGCCCAAGTAAACAGTCTCTTTGTTTAGAAAGAGAGGGTCGCCTGAACCTGATGAACTTGTATATATATATATATATATATATATATATATATATATATATATATGTACACACACACATTATATATATATATATATATATATATACACACACATTATATATATATATATATATATACATATATATACACTCACACATTATATATATATAATGTGTGTATATATATATATACACACAACACACATTATATATACACACACATTATATATATATATATATACAGACATATATATCTATACACACATTATATATATACACACACATTTATATATATATACACACACATTATATATATATATGCACACACACAATATATATATATGTATACACACACACATTATATATATACACACACATGATATATATATATATATACACATGATATATATATATATATATATATATATATATATATATATATATATATATATATATATATATATGTATATATATACACACACATGATATATATATATATATATATATATATATATATATATATATATATATATATATATATATATATATATATATATATATATATATATAATTTCTAACGCTATTGTCTGGTTTCTTATGATTTGTTTAGGTTTTCGAAAATTATAATTGTAGCTCATCCAACTTAAAATGGCATAAATTTCGCTGCTTTTACTGAGATTTTAAAGAATTTTTCCCAAGTGCTTTTCAGAATCGAAGGTTACTTTTCTCCCCAGGTTTCCTCAATTTCTCCCCAATCTAAAACCGTCATCTAGTACTAGCGAAAAAGAAAAAAAATCTGTCATTGAAACTGGAGCTGAACTGATCATATCTTTGGAATTAGTAAACTGGTAACTAATCAACTGGAAGACACGAATGCAAGAATCAGAGAGCCGAGATCGAATTGCAGTCGAATTTCAGTTGATCTCATGAATGAATATTTTTAGGTAGCATAAAAAGCTACCAAATAACATTATTTACATTATTCGGACTATTGTCCTCATCTTTGTCACCGCATTTATTATAAAGTTTCGGCCGTTGTACGCTCCGGCCTTCTTCAGAGACGTTGTAATAAATATGGCGACAAAGATGAGGACAATAGTCCGAATAATGTAAATAGTGTACATAATACCTCATCTCAGAAATATAGAGAGCTACCAAATAACGTGTAACTACACTGCTCATCTGTATAACAGCGGCTACTTTTGAAAGAAATTTAGTTGGTATATCTATCCAGGCAGTCCATTACTAAGTTATAGGTTTGCCTGCAGGAGATATCTGTCCAGGCACATCTATATAGTTATAGATTTGCCTGCAGGAGATATCTGTCCAGGCACATCTATATAGTTATAGATTTGCCTGCAAGAGATTTAGTGAAGTCTGCAACATATCTCGTATATACTCAATGGGTTTTAATTCTGGTGAGCACGGAAAACATTCACGGTCTCGATTTGGATTCCTGTAATCAATTATTCTTGTGGGGGCACCACATATAAGGCAACCGTTGCATCAGAGGTATGTCTTGAACAAGCTAACCCAGCGGAGCCAAAACTAGTCGAGGCTTAATTTTCCTTCTCTTAGACTAGTTGCCAACTTAGGCTATATATTTCAGCCTGACCTACTAAAACCCTAAAGCTGGTGGGGAGAAGAGATAACTTCTCCAAGGTTATTTGAGCGTAAGTGAATGTAAGAGATTCGAAATCGGTTCTCCGATTTCACTTTTCGATCCGCTGTCTGTTACACCACTGCGCACACACGGTTACCCTTAGCGACCACAAGTCAAGTATTCCTAGATCGAGATTCATGTCATTTGCGCGTGGTAAAAGGTGGCTTTATCTTGCTTTAAAAATGGCATTAACCCCTGGAAACAATGTGAGCATAAAGAGATGCAAATATTCGCCTAACGAGATCTGTGATCGTCACACCTGTCAAAACAGACTCCACCTCACAAAGGCTTCTTGCGGGCTCCAACATGACACACAACATTACAGAACGAACACCAGACTGCATTTCATTCTGCTAACAGGCTGGATTCATAGCCTAATGTGGTCTTCGCCACAGACGATCTCGACAATCTGTCCAAAAGTGCTGGAAACGTTACTCATTTGATATATCCACGCAACGACTCCAGCACCTCGTAATATGCACAACATGTTCCAATAGCCATCGATATTCAGGTGTAGGAAAGGGATACATGCTATTAGGCAGCTGTATCCAAATTTGTTAATCTACACACACGCATAGACATTTTTTACTATGTACTATATTTATCGGTGAATAAAATTCAATATCTGAGATAGAGAATTTAGAGATAAAGACTGCCAGTTTCATACCCCATGTGTTCTTCAGACTATACGCGCGCGAACACACACAAATCTATTTGACATGGTAAACCTCAACTGCGACGGTCAGGCCTGGTGGAATTTTCGATTGCTGCAAAATGCTTTGATAGGGAAAACTTTCTCTGTTCGTCGAAACATTGGAATTTTTACTGAAAAGGTATCAAACATCTGCCTGACAAGTGGCAACAAGTCATTGCAAATAATGGTGGATATATAGTCGAATAAAATGTAATTGTACTTTATTGTTTTTAAGAATAAAGGTGATAAATAAAAAAGGAAATTATTTACGACTCAACCTAATAATAACACTTGCCTGTTTTTCATTATCTCAGATGAATTCTCATTATTTTAATTATTCTTCCATGTTAAAAATATTATGCTTATCTTGGTTGTTATACATATATATATAATTATATACTTGGGTGTTATAGTTTCCGGCCTTCTTCAGTTGCCTATCGTACTCAGTAAACTTAAGTATGGTCCTATTTCCCAGTCATTTCGACGAGTCCGATGTAGAGAAAGATGCTTCGATATATTGGATTAGATTAGATTGACGTAGAATGTATCATCTTGAATGAACTAACACTTCATTAGCAATATTGCTTTCAACATTTACTGAGTGAACTCTTAACTTTGGATTGGATAATGGTAAAGTAATTAACCTTTTTATTATTTTATTTAACCTTGAGGGTCTATCTGTATTTTTACCAAAAAGTTCCTACCATCCACACGCTTCGAAGTGACATGGACAAGTCAACCATATGAAGCATGTTTATGTTTGAGGTAACCTAAATGAATCATCTTGAATTTGGGACATTTTCCTCGCTACATTATCTCTGGAAAACGAACTCTTTTATTCCTCACGAATTGGAATTTTCTGCTACCAACTGCAGAGCTCAAATCGAAGAGAAGAAATGGCACCTAAAAAACAGTACTCTTTTCGGTTGTCAGATCTTCTCCTGCAACCTATGTGAAATAATGATGATTTCTATATCTAAACTCTTTATAATACAAACGCTGTATTCCCGATATTCAGCACTCTTCCTCCATAAATATAGCAAAGATTAAACAACAACAACAACAACAGCAACAACAATAATAATAATAATAATAATAAAATTTCTACTGGAGTGTCAAACTATCTGTAATAATTCGAAACTCCGAATAGAGATATGTAAACATCTTATTCATTAATTTACTTATTTATTATTATTATTATTATTTACTTTGATTTCTCTTGTATACTCATTTTCCGGGTCCCAACCAGAAACCTAAGCCCAAATCTTCCTGCGCTTTTTTCTTGAAACATGAATTTCTTGTAATATTATCCAGTATCGATAATTCACATCTAATTCCCACAATTTTCCCGATTTAATTTTGCCGTCTAAGCTGGGTTGTTTTTTTGTTTTTGTTTTTATCTGTTGCTTGATTTTTCTTTGTCTGAATATTAAATCTTCCAGGAACTGCTAAAGATGTTGCATATATGACATTATTTAATTTTATGATATTTTCCAGCGATGTGTCCAATGTTTGCGCTGCAGCGTTATACGTTTGCCCTGTATGATTATTTAACTTTTTCATATGAGTTTTTGGAGACCAGTCTCTTTGAGTATTTGAATGCGGTAGTTTTTCGCGTCGGTGATTTCAAATCTGTTGTTTTCAAAGAGTTCTGCCTCAATATCGTTTGATTCGCTTCAGAATCTGAATCAGTAGAATTGTTTATGTCACAGCTAGAGTCTTCCGTATTATTTTCTTAAGAGACAATTTATTTCGTATCTCATTTTAGTTTGTATTTCATTCTCTGTAATATTATCTATTTCCACCGTTGCCTCATTATTGTTTGAGTTATGTCTGATTGTACTTAGGTCTTATATTAGGTTGGTGCAAAAATAATGACGTAATAATGTCGTTTTTTGACGTATTTTTCAACGTCAAAAAACGACATTATTACGTCATTATTTTTGCACCAACCTAATATAAAGTTATATGGTTTTATTTCTGCATATGAGAGTCTTTTACTTCGTATGCTGACATTGGAAAGCATATTTAGCTTGAGATAGGCTCTCATTTCATTTCTTATCATATCATTTCATATTTAGTATGTCTGAGCCGTAATGTTCTTTAGTGGATTTTTGAGTGCTTTACAAAAACATGTCATGAGTTGCTTATACACGACGTGATTCCATTCCGTTCATATTCCTTTTATTAATTGATTTGATATTGTGTAACCCTAGCCCATTGCTGGAGTTAAGCCGGTTTTCGAGAACAAGTGTCACATTGTTGGTGGAAGAGTTTGTTCCGGTAAGAGATCTTGCGACCCTAGATTGGTTCCGAAAAGATATGTGTGCGTGTGCATCTGTGTGTTTGTGCATGTTGACAAAACTAAGCTTTATTTGGCACATAGGATCATATATCTACATATCTATATACTTCTCTCTCCCT
>OZ010580.1:67712776-67720276 GCA_963932145.1 Acanthosepion lycidas | reverse complement strand
AATTTCATATGTACGCCGCCTACTACTTGAAGTAGGCATTACATGCAAACGGTAACGTCATCATCATCGTCGTCGTCATCATCAGTTCCCTGACCGCGTGAGGTCGTAGAGTCACTGCGCAGATGAGCACCTGCCTACTTCCTTCCACATTTCTGGTTTGAAAAGGCAAACAGGTAATCATTCATGTGTAGTGTGTCTTGGATAAGTAGGTCTCATGGTCCAAATTCCTTTCCGGGTCACACTACATTTGATGTCCTTCAACATGGAGGCTCAACCTGCTCACCTTGGATGTTGGATCTATTGATTGAATACTCCGTTCTGACTGTTGGCGTCAATCTAGGTGACTGAACACTAAACGTCGTCGTGTCGTCACCACACCGGGACTTTGAATGGGCCCCATTCTACTAGATGGTCGCTGGTACAAGACAAATGCTCATCCACCTTTTGGAAGGCCTTGAATTTAATCCTGCTGGGTGTGCAGACAATCTCATCGCCAGAAAAGCCTGGTGGAAGAACCGGTTTGTTCGCCGATCATCGTACCATTCCGCATGTAGTGTGTTACCTGATACTAGTAACATTCATAGACTGGCGTAACATAACCTTATGAATAAAGCAACAACTCGAAATTTGTCGGAACATCACAGCATCAGGGAAAAAAAAGCCCACCCGAGCAGTTGCAGACAAGAACGGGTAAAGAGAAGTCATGTCACATCGGCGAGAAAGTGACTGAAGACAAGATACCTGGTTAGGATCGTTTTTATTGCAGACCCTTCTCTGGATTTTGTCAAGAATCTCGAGACGCACAGTAGGAGGCTCAGACCATATATGGCAACAGTATTCACTGAACGGGCGAAGAGCAGATTTATAAATGTGCAAGATGGCTTCTGACGTGAACATTTTTTTCAGCACGACACAGTGAACCAAGCTTCCTTACAACAGACGTAGCAACGGACACGAGATAGACGTGCCACTTCATATCAGGAGAAAACATGAAGCCAAGAAGAAAAGTGTCGTTCTCCTAGAGTTCAGTATCAGCCATACTCATGGTAGGCAGAAAAAAAGTTCTCCGTACTTACCTTGAAAAGCAGCATTTGGAATTTTTGCTTTGATCTAGGACTGAACGTTGATTACTCATCGCCAGAAAAAAAAAGAAAAAACAAGCCACGCAATCAATCACGAAACAGCCACAGTGAGAATAATGCTGATAGGAAGATTGTGTTGCGCCAATATTACGTCCAATTATTTACAGTGTTTAATTTGAACAGTCCAGAGATGGATGGGAAATATCCTGGTAAGAAGTCTTTGTGGAGCCAGATTTAGACCAATTTATTTAAGCTTTGCTTAATATAGTGCAAGGCCAGATAGGATGAATGCTGGTAAGAAGACTGTTTTGCGCCACTCTCACAATAAGTTCATTGCTGATTTGAGATATGTACAGTCTAAGGCAAAATAATAATTCTGGTAGGAAGACAGTGTTGCGCCAATCTTTCAACCATTTTATTGCTGACTTGAGATGAGTACAGTCAAAGGTAAAATAGGGAGACTGTTGGTAGAAAGATTGTATTGCACCAATTTTGCAACCAATTATTTACAGGGTTTAGCTTAGTACAATGTAAGAAAAAAATAGGAAAATATTGGTAAGAAGATTGTGCTGCGCCAGTGTCACAAGCAGTTCATTATTTGAGCTGAGTACAATCTAAGGCAAATGAAGAAGAATTTTAGTATGAAGATCGTGTTGTGCCAATTTTGCAACCAGTTATGAGGTAGGGTAGGTGTCTATCATCCCAGACGAGACTTTGCCCCTCAGCATGGCTTTGTCTGGATTCCTCTCTGCCCGAATCCAGAGTGTTTGACGAGCACATCTGGAGACGAATCTCCAACTAATTGCCGAAGCAAAGATATTTACCTTACCTCCCCGCAAGGCAGGATGTGGCATAAGGCCGTTTTAAAATGGCGCAAAATTTCCCTGTACATCACGTATACACGGTGTCGGGTAGCTGTCTACTACCCTAGACGAGAATCCGCCCTTTGGTATAGCCTCGTCTAGGTTTCTCTCTACCAGAAAATAGAGAGTTCGGCCCCTCACAGAAGGAGTCTTCCCAGGTCCCAACAGAGACTCGGCAACTGACTGCAAACGCCTCTGCGGGATCTTGGCCAAAATCTTTAACTCTGTGTTTAGCAGAGTTATGGGCCTGTAATCATCTAGTTTCCTCCCAACACCCTTGCCTTTTTTCAACAGCGTGATCACACACCTGGAGAACCGGTCGGGGAGGGACCCCTGCCGGAACCAGCACTTGAACACGGCAGTCAAAATCGGGACAAAGATGTGTGACAGCCTCAAATACAATTCATAGGGCAAACCATCCAGACCGGCCGACTTTCTTCAATGCTGCGTAGACTTCGCTTTCCGGGATTTCTCCCTCGCACCTAGCCGCTTCAGTCGGCGAAAGCCAAGGAAATTCAGCCAAATAGCTGCGAAAACTCGTCCTCACGAAGAACAGGCTCCTTGGTAAACCGGATTTCGAAATACAGGCGAAACTTTAATGTGAACCACGCCACTCTTCGATGTTTTTCGAATCTTCTCTGACGCTCATGAAACATTGACAATCTTCGGCAATTTGCTGTAAAGTAACGTCGGGATCGTTTTCAAGCTTTTTGAGTACCCTACGACGTATCTTGGCGTCTTTCGCTGAAATCAAACTCTAGACAAATATCAAGCATTTAAAATTATTGGTGCTTAACTCTGCCAATTTGAAATCATCGCAGTGTTTGACTACACTCGAGAAAGTAGTATAATCTTCGTCTTCTTTGCGGGTGAGATTCATGCATTTCCAACGCTTGTGGAACAGTGACGTTTTTGAGCTGAAGGGTTCTGTTAATCGCCTCTTTAAATTTCAAGTCGCTGGTTTTCTTAGGCAAAATATAGTTAAAAAACTTAGTACATTCTGCTGTGCCTAATTTCCTGAGAATCTTTTTGTGGTCAGCCCAATTTGCACAACCCGTATTGAATAAGTTTTCGTAACGTTTAAAGTGCGAAGCGAATGTAATTTTTTTTCAGGTGCAAACGTGAAGTTTTCTATAGCACTCCATATAGCGTTTTGAGAGAACGTGTTATCGCTGTCCTCATTTTGTCTTTTTTTTATGGACATATACAAGTGCCTTTGCTCATTCTGTGTTTGAAGGGGCATTTCTTCCAGTTTCTGTTGTCTAACCTGAATTTTTAGGTGCAATTCCTCAAATTTCTATTGGTATTCTGCTTGTTCTCGTTGGAATTTCTTTTGTCTTTCGCGATATTTCCGTTGCAACAGTAGTTGTTGTTCCTATTGGTGTTTTGCTTGTTCTCGTTAGAATTTCTCTTGTCTTTCTAGGTATTTCTGTTCCAACAGCAGATGTTATTCCTGTTGGAGTTTTTGTCTTTCTTGATATTTCTGTTCCAACAGTAGTTGTTGTTCCTGTTGGTGTTTCAACAACTGTAGCATTACACTTTTAAATTCGTCCGTTTTATTACGTAAAAGTAAGAAATGAGATGGGGGATTTGTTTTCTCTTTAGCCTTTTAAATAAATCTGCTTGACTTGTACGATTTTTTTACTGAAAAATTTAAAAGTGGGACAGGGGATAAATTTTGACTTTACCCTATCAGCGAAAACAATAAGTCTGTTTGACTTGTACAGTTTTTTTACTGACTTGGTGGAATGGAAAAAATAACCAACCTTCTTTCCAACCACTGAATTGAACTTGTAGAAATCTTCTGGCTTTGAAGAGTTTCTTTTCTTAAGAAGAACACTGCAACAATACTTGTTCTTTTATTGTCCTCTTTCTTTAATAATAGTTTTTTTTCTCAAATTCTCTAACTCTCATTAAGATCGTGCGTCTTAGTAGATTTATTGCCTTGCCTGGGGTGAAATGATTAAAACAAATATATATATGTACATCTGGGCTGGCGAAGTTCAATCCCCATTTTCAAGGCATGAGAGAATTCAAAGGCGTCTGTGTGTGATGAATTATTTCGCACCGTTTTCCCACAGAGGAAACGTTGCCTCCCCTCGCTACTTTACCTGTATTCTTCTAGAAGATGTTCAGACGAGTTACATTCATAGCGAAAACCCGCGTGCACAGGGTCAACTCATCCGCATTCCCTTCGTATTCCGTTGGTAGGGATGAAGTTTCATCCGGCAAAACTAAGCGAAGAATTAAGAGGTAAGAAAATTTTCTTAGAAACAAAGAAAAGTGCTGAACTGCTAATCTTCTGCGTGGCATTTTATGTTGGGCAATTTTCTCACAAATAAAGAAACCTGAAGCGACAGAGATGTAGAAAATAGGATAAACAGCACATGTGAATATTGAGGAAATTTTAATGAAAACATGAACAATAAAGAAATGGATACTTAAAAATAAGAAAGGAACAGATAAAATCTCTAGGATATATAATGAGGAAATAAGGCATGGAGAATTTCTCAATCAAAGAATCCTGAAAGCGAGAGTAAT
The DNA here is from genome assembly GCA_963932145.1 of Acanthosepion lycidas. Classification (NCBI taxonomy): domain Eukaryota; kingdom Metazoa; phylum Mollusca; class Cephalopoda; order Sepiida; family Sepiidae; genus Acanthosepion; species Acanthosepion lycidas. The sequence goes on along the minus strand of OZ010580.1, from coordinate 67,715,790 downwards.
CGGTAAACAGAAATGTGTAAATGGATGTCGGAAAATCAAAGAGGAATAGTAAAGGCTTAAATATAAAAAGAATATAAAAAAATATAAAAAGGCTGGATGCTGAGGAGAGCCATCGCCTCTCACGTCCTGAAAGTACATAGCACATAAATCATATAACTTGCCCAATGAGAATAGTAACACGTGCACACTGATCCGCAAATATTTTCAATCTCGCCAATTTGAATTTGGCATTGTTTTTTGATTTTTTTTTTTTTTTCGCTGAAGCAACATTTTGGTAAGTAGTAGCGACGCAATAGCTGTGAAGTAAATTCATCTTGTCTGTGGGTGGGGATTTGGAAATGACGCTGAATAAAAAGTGTTAAAACGGATTATCGGAAAGATGTAAACATGTGCTTGATTCGATTTAAAAATGACGTATAGACAGATTTTAATCCACGAGAATTTGATTGTACAGAGTTTGGATTATATCCGTTTGCTACAATTCACAATTCCTTGCTGAAAGTGACAGGTTCGATTTTGGTTTGCTTTCTTTTGTTTTATGGCATATTAACACCTCAATGGGGAATTTAATACCAACATATATATATATATATATATATATATATATATATATATATATATATGAATACATATGAAAAAAAGAACTCTTTGTAACAAAATCACTTTTGAAATCAAGTTTAGTTTGGTTTGGTTTGTTTTCTTTTACGGCATATCAACACCCCAATGCGTTATTTAATGCCCATAAGATTTTTATTGCTGGTAGTATTTTTCCAAAACTGTATTGATCATATTTTTTCAAAACCGTATTGCTGGTAATATTTTTTTTCCAGAAATGTATTGCTGGTAATAATGTTTTTTCCCAACATGTATGGCTGGTAATAATTTTTTCCCCAAAATGTATTGCTGATAATATTTTTTTTCTCAAAAAAATTATTGCTGGTAATATTTTTCTTTTTCAAAAATGTACCGCTGGAAATAATTTTTTTTCCAAAAAGTATTGCTGGTATTAAAACCTATTTTTATACTTTCAAAGCGTTTTGACCCCTGTTGTTGGGGAGGGTAACTATTTGGCCATAGCTGGGACCCTGACAGATGCTACCACCCCGGGTCAGGGTGAACCTGGGAACCCCAGCAATTAAGAGATGGTTCACCGCTCCTGAAAACCGCCTTGCTGTCGGATGTAGATTATCGTCTAACCCAGGACAGGGTTCGATTTCTATGTGTACATTCATGGATCTATTTTGGGTCCGGTTGATAAGAGCGAATGCCATTTGTCAGAAAACTGGTTTCACCCAAACGGTTACATCGAACTTGAGTTCGACGAACGATTGACTACATCGAAAAATCCAAACTGAGAAAATTAAACGGAGATAACTGCATGGTGTCTTTTAAAAAAATTATGTGTCGTTTAAAATGAAGCTCTTTAATTTGATTATCGCTTTTTATGATAATGAATGATTGACAACTTAGTCTTTTTTTTAAGAAGACTATTTAATTTACAGAAAGTGAAGGAGTATTAACTTGTATGAATATACACAGTCTCACTCAGAGTTTAATGTGCCCTGGATATGACGATGTACTATATCCGACAGCAAGGCATCTGATCGGGACGTTTTGAGGAGCATACTGTTGTTCCTAAGTCCACCTTGACACGGGGTGGTAGCACCTGTTATGCTCTCAGCTATGGGCAAATTTTTAAACCCCAAACTGGAGTCAAAATACTATAAAAGTATAAAAATACGTTTTATAATGAAAATACCAGCACTTCATTTTTGTAAAAAAAAAAAAAAAAAACCAAAAAACAAAAACAAAAAAAACAAAAAATACCAGCAATATATTTCTGTAAAAAAATAAAAAAGTTACCATTAGTACTATTTTGACTTCCTGGATATGACGATAAAACTACATCCGGTAGCAAGGCCCCAGATCGGAAGATTGGAGGTTTTGAGAAAAGTGAAAGCACCTCTTAACTGTTGTTGTTCCAAAATCCACTCTGACTATGGGTGGTAGCTCCTATTAGGGCCTCAGCCATGGGTTAATTAGTAGCCCCCGCCCATTAAAACGACCAACAATACATTTTTACAGTAGAATAATGATTTTATGATCTAAAAACTATGTATCTAAAAAAACAACTTTTTACCTTTTACCTTCTTATAAAATATGTACAAAATATTTAAATTTCGGCATAGAGGTGTTGATATTCCGTTAAACAAAATAATAATACATTTTTGTAAAAATAATAAATTACCATCAATGCATTTGTTGTAAAATATATTTTTAATGCTCCAAAGAAAAATTAAATTTCTTTATTGAATAACCCATAAGGAGTTGATATACCGTTAAAAACTTTCATCGCTGAAACCTAGAAAGTCCACAAAAATTCTTGTCCAAGCTCAATAATTTTCTGGATGTCTTAGTGTCATTATTAAATTTAAAAATGATCTATAATTTTACTGACTAAAATACAAACCTAAAACGTTACTTCTCCCCCCTACTGTTGTCTTCTAAGTCACGTTGGCTGACTGTTATTCCTCCCTTTATCCCATCAGGTTCGATCTATTCATCAATCTTCATTCTCTTTAGTGAGGGATTATAATTTTTCTATTGGTTTTTATGTTTTGGTGAGTCTGAGGTCTGTTACATTAATTTAGTGTTTTTGAATTTTCTTTGGCAAGTTGGACAATTGTGAGTTTTTCAGAATGCTAAGGAGAACTGTTTATCATAAATAGATTAAAGCTATTTTGTAGTGATTTCAAAATCGTCGTGACCAAAAACATGCATAATTTTTTTTTAGTTATATTAATAACATCAACAACTTTCAAAGTACGTTTAATCTTACTTTTTTTATTTGTTTAAAGTAAGATTCATGTACAAGGCCCAGGAGCCACTCGATGCAGAGGGTTACGTTAAGTAGTAGCTTATACGGATAGGGGGTAAAACATAAGGCTGACTGTAGACTTTTAACAGGTTAAGATTGTAGTGAAACATTCTTTTGGGAGTCTGTTCCATAGGGT
>OZ010580.1:67547776-67710276 GCA_963932145.1 Acanthosepion lycidas | reverse complement strand
CAAAATATATTTGCGAAGCATATACATTTAATTAGAAAATATAGTTTATCAACAAAAAAGTGAACATTTTAAAAAGCTTTGAATTGATTAATTTAAACAAACATTGAAAAAAGGATTTTTTGGGGTTGGTCATAAAGATAAGACCATGTGTGAAAAAAAAACAAAAAACAAATTACTTGACAAAAATTTTAGAACTAATCAGTGTGCACATATCTTCAGGCCTGTAGGCATCTACATAGCTCATTTCCAGTATTAAATTTCAGATTTTAAAATGGCTATGGTTAAAATTTTAACAAAGTTCAAACAACGCAGGATTGTTGAACTTCAAAGACGTGATCTTTCGCAAGGAACCATTGCAAATGAAATTGGCGATAGCAGAACTGTCATTGCTACCTTCATTAAAAATCCGGTTAAGTATGCTTCTAAAAAAAAAAAAATCAAGCGGATATCTCAGTAAAATCTCACCATCTCTAGACAGATGCATTAGGTGAGAAATCAAAAGAGATTCAAGCCTAACATCAAATCAGATAAAGCGAATACAGATATTGAATGCAGCTCTCGAACAATTCGACTTCATTTAAATAAGAAATGGTTTGAGAACTTGAAATGGCTGCAGAGACCTCGCCTTCTTCTTCACCATAAACCCTCTCGTTTACAATTTACTTCCGATTATCAAATTTGGGATGTGAATAAATTGAAGAAAGTGTTGTTTTCAGACGAGAAAAATATATTTTGATTAAAGTAACAGTATTTTATATTTTTTTAATCCTTTTCTATGTGGTCTTAAGATTTACACCAGCGGTGTACACACACAAACACACACACACATACATAAACACACAGACACACACACACACATACACACACACATATATATATATATATATATATATATATACATATGGGTGTGCTATATTTATAGGTAAAAGTGCTGAGTGTCTGGGATAGAGCGTGTGTATATATAAGTGTGAACACCGAGGTCTAAACTGAGTGGTGACGATCTGTTTCATACTTGAAAGCATTTTTCAGATATGAAGATTACAAATAAGCAAAAATCTTTTGAGATTCTTGGTTGTGTATTCACTTTCACTGCACCAAATCAATAGCATTAATCAAAACCTGATTACCTCGGTGTGGGGTAATGGCTAACGAGTTAGTCTAGTTGACCTTTACTAATGTGTAGCGAGTACTATTCCCCTTGAGTGCTCTTACTTACGGCCTTGCGCCACCCTATTAAAAAAGTCATTTGAACTGGCTTACGTCATTGCATGATCTTTGCATTTAACGCAAATATATTCAAACCACTGACATTTCATTAATGAAATAATTGAAATTAATTAGAAAAATTCGATCAATTTAATTAATTAACTATCACATTCACCTTATCTTCCCGCTTGCTTTCCTCCTTATCTACAGATAACTTCCAAAAGAGATGCTTACAGCTGTCGTTTTGTGGCAGAGAATTAGACTGTGAGTCGCGAGTTCTCTGCTATTGTTTGTGGTCTGAGAAGCGAATTAGTATATTTAAGAGCGACACATCGAATCTAAAAGCCGTTCTAGAAATCGGTTTCACGTTAAAGAACTGCTTCTTCCAAAAGTAATGTTATATTTTAAGAAACGTAATTAAAAATCTGTTCAAATGTAACAAAATAGGGGTTTGTTTATTTATTCCCAGTTTTGATAGACCCCAAAAGCCTCTCCCCGACCTTGTAAGTGATGAATTATTATCTAAACTTCAACCCCTTTCCTAATGAGGAAAGTCACTATTTTCATGGAGAATTTTCTAATGACCTAGATCCCTTAATCCCACCATGACAGACCTTTACAGCCAGAATCTTCATCCTACACATACATTGTAGCGATCTACCCATTTCCTCTTAGCATTCCATTAGTGAGAACACTTCTCAACACTTTTGATTATTTATTATTGAGTGACTTCAACTCGGATGGTTCAAGGGAGGTTTTGATATATATATATATATATATATATATGTGTGTGTGTGTGTGTGTGTGTGTGTGTGTGTGCGTGTGTGTGTAAAAATATATAGAAAATAGGAAAGAACTCGTTAGGTAAATAATCCAAAGTTCTTTAGTATTTTTGTTATTATTTTTTAAAAAACAGTGCTCGATACAAAAGTAGAGCCTAAATATAATTATTTATTTAAAAATATGATTCCATCGCTACACAACAGTTCTCATGTTTCAAAACAAGAGCCGAAAAACTTCAATATAAGTATTTGAATAAAATTGAATTAAACTACCAAGCTCTGTTCCATTTTCAAGCGAATTTTTTTTTTGGAATTGATATTTATACAAATTATTAACCCTTACGCCACTTTTTTTAAAAATAATTGCTCTAGCCGTTACCATAGTAATTTTAATTTTAATAATGAATATGCTTATAAACGCGTAAATTTTCAGGAATTAGTTATCAAATAATTATATTGAAGTTTTCGGCTCTTGTTTTGAAACATGAGAACTCTTATGTAGCGATGGAATCAGATTTTTAAATAAATAATTATATATATATATATATATATATATCCGATGCAATCAGAACGAAAGTAATAGATAAATTCTAACGTTCAAAGCATTATTCCAAAAGAAGGCTCGATACCCATAGCAGAGCGATGATTATTCATTATAATTTTATCAGATAGACAAAAACAGTTTACTTACTACAAAGATGCAACTTCGTTTCGGTGCATTTCAATTGCACCTCGACGGATGGAGAACCAAAAATGGTTATGAACAATTCTGCATGTGGGCAAGCCGTATGTGAAACGTCACTTCCTTTTTTCCATTTGTTTGAGAAAAAATATAACATTTTTGCTTCATGTATATTTTTGTCAAACAAATGGTAAAAAAAGAAGTGACATTTTACATACGGCTTACTCACAAGCCTCCTCTAGTATCTCATGTGCGTTAGTGATGTATTTAAAAGTTCTTCTAATTAGCTTTTGTTTATAACTCGGTTTCACACTTTGCAAATATTTTCTTGCCTTTCTGACACGGACATCTGGATTGATGTCGGTGTGCTGTAATTGGTTCAAATATCTTGGATCTCACATAATGGATACCCCCAAATCTCTTGCATAGTATGCGGGTAACAAACTTCCATCCTTCTTAAAAGTCCAAACCTTTCTAACATTTACTGAACCAATCCTTCTGTATCGATCAGAAACTTAGACATTATCTGTTCATATTGAAAGACGACTGGTCAGAACATATATAAATCTGTTTAGAACAAGTCGCAACATCAGTTGGAAATTCCATACAAAGCTTAACACAAATTACGGAGAACTGAAACCAATCTTTCTTAATCCTAAACAAAAACGATTACAGTTTGCCGACCATTCCCACCGAGCGGACAGGGAAATCGTCTCATTCTTATTCCTATGGCATCCTTCTGCAAGTGTCTTCTCACGAAATTTTACTTTCCCAGACGCCATAGCTCGGACTCATTGATGGACACTGGTGATCTGGGGACAGCAATACAGAACCTAACAGCTTCGAACAGTTTCTTCACTCGAACCGCTATCTTGTGGAAACGACTCCCAAGAAGATACTTCCCCGACTGCTACATTCTGAACCTGTTCAAGTCTAGGGTTAACCGTTATCTTTCCTACATATAATCATAAACTGCACTTCTTAACAATCACACAGCAACCGCCTCCAGTAACCCTCTACCTCGAGTGGTTCTCGGACCTTGTACAGAGTGATCATTAATAAAAAAAGAAAATTGAAAGGAGCATAATCATCGTTTCTAGTGTTGTAGTTTATGTAACTTTTACCACTACTATGACGTTTCGGCTGATCTTGTCTATAACCTTCTGTCAAATCTGCATGGAAAATGAAGTCGATAAATTTGAGAAGTGTTATTTTTTCAAGTGATGTTTGGACTATTTACTTTATTTTTGCCAGTGCTATATAGTTTTCTCCTATCAATTCTATGGCCCTATTCCAGTTTATAATCGATATAAAAGATACCGTCGATAATTTTGAGAAGAGTTGTTATTATTTCAAGCAATTTTTTATCACTGAACTCGTCATGTTGCTTTTACTATTACTATATATCGTTTAAACCGATCAGTTCTACAGCCTTCTTCTTCTTCTTGAGCAGAGTGAATCAAGAATAGAGAAGCTGCTTACGGTAAGACTTGCACTTGCATCTTCTACATTTGAACGCAGCTCCACGAGATTCGTCCGAAAAATATACAGCCGTAACCTTTTGCTCGGCATTGGCGTTATCTTAATTACCAAGTAATGTGTTAAGGCGCGGAAAGTCGCTCTCCCGTGTGATTAATCAGTCGCTATCCGAAGTGTCCAACAATGTATACTGTATCCCGGATGGGAGGATTCCAAAGGTCCCTCTATATGGGGAACTTGCAACCGGCAAGAGGGCACAAGGACGACCTCATCTTCGCTTCAAGGACGTCTACAAAAGGGACTTGAGGGCGATGGACATGGACATCGAGAGCGGGAAGACGTTGCCAACGACCACTCGCGCTGGAGAGGGCTGGAGCGAGGAGAGGAGAAACGAAGGCTTGCCGCCGGGCAGAAACGTACTAGACGGAAAGAAAACAAGGCAACATCGGGGGAGAGGGTCTACACATGCATTCATTGTCAGTCTCGTATGATCCTGTGCAGTCATTCCAGATGCTTCACCGCCATCAGCAGTTGAGGCATATTTTTTTGGGCGTAGATACACTATTTCTCGATACCGACTGATATGACACACACACCGAGACAAGACTAAGTGCGTTTGTGCTAGGCGTGGCAGTTGCAATAAGAAATTTAGCTTGAAACTTGTTGCCTGAAATCAAACGAAACAAGAAAATATGAGGATAAGAAGTCAGTCTGGGGATTCCACAGACTATCTGAAAAATATTCAGTCATTTTAAATGTCTTGAATGTTTATGCTTCACAACTTCGGCAATTTCTTTTAGCAAAACATTGCATCACCTGAATCTACCCCAGCTGCCCAGATTTAGCGCGCTGCAACTTCTGGATTTTCCCAAACTCAAAAAAAAAAAATTGACATTAAAATGGCGGGGATTTCAAACTATGGACAGGTTTGATATGAACGGGAAGAGACAGCTGATGATATTTTTGTTTTGAAAAATAAAAGGGTGTGATATTCCAATTTGGGTTCTACGAAAGGTATAATGGCGCCATTGCATTAGGTAGGCTACATTTTCGTTAATATTAAGTTGGTGCAAAAATAATGTCGGTTTTTGCCGTTAAAAAAATACGTCGAAAACCGACATTATTTTTGCACCAACCTAATATTAAAAGACTGAATTATTTTTAATAGCATTTGAATAGTTATTATTTTGACGTATTTTTTAACGTCATAAAACGATATTATTTTTGCACCAACCTAATATATTACAAAGAATTTTATCAAAATGTTTACGATATACTGTTTTTGATTGTTACGTTATCGTAAGGCGATTGGTAATTCCGATGATTTAACCTTTATATGCGCGTCAATTTAACTTTCCATTCCAGGTTCAATATCCGGATGGTTCTGTTTCGTTTATTTCTCGCTAATGTCTTTGGAAAAAAAAAACGTAAATGTATCGTCCTTCAACTTCAGGCTAAATAGTAAGGTACGTAGGGTTTTCTTACCTTTATGTAACAATTAGTCAAGAAGAAGGAAAACTTAAAACCAACCATCAGGCTCTCTTGCCCTTAACACATCAAACTGCTGCTATGACTCTAGTACACGTGGTGCAACTACAAATGAACGAGTTACGGGAGACGTGATGTGATATGAAGAAGGCTAAGCTTACTTGGAATTCTAAAATAAAGTGTTGTACTTGTAAATCTGATTGATTTAAATTATTTTGTCTTACGGTATATCAACCTCAATGGCTTATTTAATACTGACAGGATTTTTAGGATCGGTTCGAATGAATAGAATATGTACAGTGTAACCCGGATATAAGAGATCCGGATATAAGAGAAACCCCGGATATAAGAGAGATTTTTTCTGGTCCCGAATTAGAGCCTGTGTTAATGTATATAAAATAGACCAAACCCAACAACCTTCCACTCGCGGAAAACTAGCTGGTCACGTTCAATGCCTCGAAAACCGAACAAGTGGCGATCCATAATCACCGAGTGAACTCCTATCAAGATAAACGGGTGTTTCGTTAGGGAGGCCTCGTCACTTGAGTGTCTATTGTCCACCCAGACCTCAAATGGAACTCGTACATACGATCCATCACGAAAGATGCTGGGGAGATTGACAGTTCACTGTACCGGTCCAGTATTTCTTTGGAACCTCTTGCTGTCCTCTACCTTTACAAGGGTTAGATCAGGCCGAAAATGGAGTACTACTGCCATATATGGGCAGGAGCTCTCCAGTCTCCATATTCCACTCTCGATAGAGTCCAAACCTCTTCCGAATCCTTGTAGGCGACGGATTACTTTGCACCCTACAACCCCTTTCTCACAGACGTAATATCGCAAGCCTCTCGCGGCTTTATCGCGATTTCCATGGTGAGTGTTCAAATGAACAACATTCCTTAGTTCCAAGAGTTCTAACCTCCATGGCTAAGACCCGCCATGACAAGCACAATCTAGCGGAGCACCCTCATTACTTTCGTATTACCCTGGTCAAATAAGAAATTCCACCCACTTAGCTTATTCCCACGAACCACTGCATTGTGGAACTGACTTGTAAAACGTTGCTTCCCCAATCACTACAAAAACAACTTAAGATTGTTAACTATTAACTCTAGACTTAAACAAGTCTAGGGTTGACCGTTATCTGCCATACATATCCGCATAATATATGTCTCTTATTCTGTAACCCTCTATCTCGAGAGGCCCTCGGGCCTTTTAGAGAGTGAAAATGGGTATTGTTGCCATATATGGACAAGACCTGACAGTTTTCCCTTTCCAGTCTGGATAGAGTCCAAAAGCGTCACCGCGTCCTTGAGGATGATTAATTATTTCCCACCCTACAACCTCTTTCTCACAGGCGTAATATCGCAAGCCTCTCGCGGCTTTAACGCGATTTCCATGGTGAGTGTTCAGACGAACTATATTCCTTAGTTCCAAGAGTTCTAGACTCCACGGCTAAGACCCGCCATGACAAGCACAATCTAGCGAACCACCCTCATTTCTTTCGTATTACCCTGTTGAAATATAACTTCCACCCAATTAGCTTATTACAATGAACCACTGCATTGTGGAACTGACTTGTAATCACTAGAAAAACAACTTAAGATTGTTAACTCTTAACCCTAGACATAAACACATCTACGGTCAACCGTTATCTTTTTATTTAAGCATTTCACCCCAAGCAAGGCGGGATGTCATTAGTACGGAAGGGTTTACAGAGAGGAAGCGAGAGTAAAGAGGTGTGATGGAGGAAAGGATGAAGAGAAGAGCAGGGGATAGTTCAGGGCATCTGGATATGTCGATTGATATTACATTTGAATAGTTGGAGATTATAGCTATCAGGGAAGCAAGTAATAGGAAGGGAATTCCACAGACGGGAGGTGCGAGACATGAAGCTATTGGAGTAGAAGAGACAGCCGCATTTAACCATTTTGACAGTGAAAGTGTGGGACCGTGATCCCAGCCTAGTAGCGCGCTTAAATAAATGCATTTTGGGAACTAGCGAAAGTAGCTCGTCGTAGCAGTTACGGTGTAAGTATTTGTAGAAAAGACAGATAGAGGCAATGGCACGTCTGTGAGAGAGCGACTGAAGACGAGTTGCCAGGTCAGGACCAACCACAATGTTTATCGATCTGTGGATCTTGAGGAGAACAGCGGGGGCACCAGACCATATATGCAAAGGCGAATGGTTGATTTGTAGATTTGAAGGATGGACTCAGGCGAGAAATTTTTTGGGGCGCAACACAGGGAATGAACTTTTCTTGCGGTGGATGAAGCTATTGATTCAATGTAATTGTTCCATTTCAGGTCAGCGGAAAGTGTGAGACCAAGCAGTCGTAAAGAGGTGTTCTTGTGGAGTTGAGCATCAGGCATTCTAATGCGGGGCAGGGACGGTTCCCTGTGGTGAGTAATAGAGAGCAGATTTGTTTTAGAGGCGTTAAAGTTAACCAGCCAATTCCTGCCCCAGTCTACAACCGATTGGAGGTCCTTTTCGAAACTAACGGCGAGATTAGTTTTGCCAGCGATACCAGATTTACTATTGAGGCAGGAGTAAATAGTAGTGTCATAAGCATAGATGCCTACTTGGGACCTGATGACATCGGCGAGATCGTCAATGAAGATAAGTAACAGAGGAGGGCCTAGGATAGAGCATTCGGGAACGCCTGCGTTCGTGGGAAAGGAACTGGAGGAGGATCCGTTAAGGACGACCTTCATTACACGGTTTAACAGGAATTATTGTATTAAGTCAAATAATCGACCTGGAATTCCGTATCCCTTAATCTTAGGAAGGATGCCGGCATGCCAGGTCCTATCAAACGATTTAGAGATATCTAGAGCCACGGTACGAGCTTCTCCGTTATTGTGGAGTGCTCGGTAAACAATTTCAGTTATGTCCGTGAGCTTCATCATCTGCTGTAGAACTGGCAAAGCCAAAACCGTATTGCTTATCAGAGAGCAGATCATGGAATATAAAGTGAATAAGCACTTTGGTGTTGATTAAAACCTCAAAGACTTTGCTGAAGTAGGAGACTGATGGGACGGTAGTTAGATGGGTCAGAAGGGTCTCCAGAGTTCTTAAAGACAGGTACAATAGATGAGAACTTCCAACAGTCCGGAAAACAAGATTCATTGAGGCAGTAGTTATATAATTTGGAGAGGGCAGAAGTCAGTTCAGGAGCACGTTTCTTCAGGACAATGGCTGGTATCCCGTCTCCACCACTAGCCTTATGGGAGTCTAATTTTGAGATGATGTCCAATACCAACGATGGGGTTATGTGCAACTCGCTCAGTAGAGCCTCGAGAGTTGAGTTGGAAGAGAATTTGCGGGCAAAGCACTCAGCCTTATCAGCTGAGGAGGTCAGGACCTCAAATTGGTTGAACAAAGCAGGTATTGAAGGTTTGCTGTTGTTAAGTACACTTGCAGAGACGCCAATAATCCTTGGAGACGAATTTTCTACACATATCCGCATGATCTGTGTCTCTTATTCTGTAACTCTCTATTTCGAGTGGCTCTCGGGTCTTTTAGAGAGTGAATCGCCACATTAAAAAAATGATATAGACTTTTCCTTTTCCTGTTTCTAAGCGTACCTTAGATGTTACACAAGGTCGAAAGTATGTATTACCAAGGGAGGATCGAACTCACTATTCAGTCGTAATTAATCTAGCGAAATACTCATGGTAATTCTTTTATCATGTCGAAGTACCCTTCCCGGTTCCTGCATGAGTGACAATTTCTCCTGCTTCTATTTTCTAAAAATGAAGTTTATTTAGCGCTTCTTTTACGGATTAAACTCCAGAGAAAGGTTTTAAAAAATGCGTGCATCGAAACGATGTGGTGACAGTGTGAAGAATACAAATAACAACTTTTATTACTAATTTCTTTTTTTCTGAACTCTATAAATTTTATACTCTCCAATCGTCAATATGAATCCTACGACGATATTTGAACTCATATCCCACACCCGAGAAGTTTGTTTTTCATGAAAATAATAGCCTGAAAATTTGAACTAATAAGCAACAAGCTGATTCAAGCATCTCCCCCGAAAGATGAGTTCTCGGGATATGTAATGCGCGTTCCCGTTTCGCCATAAGTTCCGGCTTGAATCGTATTACATACATTTTTCATTTGAACGGTTGGGTTTATGTTGAAATGATTTGCCGATAAACCTGCGTTATCAGAAGACAAAAGGTGGTACGGTTGAAGTAATGGCTGGTGGCTCGAATTGAGGAATCGGAGAGCCGAATTCGAATTGCAATTGGTTTCATTGTATGCACTTACGTGCTAATACTCTTGGGAAATGTATGAATCCATCCTTACTCCTCCCCACCTACGGACTCTAGCAAGGAAGTCTAGACTTTTAATTCAAACTAGCCTTGAGAAATCCAGTCATTGTAGCTCCTACCTCATTAGTCAAAGGCTAGAAGAAAATAACTTCAAAAAGTGTATCGTCTCGAAAAAAGGAATTGGTCGACCCTACTTCGAACCGCGACAGAAAATAATGCATTCCTCGGACTTGGTGTAATAGTTCGAACAGACACAAGACTGAGACACGACACTCTGGCTTGGATCTCTTTGATTTAGGACAGATGAAAAATTGCGCAAGGTAAAATGTGATGCACATTAAACGTATAAACTCTTGATTTCTGCTTTAATTGCATCGTTATAGAAATTAGATTTTAATTAATTTGAACCCAGCTTCCATTTATTTTATATACCGGGTGTAACATCAAAGTTGTCCAAATCGTGTAACAGGATGGAATAATTGACTATCCCACAAAAGATTTAATATCTAAAAATACATTAAACTAATTGAGATTTCTTTTTCCAGGTTTTCAGATTAGACATTTAGCCATCTTGATACCATTTGTTGTAAGAATCACTGAAAAAACATTTGAGTTATTCAGCTAGAAAGAGAAAACTTCAAAATCGTTTTTGTGTTAATAGCACTATATCTTCCCAATTGAGCAATGATGAGAGGAAAAAGATCATTCAGGCCTTCAGAAATGGTACTAACATTCATATTGTGGCTTCCGTCTTCAAAGTCCATTCAAGAACAATTAAGAGAACGGTGAATAACACTACAAAAGAGGGAAAAGTAGAGAGGAAAACTGGATTAGAAGCTCACAACAGCAAGAGGGATCATGATTCCAACTTCGTAGGTAAATACATTCTTATTCTTCAAAGTAGAGTTCAATAATGTTATGAAAACCTCGGAGAATTCCAGTAAGATATCTTTAATCATTTCTAAGATAGAACGTTTCAGAGCTTAATCTAACAATTGGACAATTTTGCTGTTACACGATTTGGACAATTTTGCTGTTACACAAGATATAATACAAATAACAACTTTTATTACTAATTTCTTTTTTTTTTCTGAACTCTATAAATTTTATACTCTCCAATCGTCGATGTGAATCCTACGACAATATTTGATCTCATATCTCCATGGTCAGTTGTGGAGTTCCAGGTACCTATAAAACTCCGGTTTTATAATAAATGAGCATAATTTTATTGAAACAGTTGCTAGGTCTCTTGCTACGAAAGTTCTCTATCATGCTAGATAATTTTTCTCGCTCGAATCTATCTTACACATTTATAAGTCTATCATTCGTCACTGTGTTGAATATTGCTGTTACATCTGGTCTCATGATTCTGCTAATCAGTCAGTTATGTGCCATGCGTGATACACGCTTAGGCGATCATGTATCTTTCGATACATAACTGACGAGGCAGAGTTTTTTCCCGTAGTAGTTTGCCATTTCTTTCTGCGGTAGACCAGTTGCTATCCAAGGCTATAGAACCCTGTCTGTCCTGCTATTTACCCATATCTGGGGTGGGTGGGAAAGAGAATTTATACCTTTCCCAAGGATATTAGCACGTAGGTGAGTGTAATGGATTCGACTGGAATCCGAATAGCTATCCATTACTCCATCGTACCTCCTATATATTTAGAGATTCTTGATAAAATCCAAAAAGAATCGGCAATGTTATTGGCCCTGACATGATATATCTTGACTTCATAACTCTTCAATCGACGTAACGTAGCTCGTCTCTGTTTTTCTAAAGATATTTTCATGGGAATTGTTCTGACGAGCTTTGATAGTAGGACTTTATAGATTAAAGCGCAGTGCTAGATTGGCGGTAAGGTCTCATCATCAGATGCAGTCATAAGTTCTATGTTAACAGTTACTTCTCTCGCATTTCTCGCTTGTGGAAACCTCTTCAGACCTTTTTCTTTCCAGTTAATTTAAATGCAATGTCAATTGATATCTCTGTAACCCTTGCGTCTTAGTCGCTTTAATACCTTGCTTGGGGTAAAATAATTAAAAAAAAAATACTATGTAAATATTAATCCATTTTTTAAAATCTGTATTTTTCGATTTTCAAAAATTTAAAAGAAAAAAAATACTTTGAGTAGCTGCAGCTCCCCAGTTTCACCGATAGGGTAAGGGTATCAACTGCCGGCTTTGATCTGATCGATGGCCGATGTTAAGTAACAGCAGTGGCTTGCATCAACCAGTTCTGGTAGAGGCCCATTTATCCCGTTAGAGTCAACATTTTTAACGGCTTCTGATATGGCTTAGCAGATTCGATCTTTGCATGTCATTCTTCTCTGCAGGTCTGGCAGACGAATCTGGAATGTGCAACGAATGTTTGCTCCTTTTGTTTCTGGCGTTGACTTCAGACCTACGGCTGTTGATTCCGATTTTTATCGTCCTCGATGGCTCCTTCTTGAACAATGTGCTGTCAGCCACTCGATTGTTTGCTAGCCGCCCCTAGTTATATGATCCTTCATATGATCCTTCCCACTGCTGACAACGACAATCTGTGGTTTCCGACTCTGGTCCAGCTCATTAAACATTATAACGCGTAAAATACTGTCCTCAATGTTATGTTCGTACGGCGGAGGAACCTATTCAGGGCGCAGGCCTGGATGTTGATATATGGATACCATGTACTGAACAGACAGTATGACCCTACTCTCTATCGTACCGACAGGATTCAAAGGAATATAGACAAATCAACCAATTCTAATTAACAGAATACTGCAACTACTAGAACCGTTTCGTACTTACAATGTCAAAACAAGTAAAAGAAAAAACAGCATGGCTAGAAAATCCAGTTCTTCATATCGCATCGCTCGTCATGGGGGTCAACAAAGAACGCTTCCCGGGTATTGGTAATGGTGTCTGATTTCACTCGACACGTGAAGGCATAGCGAAAGGTGCCTTCCAAAAGCTAAGCAAAGTATCAAGAAAAGAATACTGAAATTCCATGTAATATAAATCCTCCTATATGGTATTGAATGCTGGAGAATTTCTTCACAGATTAAAAAAAAGAGTCAACACAGATGTGGTTCTACAGAAGAATTCTGTGGATACCGTGGATAGTGCATGTAAGCAAGAGAAAAGTCTTAAGCAAAATGGAAACAAAAAAGACACATAGACTCAGAATAAAAAAAAGAGACAACTGGAATTTCTGGGAAACAACGAGGAAAGAAGGCTTGGAAAATTTGACACTCACAGTACATATCGAAATCATGAGGGACAGAGGAAAACATCGAGTAACGAGTTTGTGTAAAAGGATGGCAGTAGGAGGCATCGCAAAAGACAATTATTGCTAAAGTCTACAAAAGACAGGAAGTTGTGGAGAGCCATGATCGCCTGCGTCATGAATAGGCATAGCACGAAGAAGAAATAATCATGATCATGATTATCAAAATTACAAATTTTGCAATATGGAATGTTGTATATTTACTGCTAAGTAATAGTAATGATGCCAGGTGCTTGTGCTTTCGCGCGCTTCCAAAATCTACGGTAAACCAAATTGCTTAATATCAACCGGTGATACAGAAAATGAAACTGGTAGGCGTTTTGTGGTGGTGGTGGTGGTTGGGGGGTGGGGTAATACAGATTGGAACCGAAAACCTTGTAATCAGGCAAAAGATTGATGAGATCGCCTATTCCGAAAAGAATAACAACTGTCATTACTGATATTTTGTGAAGGCGAAGGCGGATTAGGGTTAGGGTTAGGATTAGGGTTAGGATTAGGGTAGGATGGAATAATCTGCTGGTCGGGTGACAAAGAAAAAGGAATAAAAAGTGAAACGAAGATTAAAAAAAATTCTGAAAGGAGACTGGAATTTGGAGACGGAATGGAAAAGACACGAAAAAGAAAAAAATAAATAATACGAGAAAATAAACATTAAAAAATTTGTTTTTATTTTTATAATTTATTATTGATATTTAACTCAAAGCACGAATGAAAGACTGTGTTTTAATGGAGATTTTACTGGTCGAGGAATAAGAACCCCTCTCCCCCAAAAAAAACATGATTGATGCGAATTCGAAATCACGATTGATTCCCAATTAAACACAATTTTAAAAAAGGAAGTTTACTGTCATGAAATATAAAAAGACAATATCAATGTCTGTTTCGATAAAACAAAACATGCAACAAGCTCATCTTCATTGCAAAATATAATTCTAAATTTAAAAATTAAAAAAACTGTAATCCCGGCATAATATATAACTACTCCAAAATTGCGATAAGCAGTTTTTTAAACTGTGTAGAATTATACTTGTTAACAGTTTTTTTTTATTTTATTTTATAGATTCTTGTCTTTTTAATGGATATTAATTATAATATTACGAGCTGAATGTCGCGGGGTCACTGATTAATTAAATTTTATTAAATTAAATTTACTTTTAGGGCGAGGCTGTTTAGATGTAACAGCTATCGAATAGCTTAAATGAAGCATCTACAATTACCATACTTTACAAGTATAATTCTACTAAGTTTAAAATTTGCCTTGAATGATTCGCGGGTGGTGTAATGGTTAGAAGCTCGGAATGTGAAGTCACAGTGTCGAGTTCGAATTCCAGTCGGGTTCGTTACATTCACTTACGCGCAAATTATCCTTGGCAAAGGTATGAATCTATCTCCCCCCTCAAGGTATGGATTAAAATTCTCGCCATCAAGTTACAGGCTATACCATTTGCCAAGGTATAGCACACGGAAGACACCTGTTAAAGTTACAGTGAAGACACATCTAGTAAGATTACAATGAAGCCATCAATATCATCAGGTTCTTGGATGTGGTGAATGTCGAAATGGTTTCATGCAAAAAAGGTCATTCCTACTGGAGAATTCGTGTCAGATTGAAACCGCGGGAACAAATAGAACAGCGATTTGTGTCTACTAATGCGCAACCTAAACCCTTGTGATGACCCATTAGGGCGTCCCCACTGACGACCTTGTTAGTTATTTGAATCAATCCTTAGTTCTTGTCTTAAAAGTTATCTTGCATTCATTTCCAAACAGTAAAAAAGACAGAAAAATCGTCTGAGACAAACCCTAAATCACCCCCACCCCATTTCAAAACTATAAATGAGTAAAACATTCCATGGCATAGTTATTCCAAACGCCACTTGAGGATGAGACTGTCACCCAGTGGTTAAGGTTTAATATTGAAATTAAACCTGAACACTGCTGACCAATTTCGAAACATAGTAATTTCTATGTCGCGATAGAATCTTATTTTTTTCTAAAAATAAATTTAATCTAGGCTCTACTTCTGTATCGAGCACTTCGGATCATAAATCTAACAGTTCTTTCCTATTAAATCAAATCATATTATTATTATGGAAAATAAAACATTACTATGTAAATAATTACAATACCTCAGTATTCGAACTGTTGTTCTCATATTTATTGCCATGCTCACAACATGAACAGGTGAAAATCAGGCGTAGCTGACCACATATAGAGTGAAAAGGCAGATCACTGCCGCCTGTGGGATGAGGTTAAAATAATAGACAGAGAACATCACTGGGAAATACGAAAACTTAACGAATCAGCACATTTTCTAGGTCATAAAAATATCCTCAGCCTGCTAAGGATAGAAATGAATACAATATTGGAAACAGTGATACGAGTGCTAGAGAAAAGCAATAACAACAATAAAATTGTAATATGAGCTCTGGTAAAAACTGTTTAGAGACATTAAGTTTATAAGACGTAAAAATGGATGCACTGATGGCCCAGTGGATAAAAACGCTGGTTGGCTCCTGTGACTTGGCTCAAAAGCGCTATGATTTCAGTACCTGACTATAGCAAACAAAAAAATAAATAAATAAATAAAAATAAAAAACAAAATCGAGAGAGGACAACAATAAAATCGTCGTTTATTCTTGTTGGGTTTGCAAGATTTGTTTGTTTACGTCACACGTTTTGTCAGTCGGAAAAGTTTCTCATCGCAGTCTTCTTCTTAACCGTTACTTTTTCAGCTTCGCATCAAACAGACAAAAATCGCGAACGAAAGCAAATATAATTTGCTTCGCAAATGAAAACAAAATCTATGTGCTTTTGTAAAAAGCTTATTACATCGCCTTTGCCTAAATTAACGCGGCTTAATTAGCCCATTGTAAAATGGAACTATTTTCATAGAGTAGGAATTAATTAGCACTCAACTTGCTTATAATATCTTGGTATGTATCTATTTACAGATAGATATGAAAATAAAATGAAACAATCTGTACAATTATATCTCCTTTTTTCATCTCTCTCTCTCTCTCTCTATATATATATATATATATATATATATATATATATATATATATATATATATATAGCATAATGAGAAGCCACGTATGCTTTCTTAATATGTATATATAGCAAAAGTTGCAAATTAAAAAACTAATAATGTTCTTTTATGAAAGTACTTATTTATTTGTATATATATTTGATATTTCAGATTGGCCTCAATCTGAAATATCAATTTTTCAATTTCTGAAGAAAGATTGAGGTCAATCTGAAATATCAAATATTATTTTACTCTCTTGACTCTCTCTTATATTAACTCTCTCTCTCTCTCTCTCTCTCTCTCTCTATCTAGCTATCTATGTCTATCTTTTCATATCTATCTATCTATCTATCTATCTATCTATCTATCTATGTCTATCTTTTCATATCTATCTATCTATCTATCTATCTATGTCTATCTTTTCATATCTATCTATCTATCTATCTATCTATCTATCTCTTTTCATATCTATCTATCTATCTATCTATCTATCTATCTATCTATCTATTTATCTATCTATCTATGTCCATCTTTTCATATCTATCTATCTATGTTCATTTTTTCATATCTACCTATCTATCTATCTATCTATCTATCTATCTATCTATCTATGTCCATCTTTTCATATCTATCTATCTATGTTCAGCTTTTCATATCTATCTATCTATCTATCTATCTATCTATCTATCTATCTATCTATCTATCTATCTG
Organism: Acanthosepion lycidas; assembly: GCA_963932145.1. Taxonomy (NCBI): domain Eukaryota; kingdom Metazoa; phylum Mollusca; class Cephalopoda; order Sepiida; family Sepiidae; genus Acanthosepion; species Acanthosepion lycidas. Next base: position 67,693,342 of record OZ010580.1, on the reverse strand, counting down.
GATGTGCATCCGGTGTAATTGATAGCGGCTTGGAATGAGAATTCAGAGAGCCAAGTTCGAATTTTTGTTGAATTCGTTACCTTCCCTGAGGCGTAGATACTCTTGGGAAAGGTATGAAACCATCTCCCTGCAGCTATGGCTTAAATAGCAGTGGCTTTAATGGCTATGGCTTTAATTAACTAGCCTCCTCAGCATTGGTTGGCAACCAGTCTAGGATAATAAAAGATCTAGCGTGGGGTGAGCGATCCCATTCCGTAGAAACCTACTTGCTAAGGAAAGCAGAGCAGTTGCGTACAGTGTGATGAAATCTGTGATCCTATATGGCACGCTGGAGTCTATTGGACGCGAACGGACGAGAATAAGAAAGTAATGGTGTGATCTACTGCAGTCTTCCTATCTATATATCTCTGCTAATCTCTTCGGGAGTCTTTGAAAGACGAACAAAAGCTAGGTCATTTTTTATAAGAAATTCCTGAGAAAAATGTTTGGAAGTGTCCTGATAATTGGACGCTTGCTTGTACCCTCCAACAAGTACCTGGCTCCTTCTGATATGCTTTTCTTTAGAAGATTGATTTATTTGTTTAACGGCACATCAACTCCTTACGGGTCATTTAATGCTGAAATTTAATTTTCTTCGTAGCTTTGAAGTAATAAATATATATCTTATTTTATTGAAGTAATAAATATATATCTTATTTTATTGAAGTAATAAATATATATCTTATTCTGTTTTCACAACTGAATTCATAAATGATTTACCATAAATACAATGAAGGAAGACAAATATTCGTACACATATAAATTTTTAATTTTTTTTTTTTCAACTAATTAATAGACATACTTTTCAGAAGAACTACAAGAAGAGAATGGTTGCTGTAGAAGAGAATAATGGCTATTCTACAAAGCATTAAATGAAGATTATGTATTCTTTTTGTATTGTACAAATACTTTTTTCACCCATTAAAATAGATAAATGGAATTTATTTCAATTAAATCAATTTTTTCTATTTTTATGCAAAATTAATTCTTATGCATCTGAGTACAGTTAATTATAAGAAGAGTATGTTTATATATTAGTTGTAAATACATTAAATAAAAAATTTGTATGTGTACAAATTTTTGTTCCACGCCCTACCCACTATATGTATTTTTAGTAGTTTTTTTTTATATAAAAAATGTACTGCTGGTATTTTCACGATAAAAATGTAATCTCATTCTTTTATGTTGTTTTATTTTTGTTTGCAGGTTCACTATAGCTGCGAATCTAACAGGCACTACCACTCCGGATCAGGGTGGGCCCGGGAACCACAGCAATTAAGAAGTGATTCCATATTCCGCAAAATCTCCAATCTCCCGATCAGAAGCCTTGCTGCCGGATGTAATCTTTACAAAAGCGAGATCAGAACAAAGATATCATATTGTTGCCATATCTAGTCAGGGATTGCCCTATCCTCGTTTTCCAAGCTTGACAGTATTTAAAACCTTTTACGCGGCATCGTCGGCGATGAATTACTTTTCATTCCTACAGCCTCTTTCTCAAAAGATTCTGCGAGCGTGATGCGATAGCTCGAGGCTATATTCATAGAGAGAAAGCCCCTGATTAAATTCTCATGGATAATGTAACGAACATTCAACGCACCTACCGGGATCGAAAAGGCCACGATGCTTCGCATGCTTAGTCCGCCATTTGCAGTTTGTAAAAAGCGCATACTCGGATTGGCATGTCTCATAAAATTAGTGAGAGACGACCATGAAAATTCTGAGTATATATAAAGCCTACGAATTTGTCGGTGGTCAGAAGAATTTTTGCCTGACGCCGAGATAACGGCGTGAGAATGGAGAGAGGCAAAACGGAGAAAGAATAAATAATTAGATTATTTATGAAACGAATTATTGGACATTAAAAAAAAACATATTCCACCTTTTCTGATTTCTAACTTTTTGTTTTGTCTTCCTTCTCTTTTTACTTGCATAAACCTCGAATAGATAACAGCATTCACCAGTAAGCCGATCAGAACTTTTACTGATGAATTGTGAATCTGCTTATGCTTTCGATTCGCAAATACACGAAATGGAAACGGCATCGTTGAACAGTCCCATAAAAATTTATAGCGAAATTCCGCAGTGTTATGTCCAAAGGTGTTATACTTGTATAACGTAACTCGCGAGAATTTGTTTGGTTTTTCTCTCGATAAAAAAAGGTATTTGCTCAGTTGGCTTCTGATCTCTCAGATTGTTAGACGTGTTGAAGCTCTGATTCGAATTCGAATTTTGTGTTTGACAGCCGTTAGTGTGTTTGACGACTGCTAGCACATTTTAAGGAGTCAGCTGGAACTTTTCATTTTTGACACCAATGAATAGCGTCTTGGAATGAGAAATCGGAAATCCGTGTTCGAATTCCTATCGGGTTCGTTACATTCACTTAAGCGAAAATACCCACGGGTAAGATAACGGTTAACCGTAGAACACGTTAAGATTGTAACGATTGGGGAAGCATCAGTTGAGACTCAATTCCACAGAGCAGCTGTTTGTGGGAAGAAGCTTCTCAAGTGAAACTTGCATTCCACCAACGAAGTGAATGAAGGCGGTTCTCTACAATGGACGTAGTATGGCAGGTCTTAGACGTGAAGGTTAGAACTAGTGGAACTAAAGAATGTAGTTCGTCTGACCATTTTCCATGGCAATACAAGGAGAGAGAGAGAGAGATAGAGAGAGAGAGCAGTGAGCGACACTTTTGTACTTTATTGAGACTGAAAAGTGAAGACTGTGCAGCTCCTGCCCCTATATTGCAGCAGTACTCCATTTTAGGCCTGATGTGGCTCTTGTAAATGTAGAAGATAGCAGGATTGAGGATTCAAGTATTTGCTGGAACGATGCAGGAAACACATTATTCACAAGAAATCAGAATAAGCAGATCATTAATATAAAACTGGAAGAAAGTTAGACCAAGAATCGAACCCTGTGGGACGCCTGCATTTATCTTACAAGCCAATTAATATACATATTCACAAATTTTCGGAATAATATTTATGACTAATCCGTTTATTATTGCTTATCAATCGATTACAGGTTATTTAAAACCAGAGAATATTTTTAGAAATCTTTTTTTTTTTTGAGGTAATAATGATTTAGTGATACACGTCTTACTAATTAATCCATAGCTTGGGGGAGAAGCGGTAGATTCATACCTTAACCAAGGGTATTTGCTCGTAAGTGAATATTCTATTGATCTGCTTTTTACGGTCTATCAACCATTTACAGGTTATGCAAAGCCTTTAATGTTTTTCAGATCGTAAGATTTTTGTGGAGATAATAATGGTTTAATAATACAAGTCTCACTAATTAACTGAGAGAAGAGGTTTATCCATATCTTTTCCCAAGGGGATTTGCGCGTAAGTCAATATAACGAACCCAACTGGAATTGGAACTCTGATTAACAATTCGAAGCCACATCTAAGCTTACAGCAGCTGTTGATACTCCCAAGCGAAGGTACTGCTATATCTCAGCGTTGCTTAACTTTGGTGAACGTACGGGAACCGGTGTTTCAACGTGTTGTGGCCGTAATCCAGGAGTAATATAAGAGTAAAGACAATATTAAAAATGCGTTTGATTAATTCTGTTATTTTTTTCTTAACGAAAGGCTGGAGCTTGTATTACTATCGTTGGGAAGATAACAGCATAGTAATGGGTTTACAATAGAACATGGTGTGAAATGAAGGAAGCCATTCGTGACAGACGTGCTGGTAGCTATAAGTGTTATCAGCGCGGAAAGGAGAATCAGCGAACAGTGTTCAAGATCCGGCCTAATCAGTTGCATTGATTTACATACTAATGCCTTTGGTAATAACATGACTTCCTGCCTTTCTCTCTCAGCTATAGGTTAAATAGTAGAGTAGATGGTCTAAAAGGAGGATAAATCTGAATTCAAAAAACGTGGAAAAATCAACAAGTAACCAACCCATTATATTTTCCGAGAAGTCGTAGAGAATTATGATCGTCTACGTCCTGAAAAGGACATGAGATTTTAAAATATTTATATAAATGTTATTATTATTTCATATGAGGTTTCGATAATGGTTCATTATGATCCCCAGCCTTCTTCATGTGTCTGTCGATCCGGGTATCTCTCAGGGTATTTTGAACTGAACCCTTTATTGAATCTACCCCTGTAGATTGTTCTCATCCTGTTGCCCACGTTTAAAGATATCTCATGTTTTTATTTAGTACTGTTTTCACTGAGTTTAAATCTGTGCAACCCTGCCCAGGGATTGAACTCACAATTAATATGTTACCAAACTCACGAGCCAATGCTTCGATTCACATGGCTCGGGTCAAGTCCCGTAGATTAATTAAAGAATTCCCTGAAGCTTATCTGGATCGACGGACATCCGAATAAGTCCAGAGAGGATAGCAGCTGAAATGGGATAATAACAAGAATGATCAGAATATTAGTTTGAATGCAAATGTTGTACATACACACGCTCTTAATGTTATCTGACGAAAATAATCAGAGTTAAACTTTTGAGCCACTGGCTCAACGGTAAACTAAAAAGCGGAATTACATTGGAAGAATTGACTGATTGCAGACTTTCAATATGACCATCCTGCCTCTAAATATTGAATAAGTGGTTCTCTTTTAAAATCGCAAGTTATCGATAAAGACAACTGAAGAAGGGTAAGACGAGACAATTGCCGAAACTTTATCATTGTAATAAAAAAAAAAAACAATATGAAAATGCCAGTTTGGATAAATCAGTTCATAATAACAACGGCATTATTTCACATAATAAAATGAATAGCAAAATTCTTCCCTCGACACAATTTTAGAGAGATGAACCTACCCATCTTACGCCGAAATGTAAAAAAAAAAAAAAAAAATGGTCAAGCCGATACATTTCGAACATCTGTAAAGGAAATGAACCAATGACCTTTGAGTTGAGAATAACGATAATTTGAAAGGTCAAAAAGTCCGAAATAATGCTGCTAGGAATAAAGGCGAAAGGTCAGAAACGAAACGGTTAATTCTAACAGCCCCCTCCAAATTGACCTTATCAAACAGAGTTTTTTTTACTTCTAATTACTGAAAAAATAAGGTCCATTTAAATACAATTAATTAATCGCTGGATGATTTGGTTGTCTGCATGTAGATGCCTTCTTTTCTGTTAACTCCAAGGAGGCGGGGGGGGGGCAGTTACCAATTATCTCCCGGTTTCATTGTACTTACCAGTTCGGAAATTGTTCGAAAATTTCAAGCTGATTTTGAGCAAGAGATAATCTTCGCTTTGCTTACATTTCCAGGATAATCTCTTCCAGAAGATTATCTTACTCAAGGATTATCTTTACCCGTATAGGCCGGGTATCAAAGGAGAGATGTCACTAACGGAAATTGATGATGATGACGTCAGAAACGTTTTCGATAAAAATATCGGCACCATCTTCTCTTATGTGCCTGTAACATTATAACTGGGATAATTCTTATCACGGGATGCAGATGTAATATTATGGGTAACAGACAGACTTCGTGTTCCAGTCTCTGTTTCGGTGACATCCTGGAAGGAAAATTCTCCGACCACGTTGTGAACAGATGATCACCAATATCCAAGGCTCAGAGTTGTAACGTATCATATACAACTAGAATTGACATATTCCCAAGATTTGATCAAAATCTTGCAATAATAACAAAGAACACTTTAAGAAAACATTGTGTAATGGGATTTACAAATAGGATTCTACCTATATCTTAGTTTGGTTTCGTTTGGTTTGTTTTACGACATATCAACGTAAATGGGTTATTTAATGCCAACAAGTATTTTATTGCTCGTAATAATTTTTTCAAAACTATATTGCCGCTAATATATATTTTTCCTCAAAAATGTATTGCTAGTAATATTAATTCTTCAAAAAATGTATTGCTGGTAATATTTTTTTTCTTCAAAAATGTTGTATGGTAATATTTTATTCATTCACAAATATATTGCTTGTCATTTTTTTCTACGATAATGTGTTGCTGGTAATATCTTTTCCTTCAAAAATGTATTGCTGGTAATATTTTCCCAAAAATGTATTGCTGGTAATAATTTTTCTTCAAAAATTTATTGCTGGTAATAATTTTTTACAAAAATTTATTGCTGGTATTAAAACCTGTTTTCCTTTTCATAGTGTTTTGACCCCATGTTTTGAGTGGGGGTCACCTATTTACCCATAAATGGGACGTTAACAGGTGCTATCACCCCGAGCCAGCGTGGACCTGGGAATACCAGCAATTAAGAGGTGGTTCTACGTTTCGCAAAACCTCCTGATCCGAGGCCTTGCTGATAGATGTAGTTTATCGTCTTACTCAGGACGCGGATGTAGTTTCTCGTCATACCCAGGATGCGGATGTAGTTTATCGTCTTACCCAGGACGCGGATGTATTTTATCGTCTTACCCAGGACACGGATGTAATTTATCATCATACTCAGGACGCCCTATATGTTGGTCATAGGAGAAATAAAGTAAAGAGTTAAACAGGAAAAGGTCGCCTACTGATCAAGTGTCATAGAACAACACTATACAACATTTTGTTTAATGTTACTTATATTGATGCTACATCGAACATCTTCCTTTCCTTATTTTTATCGCGTGGTAACTGCATACCATTATCCAAACATTGAATCGATCATTCATAACTCAAATTATGATAGGATGATAGTTACATATGGCCGTTTTCCCGTTCTCCCACTTTGCATATTTAAGGATTTTTTTACTAACTTGAATTGAGTAGCTATACAAAAATAGAAAGGGGTGTAAGACAAGGGTAAGTCGTCTTCCCAGACTTATTCAACCTCTACAACAACGCTATCCTAATGGAACTGGAAACCCTAACAAGGTTGATTATCGGTGGACCTAATCTTAAGCTATGCAGATGATGGCCGATCGGAAAGAAAAGTACCGTAATTCCCCATGTATAATACGCATTTTTTTCTAAAAAATAATAAGCAAAATCGTTTTCTTTTAGTTTTTTGTAGCTGTGCATTATGCACAGCTGCAAAATTTAAAAAAATGCCGTAAAATAAAATAATAATTATATTAAAACTAAAGTAGAATATTATTATTCTATGTTTAAAACCATTTTTTAAGTAAGAGTAGGAAACGCTGGCCGTAATGAAATTCGAGTGGTACAATTTATAGGGTTTGATTACTAAACAAGGGGTGCGTATTATAGAAGCATATTCCCATACTTTCAGCACAATTTAAGATGTGTGTATTATTGATGAAGGCGTATTTATACATGGGAAATTACGCTATATGAGCTGGACGCAGTATTAGAAGCGAAAAAATGGAATAACCGTCAACTGCAAGAAGACAGAAAGCATCGTTATGAGCAAGAGAAAAATCCCAAGATGCAAGTTATAAACTGGAGATGCCAAACTCAATCAGGTGCAGAAGTTGAAATATATCTGGGAAGCGTTTTAACTGTGGATTCTAAGAGATTGACTTGATGTCCTTTAGTAGCAATGAAACGAGTGGGTTTTCCCGCGGTCTAGGTCATAAGCAATGGCGAAATTCTGACAGTATCTGACTTATTCATCGGATTTGAATGGACTAACTAATCCTTATGGTAAATACTGAAGTTGCTACAAATATGAATGCTAACTGAGGGATGCTCAAAGAGAATATCATCAATCTTCTCAGCTATTTTGTTGATTATTACAGTTCAGTCATCCTGTGAAAAATAGGCAATGAAGATGAAGAAGGTACTGTGAACAAAGGACACGTAAAAGCACATGAACACGAATTTAGGGTTCTTGTTTTTGGTATCTCCGACTCATAGGAACATACAAAGGCCATGGTGATTTCAAGGGTGAGAGGGTTTGGGTGATGTCCTGTTTTATCAGGTGCACTAGTGGGCTTATCAAAAATCTGTGTGAGTTCATAAACACTAGAAAACTATCAGCAGTATCTGCCTTCTTCATCGGTTTTCCTTGATGTCCCACATATGACATTAATGGAAACCACACATGGCCCACTGGACAAAGGCGTTGGTTAGATTCAGTGTTAGATCCAGTGGCTAGACCCAGAGTTGTGAGTTCAGTAGCTGGCCATAGCAGTGTTGAACCAAAACTTGGAGACTTCAGTTAAAGAGAAATAAATGTGGCATCCGGAAGAGGCATGACACATGGAACTAGAACAATCTACCCCGGTAGACAAAATAAAGGGTTCAGTTCGAAATTCCAATCACCTGAAGAAGGTCGGGGCGTACAACGTCCGAAACGTCGTTAATATGGCAATGATGATGAGGATAACAGTGTGAATAATGTAACTAATGCAAGTAACTACTGCTTGTGGTTAAAATTGAAACCGCCACAAATACGAATGCACGTTGAGGAATGATCAGAGAATATGTCAGGAATCACTCGGCTATTTTGACAATTATTAAAATTCCATCATCTACAGGATAATGGATGAAACTGAATGATATATGAATGAGGTCGATGCAAAAGAAGATGAATGGGAGATTACTTACGCATAACAATCAGTCCTTAATATGAGCACAATGCCCGTGAACATAACGATTTTGATTTTTTTCATTAAGGGCCCAGATCCCTGGATTACTAATTCCTATTCTGAGATAAACAGACCGATAATAGTTTCTGACAATTGAAAATAGAGTCTAATTTCTCGGATGTTGGTTTGGTTTGATTTGTTTTACGGCATATAAACCTCAATGTGTTATTTAATGCCAACAAGATCTTTCTTGGTGGTAATATATTTTTTCAAAAATGTATTTATGGTAGTATTTTTTTTTTCAAAAATGTATTGATGGTAATAATTATTTTCTTCAAAAATTCATTGCTGGTAATAATACTTTGCAAAAAAAAATGTATTGCTGATATTAAAACCTATTTTTACACTTTCATAGTGTTTTGATTCCAATCTGGGGGTTAACTATTTGCCTATAGCTGCGAACCTAAAAGGAGCTACAACCCCAAGTTACGGTGGACACCAGCAATTAAGAAGTGGTTCCTCGTTCCTCAAAACCTCCTGAACAGAGACCTGGTTGTTGGACGTAGTTTATCGTCTTACCCAGGACACGGATGTAGTTCATCGTCTTACCCAGGACACGGATGTTGTTTATCGTCTTACCCAGGACACAGCTGTATTTTATCATCTTACCCAGGATGGGGATGTAGTTTATCGTCTTACTCAGGACACGGATGTAGTTTATTGTCTTACCCAGGACGCGGATGTAGTTTATCGTCTTACCCAGGATGCTCGAATCCTGGATCAAAGACTTCTCACATTGGGGTAGGTGAACCTGGGATATATACAAGGTAACCAAAAAAGTCCTTGCCGTTTTTGATTTATTAGAAAAAAAAAACGTATCCAGAGAATTTGACATGCTGTTAATCCTCAAATTAACCTCCATCCAGAAAATTTCGTCAGTGTGTCTCCAGGTGCGCAATAACCTGGCGTTAAAAATCAGTTGTCTTCGATGCAAAGAAGTCTGTTAGTGCCTGTCGCAAGTCTGCCTCATTTGCAAAGGACTTCCCACTAATTTTGATGGGGTAAGCTCCTCGTGTGTGAATCTAAGGTTCAGATCCCTGACTATGTCAAGTGGATAAACGCCAACCTAGAAAATGTTTACTCCCAACAGCATAAATGAACAGATAAATAATCCAGGAAAGAAGAAAATACAGGAATACTATTTGTAGTACACCTATCTTATACTCAGATAATCATGGCCACGTAATTTCTCCTATACCTATACAAAAATTGAAAAGTGCATGAGACAAGGATGTGTCTTCTTGCCAGACTTATTCAACCTCTACAACGACACTATCCTAAAGGAACTGGAAACTCTACAATGGTTTATTATCGGTGGACAAAGTCTTAAGATACGCAGATGACATTGCGTTGATGGCCGGAACGGAAAGAAAAGTGTATGACCTAGACGCGGTCAGGATTATTGTGGCTAAATTACATTTAACGTGTCTCTTCTCTCGTGATTTTATTCGATTCTTATCCCGGGTTATTTCTCGAAAACAGCTTTAGCACGCTCACCACAAAGTGCACCGGTAAACCGTATATATAGAACCTACCTCTTTGGCTTTGTCACCATCGATTTATTGATACGATTTGAATATTAATTTACGTTCTTCAAGAACACACATCGTCGCATGTGCCTGCAAACACAATGTGTACAGTTTTTGTTGCTAATTTTTTTTTATTACGAATTTTACTACTTATTGTTTTTATTGCGATTTTATTGCTAATTGTTTTGATAGCGATCTTCCTAATTGTTATTTTTATTGCTAACTGTTCTTTTTATTATCATTTTTATTGCTAAATATCTCGATTAGTGATCGCTTGGAAATACTAGGTGCCGTAAGCGTGGATGTGGGGATGGTGTAGTGTATAATGGCTGGGAACTGGAAATAGGAGTACCGGGTTCCATTTTCAGTCGTGTTCGTTATATTCGATTACACACAAATACTCTTGGGAAAGGTATGAATCCATCTCTTCTTCCTCTAGCTATGGGTTAATTAGTTACAGTTTTAGCAGTAAATGATTATTATCTCTAAAATATTCTCAAAATCTAAAAATATTTTTTGACTTTACATAACCTCCAAAAGGTCGTTAAGCCCTAAAAAACAAATCAAGAAGACAAAGCAAGACTACTCCAATATCTTCCCGGCTTCCAAATTCATTGGAATTTACAGATAATAAATAAAGAAAACTGCGGAAATATATGATCTCCTATATCATGAAGGGCTAGGGTTAGAATTAAAATTTAAAAAAGAAATTCAGAAATGTATTGCCTTGAAAATCAGCATTCGAAATATTGGCCTTCGTATTGAACATGTAAATCTGGCAGCAATTATATCAAACACTTGTCCCTGGTCTAAAAGGAGTAACCATGAGTTTCGTGAAGAGCGAACACATATATCTAAATGATGGCCTGCAAGGGAGACGTGAAAATACTTGTGCTACGGCAAGCATTTGCTTTAGTTTTCTGCTATTTCTGTTGTTCTCCATGTGTTGTTCCTCTCTCTCTCTCTCTCCATTTATTTTATCACCCTCTCTACATTTCGGTTCTTTTCATTTGTTGTTGCTCTCTCTCCATTTTTGTTGCTCTCCATCTCTTTTTGCTCTATTTCTCTCCATTTCTATTTCCCCCCTCCATCTGTTTTTACTATCTCTCTTCATTTCTGTTGCTCTCCACTTCGATTGTTGCTGCCTCTCTCTGTTTTTGATCCTTTTCTCTCCATTTCTTTTGCTCTCCATTTATGTTTCTGCTCCCTCTCTCTCTCGCCATTTCCGTAGCTCTCCATCTGTTTTTACTCTTTCGCACCATTTCCTTTGCTCTCTATCTATTTTTACTCTCTTTCTCTCCATTTTTGTTGCTCTTCATTTCCGTTCTTGCTCTCTCTCTCTCTCTCTCTCTCTCTCTCTCTCTCTCTATTTTCGTTGATCTCCACCTATTTTTACTGTTTTTCTCTCCATTTCTTTTACTATCTTTTTTTGCCTCTTTCTCTCCATTTTTGTTGCTCTCCATTCTATTGTTGCTCTCTCTCTGTTTTTACTCTCTTTCTCTTCAATTCTGTTGCTCTTCATTTCTGTTGCTGCTCTCTCAATTTTTGTTGCTCTCCATCTTTTTTACCCGCTTTCTCTCCGTTTCCTTTGCTCTCCATCTATTTTTACTCTTTTTCTTTCCATTTCTGTTGCTCTCAATTTCTATCGTTGTTCTCTCTCCATTTCCGTTGCTCTCTGTTTTTACTCTCTTTCTTTCTACTTCCGTTGCTCTCCATCTCTTTTGCTCTCACTCAATTTCCGTTACTCTCCATCTGTTGTTGCTTTCTTTCTCTATTTCTGTTGTTCTCCTTTTCTTATGTTGTTCTCTCCCCATTTCTGTTGTTGCTCTCTCTCTTCATCTCCGTTATTATTCATCTATTGTTGCTCTCTATCCATTTCCGTTGCTCTCCGTCTCTTTTGCTTTCTCTCCATTTCCGTTGTTCCCCATCTGTTTTTGCTCTCTTTCTCCCCATTTTTGTTGCTCTTCATTTCTGTTGTTGCTCTCTCTCTCTCTATCCCTTTCTGTTGCTCTCCATCTATTTTTTACTCTCTTTCTCTCTATTTCTATTGTTCTCCATTTCTGATGTTGTTCTCTCTCCATTTCTGTTGTTAAGCTCTCTCCATTTCCGTTATTCTCCACCTGTTTTTGCTCTCTTTCTTTCCATTTTTGTTGCTCTCCATTTCTGTTGCTGCTCTCGCTGCATTTTCGTTGCACTCAATTTTTTTTACTCTCTTTCTCTCCATTTCTGTTGTTGCTCTCTCTCTCTCTCTCCATTTTCGTTCCATCTGCTTTTACTCTCTCTTCATTTCTTTTTCTCTTCATTTCTGTTGTTGCTCTCACTCCATTTTCGTTGCTCTCCATCTATTTTTACTCTCTTTCAATCCATTTCTGTTGCTCTCAATTTCTATTGTTGTTCTCTCTCCATTTCCGTTGCTCTCCATCTGTTTTTACTCTCTTTCTTTCTACTTCCGTTGCTCTCCATCTCTTTTGCTCTCACTCAATTTCCGTTACTCTCCATCTGTTGTTGCTCGCTTTCTCTCCATTTACTTTGCTCTCCATTTCTGTTGTTGCTCTCTCTCTTCATCTCCGTTATCTGTTGTTGCTCTCTGTTTCTCCATACCGCATCGTATCGATCTTGTATAACAGTCATTACTTATCCTTCTTCTTTTTTATTATGAATTGATTTCTTCTTTCTCAGTTTATGCGACTGATCGAACATTTACCCTTCTAGGTAAACTTGATAGTGTTCTAATTAATCGAGTGGAGGAGTAAGATAGGTTAATTAGTAGGACCGTTATCTTTAAATCTTTATTACCACCAAAAATCTTACAATCTGAAAATATTTTCTAGCTTTATGCAACCTGCAAAAGATTGATAGACCGTAAAAATAAAATCAATCGATATATAACTCTAAGCATTAGAATAAATATTCTATTCAATAAATCCTATAAGAAGAAACGATTTAATGCTATTTGTGCTATATATAGGATAGTAATTTAATTATAAAAATGGTCAACTCCAAAATGGTTGTGGTTAAGAAAAATGACACATGCTAGAAAAGCTAACTGACAATACTAACAATAGATAAAGTAGCCATTTTACTGTCACTGCCTTAGCAGTTATGGTAATATTTAGCAAATGTGAATGGCCATGTTCATCAACTTCTTTCTGTTTGTTATCGTAGCCAATCAGTGACAAAACTATGGTGTAGATAAGTGACAATGAAAGGTCTTAAAGAGAACAGAATTCATGCCTTCCACAAGTGATATAAGCAGTCTCAAGTGAGATGGATTTACCATTTCAATTTTCTGGGACAATATAAATTTTGATATTTTAAAATTATGTTTATATAACACAAAACATTAGAATAAACATTCTATTAAAAATGCCCTAGAAATTCTGGTCTGTAGAACTAATCATATAATATGATAGATATTGATTTTTAATTTTAAGAAAAAATGGCCAACCCCTGAACTGATGTTGCTTAAGAAGATGGCTCATGCTAGAAACGGTAATTTGGAGAAAAACTAATTTTCAGGAAGTTTCTGTTATCTGAAGAAATTAGAATTCTGCTTCTTAAGAAGAATTTAAAAAAATCTAATTAAGTAAATTAATCTGAAACAGGGTTGATTTAGAATTGGCAAGATATTTCATATTTTTCTTTAATAACCAGTAAAGAAAAAAAAAGATGGTATTGTATTGCAGGCTGATTGATTTTCATGCCTTCTGTAGGAAGATATTCACCAAGAATCAGAGTGATGATCTATCAAGGCAATAAAAATACATTTTACAAATCCTACTTTGGTCGAAGTCTGTATGGAATTTTTTTAAGCGTAGCTTAGATATGGCATAGGGCCGAAAGTATGGCGCAAAAATGATTCTCTAAGCTTAGCTTAGATGTGGCACAAAGCCGTAAGTGTGGGGCATCGAGTAAGGATCGAACCCACTACTCAGTCGTAATTGATCTGACATGCTTGTTAGTCATTAGACAACGTCGAAGTGACCTAAATGATCTTCAAAGCGAAGCTTAGATGTGACACAAGGCCGAAAGTATGGAGCACCCAGTGCGGATATGAACTCATTATTCAGCCATAATTGATCTAGCATGAGAAGCCTGCTGAGCATTACATCACGTCGAAGTGCCTTAAATGATTTCAAAGCGTAGCTTAGATGTGGAACAAGGCCGAACGTGTGGGGTACCCAGTAAGGATCGAATTCGTTACTCGTAGTTGAGACAAGCTTGCTCACTACTGCGCCACGTCTAAGACAAGCAAAACATGAACATCAAATCAAAATTTAACAACTGGAATTCTTGGGTTTTAATTTGCTATTATTAAATATATGAATACAATTTTTAATTTTTTAAATCGGTATCACGCCAAAGCTTTCAATACAAGGTGTGGGGTGATTAGGAACAGAAATATTGAGGAGAAAAAGACTAATCAGGAGGATAGTAGATAACAATTGACATTGCATTTAAATTTTTGCATATTAAAGTTGGTTGGAAAGCAAGGAGCCGGCAGGGAGTTCTACAAGCGAGAAGTGCGAGAAAAGAAACTTTGCATAGAAAACAACGCATAGAATTTACGGCTACATCTAGCTCAACTGTAAATTGATGAGATTTCGTCGCCAGTCTAGTACTGCGCTTAAATTCATACAGTCCAGGTACCATAGCGAAGAGCTCAACTTCAATTGAAAGTATTTATAAAAAAAAGTCACAGAGAGGCAACTTTACGACGGTGGGAAAGTGACAGAAGCCGAGTCCCCAGATCAAGACCAATAATATTGCAGATTCTTCTTTGGATCTTTTCAAGGAGCTCCAGCTAAATCGTAGGGGTACCGGATCATATATGGCAGTAATATACTAGGCATAGACGATTGGTAGACTTATAGATATGCAAGATAGAGTCAAGAGGGAAAAATTATCTCGACCAGCACAGTGAACCATCTTTTTTAACAACTGATCTAGCGATGGATTCAATGTAGTTTTTCCACTTCATGTCAGCTGAGAACATTAGCCCGAGAAGGTGCAATGAGTCATTTTCTGGAAGGATATCACCAGCCATGTTGATGGAAGGCAGAGAAGAGTCTCTCAGATGATGAAATTTTTAGTTTTGGAGGCGTTAAAACTGATAAGTCATCATTTGTCTCAGTTAACGGCGTCTTGGGATCGTTTTGTACATCAGCTGCCATTTAGACCTTGTCGGACTGATCAGCCTTAGTATCGAGGTAGGGGTAAATCATAGTGTCATCAACGTAGATGCCAAGCTGAGAGCTGATGTCAACGGGAAGATCGTTAATGAAGCTAGCGTAGGAGCAAGAATGGAGCGCGTTAGTACGAAAAGATGTAGGAACAGTTTTCACTTTACGATTAGATAGGAGCGACTGGATCAGCTCAAAAACGTGTCCGGAGATACCATAGCTTTTCAGCTTGTGGAGAAGACCTGACTGCCAGACCCTGTCAAAGGCTTTCGAGATATCTTCTGCCATAGCCTCTGGATTCACCATTTTTATCTAGAACATGATAGACTCTTTCCGCAATTATTGTTTGTATATCAGCAGTTGATCTGGAGAAACGAAAGCCGTATTTGTCTGAGAAAAGGTCCTGTGATGAAAGATGATGAACCAATTCAGCATTGATTAGGGACTCTAAGAATTTCCGAAAACGAGTCAGAAACTAATAGGCCGATAATTGGATGTGTTAGATGGCTCATCAGAGTCCTTAATGTTAGAATTTTGGGGTACGCAAGTACTAGTGAGCCAGCCAAAATGAACTGACTCATTTTATAGTTCACCAATAGAAGGGTTAACCAATCAGAAGGCTCAAAATATCCAATGCGACGTGTATAAAGGCAGCCATGTTTTTTTCCGAATATTCACTGCCAACCTCTGATATCGAAGACTGAAGAATTACGGAACAGCTGTTGGTGGTATTGGCGATATAGTCAGATCCATTAGTGTGTCTGACGCGTGAGTATTAATCTTTAACGTTGTTTTATTGAACAGATTACGTACTGCGCTGTATTCTATATTCATAGATGACTTCCAGTAAGCAGGAGAGCAAGAGGCAGCGAGGCATTTATTATACAGTTTAGAGAAAACAGGAGCTAGTTCAGGAGCACACATCTTAATGACTATTACAAGAAGGCCATCGGTTCCCCGTGCTTTGTAAGGATCAAAGTGATGGTAGCAGAAACTAGAGAAGGGGATATATGCATATCACCCAACAGAGAATCAGTTCTAAGTTAGGCCGGGATTCTCTAGATGAGTCAAGAGTAGAGCTTGAGGAGAATTTATGGGCAAAGCATTCACTTTTATCTGCAGAGGATGATAACACCTCAAATAGATTGAAGTGGGGGATAGAGACCTTGTACTTATTTAGTTCCCTATTACAGATACGCCAGTTGTTAAGAGAGCCAACGTTTTTCGAGGCTATGTTGTGCCTCATTCTCTCAGCAAACAGAACTTAGCTTCTTTGAGGACTCGTTTACATTTGTTAAGAACAGTAGCAAATAGACACCTGTCATGACGAGAGATGTCATGCCGGTATAGCCGGAAATAGTGTTTCCTGCGTGCTATGACAGCTGAGCATGATAAGTGTGAACCAGGGAGAGGATTTCGGTTTCACTTGCTATTTTTGAGTTGGATACACCCAATCGCAAAAAAAAAAAAACTATCAAAATTCTGTTCAGGGAATGTCCCCGTATTACTCCTCGGTATATAGTGCAGTTAAACTAACATATCCTACGGATGTCGGTGGGTTTGTTCCAGTTGGTCGGATTACCACAGAGTTTGGTACAGGGACCTGGGATAATCCACCGGGTTCCTGGCACCCACAGATTTCCGCCCAGTCTGCGTTTAAGGGACTCAGGCTTAAATCATGTTTATCAAGCTAGCTAGATTGAATGTGAAGGGCCTGAGAGATCTGAGTAAGGCTGCTCGCCTGCTTCAAGATCTCGGGCCCGTTTCTGTCGATATCACCGCGATCCAGCAGACACACTTTGCGAAATCGATGCTCGTGTGCTTTGACATCATACGAGGACCGGCTGGCCAGAGATGTTTCCTTGTTAGTCAAACGTTCTCTGGGCGTGAGGGTAGACCTTGTCCATGTAGATGTGGGGGCCGGTTGATCGTGGCCGATATTGCCATGAGCAGTGGTTCGTTTCGTGTCGTTGCCGTTTCTGCCCAACGATCAGCGTGTCGACTTTTTCCGTCAGTTGGGGCCGTTCCTGTTTGATTCGTCGCGCTTAGCCTTAATGGTGGGGGCTGGAATGCCGTCTGGGACCCAAGATAGATAAAGGGGCGGGAAGCTAGCGGGAAGACATTGGGGGATCGTAGCTTGGTTCATCTGATCGACGAGTTTGGGATACTCGATAGATATCATGTCGATCACCCGGGTCGGGAGATGTGGACGTGGGCCATTAAGTTGCCGTCTTTCCAGAGAGCTAGTTATCTGGACATACTAGATTGTCCCACATTCCACCGTTTAAACTATTCGGATCATAGAGTCGTCTGTGCCCAGATGGTGTTAGATGCTAGGCCTTATATGGCTGGACGATGGAAGTTCAATCTGTTCTTACTGGACAGGTGGGATTTTCAACAGCAGCTGATTAGATTAGTGCAGAGAAAATTAGTGGGGAGCTTATTGAGAATAAATGGTGGGAGAGCTTAAGGATAAGTTTACGTCCTTCACCACCGAATATAGCCAACGACTCGCCCTAGATAGGGCTAAAAAGGTGTAGGCTCTAGAGGATAGTCTGTACTGGGCTGTGGCTGGAGGGACTCCCTAGATATAGCCTTAGCTAGGCAGGTTCTGAAGCACGAGGCTGGAAAGCGCTATAAGCGTTAGGTAGTTAGACATAGGTTAAACAAGATGTCTAACAAGTCTGTGAACATGGGCGCAGAACTGCGTAAAGAAGAGATCCGCCGATGTTGCGATCGTTACATTCGCCAGGTCATTACTCCGGAGGGGGACGTTCTCTGGGGTCGACAAAGGACGTGTGCGAGGCGTTTCGATGGCATTTCAAGAGCCGTTTTAGCAAGGAACATGATCACAGTGACGACGAGTTTCGCAGCTATTTAGCTGACTTTCCTCGTTTTTCGCCGATTGAAGCGGATAGCTGCGAGGGTGAGATCACAGAGGGCGAAGTTCACTTGGCATTGAATAGGGTCGGCAGTGGCAAGTCTCCGGGACTTGATGGTCTGCCTTACCAAATGTACTTGAGGCTGTCGCACATCTTTGCCTCAATTTTGACTGTCGTGTTCAACAACTGGATCCGGCAGGGGTCCATCCCCAATCGGATTTCCAGGGGTCTGATCACGCTGTTGAAAAAGGTCAAGGGTGTTGGGAGGGATTTAAATGATTACAGGCCCATAGCTCTGCTAAACACAGAGTTAGAGATTTTGGCCAAGATCCTGACGGTGCGTTTGTAGTCAGTTGTCGCGAGCTGGTTGGGATCCGAGCAGACTTATGCTGTGAGGGGACGAACAATTCAAAGCAACCTGATCCATTTGCTGGCAATAGATCGTCTGGTCAAGACCAGGATCAGCATCTAGTGTTCAAGTTGGTTGCAACATACTGATTTAGTCACGAGAAGGACTGGTTCAAAGTTTTCCATTTTAGGGCCACCGATCGACTAGTGAAGATAGGGTTAATCTCCTGGTGTTCCAGTTGTTTGCGACACGTTGATTTAGTCAGGAGAAAGACTGGTCCAAAGGTTTCCATTTGCTGGCAACATATAGATCAACCCCCAATTTTCCAGATGATAGAAACCCGTTGATATAATCAGGGGAATGAGTGTTCCAGACTCATCCATTTGCTGGCAATAGATCAACTGGTCAAGACAGTGATCAACATCTAGTGTTCCAGTTGGTAGCGACTTGATTTAGTCAGGAGAAGGACTGGTACAGAGTGTTCCATTTTAGGGCCACGGATCGACTGACAGGGTTCATCTACTAGTTGGTAGCAACACGCTGATTTACTCAGGAGAAGGACTTTTCATTTTGATCGTTTTATAAATATTGTTAATTGAAGAAAAAGTATTCTGATGTTATAATTAAACATTACGAAATCTTTCAGTTACAGAATTCGCAAATTCATAATTGTGTTTTGACAACGTTGGGGATGTGCGGTCAGTTTGGGGAGAAGAAAATATTTGATTGTAACGTTACAGAATTTTTGCCAGAACTTCACATATCCCATAAACAAAATACGAGTTTGCAACTTTCTGAGTATGCTAGGATATAACACGCAATTATTCTGACGTTAAATTCACCAACCATCTCGTTAATCCACTTAGATGAAAGTGTTCATTTTGAAAATTGCATGAAGGATTGACATGCATCTTTTATTTTAATTATTTTCAACTATTAATTCTTTGACTTTAAAAGCACAGGAAGAACTATTTCTTTCATTTTGAACTAAAAAAAATAATAGTTTATAAATTCTATATCATTTATGGCGAAGGTTAAAAGACACTTCCTCAGAAAAGACGACGGTCGAATAATACGTGTTTCGTTTAGTCAGGGATTTCTTTTTTTTTGCGTCCTTATTTGGTTATCATGGCGCTTTCCCCCCTTTCGCAAACTTCCAGTCTTTGTCAAGACCTAAAGAAAATTCAAAATAACAGTTTCTCTTTTGAATAAGCGATAAAAAAAATTTGGAGAAGAAAATAAATTAACTTTTTTATATGGTTTTATTTTTATTTTTTATATTTGTTAAATAAATTTTATAACTCTATCCATGACGAATCAACGAAATCAAAACAAACAAGAATCGAATAGAGGAAAAATAAATTTAAATAATTAATAAAAGGATTAAAACGGTTTTTATTTCGTTTTTTGAATTTGAGTGATTAGAAGGTTAAAGGTCAGACTGAACGGTATTTTAGGTTTGAGTGCGAGACGAAATTAAAAATTAAAATTTTGGATTAAATAACAAAAATACACAGGATTCAAGTCGGGCAAAAAAAATCAAGACGGTAGCAAGGAAAAATGTGATTTTTATTTGTTTCGCTCTGTTTTCATTGCTTTTGTTGTCTTTATAACATTCAAATCTTCTCCTGGATATCTGTTACATTTCTCTGATATATATATATATATATATTATATATATATATATATATATATATATATATATATATATATATATATATATAGAGAGAGAGAGAGAGAGAGAGAGAGAGAGATAGATAGATAGATAGATAGATAGATATGTTGAAGGAGACAGGTTGGTGTAATGGATAGCGGCTTGGATTGAGGAATCAGAGAGCCAACTTCGAATTCCAGTTGAATCCATTACATTCGCTTCCGTGCTAATATCCTTGGGCAAGGTATGAATCCGCTTCTTCTCAAATCTATGAGTAAATAGCAGGGCAGACCGGGATCTATAGCCTTGTGTGCCAACTGGTCTACCGTATAAAGAAATGGAAACCTACAGCGGGAAAAAAATCTGCCTCGCCAGTCGTGTATCGAAAGATACATGATCGCCTAATCACGCATGTCATATAACTGACTGATATAGTACGAGGAAAAAAAGGTCGGCACTCATAGAAAATCGATTTTTGTATTTTTACCAGGAATTCGTTTACATATGTACATTATACAAGTCAAAAAATGATTTAATATTTTACTGGGTAACCTTTTGGTTTAATAAGGGCCTTAATTCTTCGTGGTATGCTATAGATTAAATTCTTTAGTAAGTGAGTCTTGACCTCAACCTAATGGAAAATCTTTGGGCGATAATCGACAAGCGTGTCCGTAATAGGAAAGTTAACACAGAAGATTAACTTTTGCGCGAATGAAAGTAATGCTGGAAAAATCTGGCGAAAGACGTTGACTTACTAAATTCTTTAGTAAATCAACGTCCTTCGCCAGATTTAATAAATAATTTAGTAAGTTAACGTAATTTTTAGTAATTAACGTACCTTACGTATGGCTTTGTCTATGTAAAATAAGTGACTTTTTTTTTTCAAAACTGCTTCGTGAAAATGTCATGATGCCATTTTTGACCTTCGCTCCCGCGTCGGGACCCGGGAAGGAATGACTGTAGATCAGAAACGAAAGGAAGTCCCTGCTGACTGCAATGTATCTTTGAAGATATTCAAAAAGCTGTCAAAATACAAGTACCTTGAAATAGAAATCTCGAAAATGTGGCATATGGGAACATCAACAATCCCTGTTGTAGTTGGAGTCCTAGGACTGGTTGGAAAAGATTGCAGTAGACTAATTGCAGGGATTCCTGGAAGCCCATGCCTCAAGGAGATACAAAAAATTGTTCTGACAAGTACAGCCCACACTTTACGAAGGGCTTTATCTATGTCATTTCTTCTTTTTTTTTTTTTTTTTTTTTTTTTTTTGTCAGTGGAAAGTGTCATGATGCCATTTCTAACCTTAGGTCCCTGGGCGGGACCCGGAAAGAAATGTGTAAACGCCAGAAATCAAAGAAAATAAATGATAATAATAATAATAATAATAATAATAATAATAATAATAATAATAATAATAATAATAATAATATTTTCAAAACTGTTCAGTGGAAAACGTCATGATGCCATTTCTACCTTAAGACTCTAGTCGTAACCCGAAAAAATGTGTATACACTAGAAATGAAAATAAATAATAATAATAATAATAATAATAATAATAATAATAATAATAATAATAATAATAAAAATAATGATGATTCAAAATGTCTTGTCCCCTCGAGGGTGGGGTTGATCATAATTCTCCGCTGATTTCTTTTCTTCAACATTGCTATGACTTCTTGAAAAGATAATGGCATAGTTTCTTATTTTCTATTGACTTCTTAACATTTTTAATTCAAACTTCCCCTTTTCTTAGATTATCTACCGTGCAAGGCTATTGATCACAGTATACCCTACTATTTAACTTATTACAGAGGGAAGAAGAGATGAATTCCTGCCTTTCTTAACGGCATGAATATGAACATGGATTTAACTGACGAAGCCGGCCGCAATTTGAACTCAGTTCGCAGATTTTTCTTTCTTTTACCCGTACCCATGTTATTTTATTTTCCTTAACAATCCATCCTTTTCAATGGATTTTCGAGATAAACTCACATATTTATCCTCACATCAACATTAATCTCTGGCCTTTCTTTACTGAAAAACAAGAGAATTAATCAAAGGTATTTCTAATACGGTCCTCACTTTCATACCAAGATAATGTTCGCAGTTCTCGCTATCGCCATTAATACTTGCATAAACAGCTGCTTAATGACGTTGTACTCAGTTCACGGCGGAATCGTCAGGGAGAGTCATTGAGAACGAAATTCATTTTAGCGAATCGCCATCAGTTGCCAATCAGAAAAGATCAAAGATTTTGTAAATTATTAGATGTTTCTCATCACGAAAGATAATTAGGCCTCACAGTATCAGGTGAGTCAGGAGCCTTTATATCCTTTGGAAAAGGTCGATAAAATTGACTTCAAACAACCAAAATTATTTGGCATACAAGAATGATTGGTTTCCTTTAACGTTCATTGACAATTTAGTCGTATAAATGGTTTTGAGTCAGACCTCAAAGAAACCACATCACAGTAGAGATTATGTTTTTGCATATTTTTAGACTGGATTGGTGCGGTGTGTTTTAGCCCGTAGTAACACGTAAACTCGCCAGGAGAAAGTTCGGACCAGTGTGTTCGAGCTTGTAACAATAGGTCAATTGTTCAGGAAACGATTGACTCAGCGTGTTCCATTTTCATGTCTACTGGTCAGTATAAGGATCTGCCCAGAATGTTTCAGCTGATAAAAACAGGTCGATTGATAAGAAGGGATTGTCCAGTGTGTTCAATTTGGGGTGGGGCAGCATATCGAGTGATTATGACAAAGATTAACCAGGAATGTTCCAGCTGGTAGAAACGTTGATTTAATCAGGAGAAGAACTGGTCCAGAGTACTCCATTTGCTGGCCACAGAACGCCTGGTCAAGACAGGGATCAGCTCCTAGCGTTCCAGTTGGTAACAACACGCTAATTTAGACAGAAGAAGGACTGGCCCAGAGTGTTCCATTTCCTGTCAACAGATTGACTGATCAAGGATCAGCTACAACTGGTAGCCACACGTTGATTTTGTCAGGAGAAGCATTGGCCGAGATTGTTCCATTTGTAAGTAACGCGTTGATTGTTCAAGATTAAGATCGATTTATCGCTTATAGCAACACGTCGATTGGTCAGGGGAAGGATCTTCCAATAGCGCTCAAGTTGCTGGCAACATGTCGTCTGCTGAAGAGAATGGCCAGATCGCTGTCTGCAATATGTTGACTGCACCAGATAACGATTAACCTTTTCTTTTTTCCTTTTTTTAATTCGTCAATTTTGAAAAGTTACGAATAACCCCCACCCCCCCCCCAAAAAAAAACGAGAAATGGCGCTGTTTTGTTATGTCGCTTTCGCCTTTGTCTTGGGTTTTGGGGAATTCAACACCAGCTTTTCTACCGAAAAAATATAAAACTAAATGGATGAAATACGTCATTTACTCTTTGCGAAAAGGACCACAATGGATTTTTGTTATTCTTTATTGGTACATATTTTATTTTTCTGTACTAAATTTAAAGTTTCTGCAAATGATAATGCTACTGCTTTTTCAAAAATACTTACACAAAAAATGGTAAAAAAAAAAAGAATTTTCAATTGGCTAAAAGTAATTAGTAAAGTTTTTTTTTTCTCTAGGAATAACCGAACACAAATATAGATTCTTCAGAGAAAAACACTAAATTCGATAATGATAATTCCTTTTGTCGCTATAAGGAGCTATTGACACTCTACCCGCCATCTTTGTTTCAGTTCTGTCATCGATCCATACATTGATGTTCAGCACATTTTCCTGCTTTTTTCCTTTCAGTATGGTGATTTTCTACGTGTAGCTTAGATGTGGCACAAATCCGGAATTATGGAGCATCCAGATGAGGATCGAATTCACTATTCAGTCGTAACTGATATAGTGAAACAAGCTAACTAACCATTACTTGACATCGAGGCGCCCATTGCTGTCCCAGAAATTCCAACAATCTCTTTCTGCTTATAAGAATACGTTCCCTTAAAATGTCTTCATTACTCACATTTTTTTTGTTCATTGTATTTTTAACATTTGTCGTCAGAGCTATATCCCTGTCGCTTCGAGTTTATTTCTTGTAAAAAGATTGTTTAGCATTTTGCAGTCACGTAGGTGATTGTATATTAAATAACAGTTCAGCCATATTTCTTTTCTTTCTAAAGCTATTTTCCTATGTCTTAATACTTTCTTTATTATCTGGAAGGCATCTTCCGCTATTCCTACGCCCCGAAATACTCAGATCGTTAAATTTCTGTACCTGACGTCCCCATCAAATATCTCAAAGTTTGGGCTGTCATTTGCTGATGACCATGTAATCTGTCTTATTTCAGTTAATAGATATTCCTTTCATCTTGCTTTCCGTTACTATCTTACATATGTTATCTGTAAAAGGTGAGTTAGACTTGACGGGTTTCAGGCTTTCAAACATTGCAAATCGCTATGGCAAACAGGGAAAATTCTTTCAGATGTATGTTCTAGGTCTTGAAACAATAACCTTGAAATTCCATAACTTTCGTAGTTAGAACGAAGCTTAACAAAAAGGCGATATAGCTATTTTGAAATTCAATTAATCAAGAAGGCATTTGGAAATTAACTCATTAAAGTATTAATTAATTAAGAACCGGGAGTGTAAACATTATTTTTCTATGTTAAATTCAGTTGACAACTGCGTTATGTAGGCATAAACGTCCATAAGAATGAAAGATGCAAGCAGATTAATGCATTTATTTACGATTATATATATATTTATATATATATATAATTACAGATGATCCTTAAAAATCCATTCGGTTATAATTTATTTCATGAATATACACAAATATTCATCTCTTTAGACGGAAGATTTTTTAACAAATGGAGTCAATTTGTCTAGACAAAAGTAAGAGAGAAAGAAAAAAAAAAGAAAGGGAAAAAATATATTATAAGTGGAAGAAATAAAATAGAAATTTCAATATAAGGTTTAAAAATTTGGGGGTGAAAGAGAGAGGAGAAAAGGGAGGGGAGAGTGAGAGAAGGAGGGAGGAAAAAACAAAGAAGAAAAAATTAGACATGATTCGATAGTTAGACCTAGAAATTATTTTTTTTTTTTACGGGCTGTATTTTAACTTGTTAAAATACAGGAATCAGACTTAAAATAGATACAATCATGTGTCTAATATTCATGTAATTTTCATCGCATTATAATAACCACAGTTTCAAATTAATAATAATAATAATAATAATAATAATAATAATAATAATAATAATAATAATAATATTTGACATCAATAAAATAAAGTAAGTTAAATAAAATGAGATTAAAATATAAACAATATCATGAAATACATAACGGAAAGTTTTTTTAAGGATCGTCTGTAAGTATTATGATTATTATATTGCTCTGTTTCTTACATTGAGCTCTCTTTGGATTCATATCCTCCTGGGAACTATACCTACTAATTATCAACGGATATTACACACGCACACACGCACACACACACACTATATATATATATATAAGACAAAAAGAAAAACTTATCTTAGCCGACGCGTTTTATCCTTTGAGAAACTTTATCAAGGCCAATACAAGGGCATTATTTTGTAACAAGTATTTATATACAAGAGCAAAATGTTAGGGATTTTTCAATTTTTTAAAAATTTAAGAACGCTAATAAATATTCATCAGGTTAGCTGAAAAGTCTAGACAAACTATGGAGTATAGCAAGTGAGACAATTCAATGTCTAATAAACGAAAGTGCGTAAATGATATCTGTCTATATTTCTTAGATGAAGTATTGTAATTATTTTCATAATTTATATTGTTCGGACAGTTGACATATTCGTTTATAATAAATAGACACACGACGTTGGGTGTGATAGAAGGGGAGGAGTAGGAGGTTAAGAAGAAAGAAGAAGGAGGCGGAAGAGAAAAAAAGCAAGGATTAAATGAACATTTCAATTAACCCCCACCGATACATTTATAATAGCCTTCTTCTCTTCTCTTTCTTCTTCTTCCTTTTTCACATCCTCCTCCTCCTCCCTTTCTATCACACCCAACGCCGTGTGTCTGTTTATTTATTTTTTTAATAATAATATAGAGTTCATTAATTTTTTTGAAAAATAGACCATTAAGAAGTCCGGCTGAAGATAACATAAGGTTGAAACCAAGGTAGCGAATTCAACTGACCTCCTAATTTTATATATATATATATATATATATATATATATATATATATATATATATATACTAGCAGTAGAGCCCGGCATTGCCCGGGGATGTAACAGTAAGAGATAGATCAAGTATCGGCCATCATAAAGACTGAAAAATAAAATTTAATGTTGACGGACACGCATGTCTTAATTAGTTTTTTTCTTTTGTTTTTTCCTTTTTTTGTTTTTTACAAATTGGTCAAACCCAAACTCAAACAAAAACATTGTTTTCAATCGTTATAAGTCTCCCGATTGAATAGAATTTTATTATAAACAATTGTCTTGTAAATGGAATTTTTAAAGCATTTTGAATGTAAAAATAAAGAAAAAAGTGAGCAATACAATAAGAAACACTACCTGCCAAAAAAAAAGTGAAGTTTTGTTGAAATCGGTTGAAAAATGTAGGAAATCTGATCCCATATATAAACGAACACACACACACACACACACACACACACACACACACACACACACACACACACACACACAACCTCTGGGTTTTATAATAAGTATAACTCGTATAACTCGATATGAGTTGTCACTCTTTCATTCTCGCGATGCCTCTTAATCGTGTTTTCAAATTGATTTTGTGCAAAAACAATTGTGGTTTTCCAATTTTGGGCGCTGTCAGAACCACCGCAAGGTAATTTTACGTAGTCCTGGGAAGTTTTGTTGAAATCGGTTGAAAAATGTAGGAAATCCGATCCAATATATAAATGTACAGACACACACACACACACACACGACCTGGGTTTTATAATAAGTATGATATATATATATATATATATATATAAAAGTGAACATAGAAGTCAACACTTAGAGGCGACAGTCTGTTTCATGCTTGATGCAATCGTCAGGCTATCTTTGGGTGGGCTGAGGATTGCATCTAGCATGAAACAGACTGTGGCCTGTAAGTGTTGACTTCTCTGTTCACTGTTATATTTAAACATGCTCTATCTCTGATATTAAGCAATTTATCCCATAAATATAGCACATCTTAAGACTATATTTCTTCTTTTTATATATATATATATATATATATATATATATATATTGAAACCTTCATTCGACCTGACGTGCTATACCAGTTAGCTACAGAGAATATAGTTTCTCTTTATACATTATTTTTATAGATATAATTTATTTAAGTAAAGGCTCTGTTTTTTAATTAAACAGTATTAATTACATTTACCGGCCTGAATGTTCGAGAAATTTCGTAGAAAATATGCTTTCTCCGACAGAAATCGAACATGTATTCCTATATGGAAACCGTCATTTGACCTGACTTGCTCTACCATTCAGGTAAATAGAAGCATCTGATTGGCAAATCCAAATTACTGTTTATAAACAGAAAGCATATCAAATAATTGTCGGACTTAATCCATTTCATATGTTGTCATTGTTTACGTTAAGGTACGTTTCGGGAGCAGATATGATCGATCGATAAAAATCGTCGAATATTGTGTGTTTATAAAAAGTAATTCGAACTTTGCTAATCAGATCCTTCTCTGTAGCTGTATATATATATGTGTGTGTGTGTGTTTGTGCGTGTGAGTGTGTGAGTGTAAATCGCATTATTTTTTTATGTGGCTTTGTTTACTAAACCATTACTCATGATGTCACTATAAACTATTTCAAACTGTCAGCTGTACTAAGAATACTAGGATGTGAAAAAAGAACTCTACATACCACACTGACACCACATGCTTCTTGAAAATGACTGCAAAGGACGAAAAAAACACATCATGAACTTCGGGTCGTTTATTCGGAATTTTGAGCAGAATACTCAACAGCTTTTTCGAAAATTGCAATGATACAATGAAAAATTGTGCATACAAACGCATACACACATACACACACACATTGTGTGTGTGTGTGTATGAGTGTGCATGTATGTGTGTGTTTTTTCATTTATCAAGTGAGACACAGACGCACAAGCATGCATTTATTTTCATATAGGGAAAATAGTGTAAAATTGTGTTTAAACTATAATGGTTTCACGTCTAATTTCTTTCCACACGCGCACACACACGCGCACACACACACACATAAACATATGTGCGTGTGTGTGTGTGTGTGCGTGTGTGCGTGTGTGTCTTTAGCGTGAAAAGAGTGAGAAAAAGAAAGTAAGATATTTCAAATTTCCCAAGGGAATGTATAAAGGAAAAAAAAAATTTTTTTTCAAATGAAATGAAAAAAAAATGGGAGATAAATTTTAATTATGCATAATGGAAAATGTAATTTATGCGCTCACGTTAATTGATATGCCTTGATTTGTCTGGTACAAGACCATTTTGATAGAAATCGCTAAATGTAGATTGACTTAGGTCACTTCATTACATCGGATGAAATCATGGCGTTTTCACCATTAACACCGACCATTCTCTGATCGTGAACACTTTCCTCATTAAATATAGGAAATTTTAGACAATGCATGCAAATATGCATACATATGCACAGAAACATTATGTTTGTACGTCTCTTTCTATATATCTATGCAAGTATGTCTGCATTCATATATATATATATATATATATATATATATATATATATATATATGTATATATATATATATATATAGGGTAAAATATATATTATATACAAATTGTCCGAATATTTTGTAAGTCCGAGCGCTTTCGGCTATACTTTTAGCCATTATCAAGGATGATTTTTGTCTTACTGATGTACTATACTGCTTAGCTACAAAGAAGCATTTGATTAGCAAATCCAAATTAATGTTTTTAAACAACAAATCTTCGACGATCTTTCACGAACAATCATATCGGCTCAAGACACGTATGTTAACGTAAACAATGACAACATATTATGAAATGGATTAAGTTCGTCAATTATTTCATATATTTTCCTTGTACGTTATTTTAATAGATACAATTTTTTTTAAGTAAAATAATTCGGACTTTGCTAACCAGACGCTTCTCTATAGCTAAGTGGTACAGCACGTGAGATCAAATTACGGTTCCGTATAGGACAAAGGTTCGAACATTTAGGCGGGTAAATGTAATTAATATTGCTTAATTAAAAAGCTGCGCATTTACTTAAAATAAACTGTATCTGTTAAAATAACGTATAAACACAAAATATATTAAATAATTGTCAGTCTTAATCTATTTCATAATATATATATATATATATATATATATATATATATATATATATATATATATGAGTCGCATGAATTTCCCCAGCCTCTATATTAAAAACAACTTAAAAGAGGCCGTTTGACCAACACAAGGACTGCTCAAAAGTAATAATAAATAAAATAATAAAAACTAAAGATAAAGTTCATTTTCTTCAGAAAGTCAATCATTTCTATAGTTTGCTACTACTAAGAAGAAATATTTTATTTCTCCTGAAGATGGCCATGCTGGCTGAAACTAGTTGAGGGACCTAATTGAAATAATGAAACAAAAAATATTCATATACAACCCAATAATGTCTGAAAATTCAAATTTTTTAAATTCTTTAAATTTTTTGATATTTTTATTGTTCAAAACACACAGACACAGATACGCACACACACACATACACACACACATACATACATACATATATATATATATATATATAGAACTAATTAATTTAATTATTCATTTTTTACTGAAACAGTCATTAAATTTTCCTCTGTGAGATGTTAAGGCACTTAGAACTGATGGAATGAAAGAGGGAGAAATATTAACTTGAAATTTAACTTATCAGTCTGCTGACATTTTACCTGGTTCTAACCACACCTATTCTTGATTACATTGACTGTACAGTGTTGTTTGTCGTCCTAAATCAAATAAATCATTAAAAATATTGGAAATATTTTATTTCTTCTAAAATACAACCGTTAAACTGGAAATTCGGTCCGAAAGATAATCAGGCTGTCGGCAATTAACTGCACTTTAGGATCTCTGGCACACTGACAACCTACTTGACGATAATTCTCTTCAGCTTTGAATGTTGGTCGTAAATTGAGGTTATCGAGTCGTTGTTTCATTTGTTTTATGCGCGTACCGAGTCGGCATTTTGTAGCTTTTCTAGCTCGCCAAGGAGACATTTTGATCGTTTCGTAGATTACAAAAGTGTAGCGGTGCTGCCAGTAATGGCATGAGTGCGATTCGTCGAAAGACCCCAAAGAGAAAAGATGAAATCCCGGAGAAGAAAAGGAAAGGATGACTCGAAGAAGGAAGACGAGGATGTGCATAAAGAAATAAAAAAAGAAGGAAAGAAAGCATAACGGTGCAAAGACCGAGCGAGAGGTTAAAAGTGAGTGAGAAGGAGAGAGAAAGAAAGGAAAGAAGAGAAGTAGGAGGAGAAATAAAAGGGGAGGTAGTAAAGAGGAAAGAATTTATATATGAAGACGTAAGATAAACGAAAGAAAAGAGTGATCACGTGAGAAGAAGGAGAAGGGGGAGAAGAAGAAGAAGAAATAATAATAATAATAATAATAATAATAATAATTGATTAACTAATAATGATGATGATTGGTTAACAACGTTTCACATCAAGGACAGCCGAGAAAAAAAAGCCACACTTATACACTTCTAACGAGGTCAGAAGGTAACCATTAGTGTAAATTGAAACAAGAGATTAACTTCAGAAGACACGTTCAGGAGAAATATTAGGTTGGTGCAAAAATAATGACGTAATAATGTCGTTTTTTGACGTTAATGTCGTTTTTTGACGTTAATACGTCAAAAAACGACATTATTACGTCATTATTTTTGCACCAACCTAATACATATTTCTCCTTTTCTATCTATTCTTTGATGTCATGAGTTTAATCCATGGGTTAGGAAGTGCCAATAATGTTGTTTTAGTTTAGCGGCATATCATATTCTATGCGTTTAATCCCTAAATCTAAATATTTTGAACGCAATTTAATTTGGTGAGATAATAATGGATTTACAGATACAAGTCTTAATTAACCCATAGCTGGGGGAGAAGAGGTGGATTCATAGCTTTCCAAAGGGTATTTGCAATTAAGTCAATAATATCCGATTAACAGTTCCGAGCCGTTATCCCTTCTACCAATCACATATCCAAGGCTAGAGCAACTTGCATTTTCAAGGGGTCTTTCGTCTAGGTACTGACCAGGCTAAACGTTGCTTAACTTCAGTGATTGCACGGGAACTCCGCTCTCCGATTTACAATTTCTTGCCACTATCAATTACCCTACTCGCACATCGAAGCTTACAGCAATTGGTATTATGAAGCGTTCATTCATCTAACTACGGACCACCCTCGACGTTGCTTAACTTCAGTGATCGTATGCGAACTCGGCTCGCCGATTAACAATTCCGAGCAACTATCTATTACTCAACTCGCACATCCAAGCTTACAGAACCTGTCATTCTGAAGCGTTCATTCATCTAGGTACTGACCGGGCTCGATGTTGCTTAACTTCAGTGATCGTATGCGAACTCGCCTCTCCGATTAACAATTCCGAGCGCCTGGCATTTTAAAGCGGTCGCCTATATAAGTACTGACCAGGTTCGGCGTTGACCAAGTTTGGTGATCATACGGGAACCGATGTTTTCACGTGATGTGGCCGTAAGCCGAAATGCCGCTATATAAGTCAACAACAATAAGAATTAATAATTACCAATCCGAAAATCTCCAAGGATGGACTTCAAGTCATGTGCATGAACCCTACCCCTTTTTAAAATATCGTTTTCTGTCCGCACCTCAGAAAGATAAACCTTTGACGGCGAATTCTACAACGATCGAAGATCTTTGTTACAATTAAGTTGAAATAGGACCCAACAAATATCAATGGACCTGCCCAGCTAGAAAGGGAGAAAGAGAATTATTGAGATGTCATTTTGAAATATATTAAAAAGATATTCTATACTTATAAAATAGAAAATAATTATGACATTTCTTTTTATCGTTAATCGGATTAAAATCGTTCAAAGATAATTAAAAACAAAGCTGTGCACCAAAATAAAACAAATTCCAGCTAAGATGGAGACGACATTGAGAAAGGTTGCGAATATGTGAAGCCAGGATTATGATTGTAAGAAAACTCTGTGTCGAAGAAAGAATGAATAATATCACTAAAGATCGGAGACTGTACAACAAAGCCGAGAAGAGATCTTTCAGGGTAATGGCAGCTTATACTATTCAAGCAATACAAAGACATTGTCATAAGTTATATGTGTTGTCAGCTAAGTGAATCTCAGTACGTGCAGAAAACTGATAGCGAAACAAGAAACATGAAAAGTTGCAGGAATCACCCCGAAGGAACCGAAAAGCAATTGCAGTGATAATAGTTCTATGGACTCTTTGAAAAGAACCAGAAAGGCTAGGAACACCAATTAATCAAATTCCTGTCGTAAGGCGAGAAATGTTTTGGAATTCTGAGACAAACCAGTCTCGGAATTATGCAGGATTTGTCGGTCAACACAAGAAACACGAGCACTACTACTACTACTACTACTACTACTACTACTACTACTACTACTAATAATAATAATAATAATAATAATTGAATTCTTCCATGGATAGATGGTTTTCAGTTTATTTACATTATTTGCATTCCGACTAATATCCTTATATTTTTAAAAAAAATCAATTCACCCCAAAGAAGGCGATAACGCCACTAAGACTAGGAGTGAAAGAGAAAAAAAGGAACTGAAAAACCAACCCTAAACATCAAACTATGGATAAACCTCTACTCCTGTTCAAAAAAACTTGGGCGGGGTGGGAAGCCGGACGATATGCGAATCTATCTACTCTTATTATCACAAGCCTCGTGATAACAACAAAAAGATGAGGATAGTAGTCGCAATGTACGTAATGTAAGGATAACTCCTTAACCTAGAATTTCAGACCGGTTTCCAGTTTAGTTTTAAAAGGTCAGGATCAGTGAGTTCAGTTACTAATGAGCTCCCCATTCTGGTGACCTTGAGCCATATTATATTAAGCAAATTTCTTCTTCTTTCTCTTCTTCTACTACAGCTATTACTACTACTACTACTACTACTACATCTACTACTAATAACTACTAAATCGTATCAGTCATGCAGCCTGATCTTCTCTCTTTTTCTTTTTTCAAGCGGCATATCACAATTAGCCATTTTGGTGCCGATACCCTGAGAAAATGGCTTCTTGCTGTACTTCTCTATCTATATTAATGCACTTAATACCTTTTTTTCCTTCCCCTCTGTTGATTGACTCATTGTGCATTTTTAAACTAACGTTTTTCAGTGGAATAATTACATTGAATCAATTGTTATGTCTGCTGCTAAGAAAGTCGGTTCATTATGTTGTACTAGATTTTTTTCACGCTAGAATCTAACAAGGTCAGGAGTTATAGTGAAATATTTTACGAGGAAAACCTATCACTTGATCGAACATGTCTGTTCCAGATTAGCGAAATATTTTGAGGAAACAATCCGAAAAGTTTAATTATGGTTCACCACAATTTTCTATCTATTGTTGACACCCTTTTTTTCATATATTCACACAAATCCGTACAGTTGGTTACTCATTGTACCCCTATGCTTATTTTCTCTTCAATTTGTCACGTGTGTTAAATTCTCCAAACCACTTTCCTCCTTATTTCTCTCAGAAAATTTCAAATTTATATCTTTCTGATAGTAAATATAAGTTTCCTTGTAGTTCTTAGACGTGGAAGTGAAAATTAGCTGACTGTAGCACCTGAAAATAAAAACACAACTACTAATTGTTGTAGTACTAGGCCTTCTCTAAAAGGATGTCAGTTCTTGTTAATATAAACAAATAAAATCCAATTAGATATATATGTAACTATATAACAAATACGCGTGATTGCATAAGTTTCATTCGTATAGGAATAATGTATGTAATACCCAAGCGAGAAGAATGAACTATCAACTGTAAGGCTTGGTTTGGTCTATTTTGTTTTAAGGCTTATCAATCTCAATAGGTTATTTAATGCCGACAAGATCTTTGGGATAGATTCCTATGAATTGAATATGTATTCTTTGTAAGAAATCAATTTGTACATCAGGTTTCATTGACGTAATTTTGCAAATAGGGTTTTTTTTCAAATGTATCACCAGGAAAACATTTTTTCAAGAATGTACTGGTATTTTTACTATAAAAATCTCTTTTTATGCTTTCATAGTGTTTTGATACCAAATTTTTTTTTTTGGTGGGGGGGAGACTATTTACCCATAGGTAGGGCATTAAAAGGTGCTACCACGTCGATCCATGCCTCGGAACAACAGTAATTAACAGATAGATCTACCCTCCACAAAATTTCCCAATCAGAGGTCTTTCTGCCGGATGTAGTTTATCGTCATACTGAGGACGTCAAGTGTAAGAAGACAGCATGTGTGTGGTCATCAACAAGAGAAAAAGTCTAAGATACGCGCTACAAATTGGACATGTCAAAATAAATAATATAGAGAATAATCAAAATAATATAATAATAATATAAATAATATAATAATCAAAATAATATAGCGAATAATATAATATAAATTAAATATAATATAATATTGACATATAATATAAAATAATAATATAATATTAATTATATAGTATATAATTATGTAATATATAATACAATATAAATAATATAATTTTGTAATAAAATTATATAATATTATATAATATATAATACAGAATAAATAATATATGATATAAATATATAATATAATTATAATATGAATTATATAATATATAATTATATAATATATAATACAATATAATATATATAATATATATAATATTATTAATTATATAATATGTAATGCAATATAAATAATATAATATAATATAAATATATAATATAATATAATTATATAATACTAGCAGGAGAGCCCGGCGATGTAACAGTAACAGATAGATCAAGTATCAACCATCATAAAGACTGAAAAATAAAATTGACAAAGATTATTGTTTAAGGTTGACGGAAACGCATGTCTTAATTAGTTTTTTTTTTTTTACGAATTGGTCAAACCCAAACTCAAACAAAAACATTGTTTTCAATCGTTATGAGTCTACTGATTGAATAGAATTTCATTATAAACAATTGTCTTGTAAATGGAATTTTTAAAGCATTCTGAATGTAAAAATAAAGAAAAAAGTGTGCAAGACAATAAGAAACACTACCTGCCAAAAAAAAGTGAAGTTTTATTGAAATTGGTTGAAAAATGTAGGAAATCCGATCCCATATATAAACGAACACAGACACACACGCACAAACAACCTTGGTTTTATAATAAGTATAACTCGATATGAGTTGCCCCCCTTTCATTCTGGCCACAGAATCGTGTTTTATCGTGTTTTCAAATTGATTTCGTACAAAAACAATTGTGTTTTTCCAATTTTTGGCGCTGTCAGAACCACCGCAAGGTAATTTTACATAGTCCTGTGAAGTTTTGTTGAAATCGGTTGAAAAATGTAGGAAATCCGATCCAATATATAAACGTACAGACACACACACACACACACTGCGTTTTATAATAAGTAAGATTAGTTATATAATATATAATTATGTAATATATAATACAAAACATATAATATAATATAAATATAATATAAATTAAAATATTATTATATAATATAAAATATAATATAATATAAAAATAATACAATAATCAAAATTATATCGAGAATTGGAGATGTCAAAATAAAACAAGTAGAGAAATTTAATTATCTGGGAAGTGTTTAAATCCGAAAGCTCAATGCTATAGCAAAAGATGCCTTCCAAAGAATCAAAAATATAAGCAGGAAATTTTCATCGAAAACAAAGAAAAAGTGATGAACTGCTTTGTAATATAAATCTTCTATATAGCAGTGAATACATTGTATCAATAGCTTCATCTACCACAAGAGAAGTTGGTTCACTGCGTCGCGCCAGAAGGATTTTCTCGCCTGAGTCCATCCTTCATATCTACAAATCAATCATTCGTCCTTGCATTGAATACTGTTGCCCTATATGGTCCGGTGCCGCCGCTGTTCATCCGTGGTACTCGATAAAATCCAGAGACGGATATGTAATGTGATAGGTCCTGATCTGGCATCTCGTCTACAGTTACTTTCTCACCGACGTACCGTGGCTTTCCTCTAACGAGCTACTGATTCCCACACTCAATGAATTTAAGCGGGCTACTATGTTGGCATCCCGTATCCTTTCACTGTCGAAACGGTTAAATGCAACCGTCTCTTCTACTCTAACAGCTTCTTATCTCACACTTCCCGACAGTGGAACTCCCTGATACTTGCTTCACTGATAGCTATAATCTTCAAATATTCAAATGTAATGTCAGTCGACATCTTCTGATGCTTTGATCCTGATCCTCGTCCTTCCCTTTATCCTTTCCTCAAACACGCCCCTTGTCTCTTGCTTTCCCTCTGTAACCCCTTGCGTGCTAGTGGCACTCCTGCCTTGCTTGGGGTGATATTCTTTTAAAAAATTCTGGACATCTTCTTAACAAACCAATTATAAAAGATAAACATTTACAAGCACTACAAAAGATAAGAAGTTGTGGAAAGCCATGATCCCCCACGTCATAAAGGGATACGACTCAAAGAATAAGAGAATAGCTATGGTTTCAGTCAGTCAAGTGCCATAAGTGATGCACTCTTGCATGATCATGTCTGAGTAGGCAGAAGATGTTCCCGCAGTAGGCAGCTGTTTCTTTTCGCGCTAGACTGGTTGCTAACCAAGGCTATAGGGCTCAGTCTGTCATGCTATTCGGCCCATAGCTGGGGGTTTGAAAGATTGGTTCATACTTTTCCCCAACGGTATTTGCGAGTAAGTGAATCCTATTGGAATTTGAACTCGATTGGAATTCGAACTCGGCTGTCCGATTTCTCAATCCGCTATCCATTACGCCACACCGCACAGATGGTTACTTTGTAATTGAAAGAGATGCGGCTGTATGATTCAAGAATGCGAAATCAAACAAGAGCAACATTGATAACAAGAATAAGTATTGATCACTTAATATAAGGCTGCACGCTCTTGGTCCCAATAGGATATCACCAGCGCCATGACAGGGTACAGCAATATATTCACTGGGGTGATAAGTGTCAAAAACCACGGGAAAATATTGGAAACCCAATTCTGTAGAATCTAATGAAGATGTATATGTGCTGTGGAAATGTCCAGCTCAAACAGACGGAGCAATAAAAGTCGATAAACCGGATATCATTCTAAAATATTTGGTGGAAATAAAGTGTTTGGGTGACAATTCCTGTTGACTCAAAAGAAAAATAAATACAAGCACCTTGAAAATGAAATTCAGATGTGACATTTCAAACAAAACCAATTGTTATTGGTGCATTAAGTACTACACTAAAAAATAGTGTTTCTTAATTGCTTGCAGTACTGATTATAGTTGAAATGCAAAAGTTTGCATGGATACTTTCCGCATTACCAGATTTTCTTTTTTATCAATATGACAAGTTATGGATAATATATTTAAAGAACCTATACTGCAGGAATTGTAACATACAGGGTGGCCCGAAAGTCCCGTACCCTCGAATAAAAAGTAATGAAAACTATAGAATAAGTAATACAGTAATACAAAGCACATGTACTGGAATCAGTTTATTCACTTTCATTGATGCTATCACACATTGAGAAGCTCGCCCTCGGTATGACGATAAATTACATCCGTGTCCAGGGTAAGACGTTAAACTATGTCCAACAGCAAGATCAGTAGGCTTTGAGGAGCGTGGAACCAACTCTTAATTGATGATGTTCCCAGGTCCGCCCTGAACCGGGGTGGTAGCACCTGTTAGGGCCCGAGCTATGGACAAATAGTTAACCCCGAATCTGAGGTAAAAAAGCATTTTGAAAGTGTAAAATAGGTTTTAATACCAGACATACTTTGTAAAAAATTATTACCAGAAATAAATTTATGAAGAAAAATAATATTACCTGTAATACGTTTTTTGAAAAATATATTTTTGAAAATAATATTACCAACTATACAATTTTGAGGAAAAAAATATTACCAGAAATAGATTTTTGACAAAACAAAAATATTACCAGGAAAAAAAGTTGTCGGCATTAAGTGACCCATTGAGGTTGATATGCCGTAAAACAAACCAAACATCGAGAAGCCTCTCTTTCAAACTGTAGGAATTCGTGTCAGCCAACTGAAACAGAAAATTATATTATGTAGACTTTCAGATCATACTGTATATTTACAGGTTTCTAAATATGATTTCGCAAATGATTTTACTGAATTTTACACCCAGGCCATAATTGTATTTTTCCGTCTCGCCATTTAATCTGTTAACACATTTTTATTGTACATAAATTATATATATATGTATGTATGTATATATATATATGTGTGTGGGTGTGTTTCATAAAAACGATTGAGAAGGTAGTGCAGTTAATTTTTTTGTTTAATTTTTCTTGTGTTCTTATAATATTTGTCTGAAGGTTCTGTAGGTTTGAGTGATTTCAGCTGTACTTTTAGACATTATCAAGCATGATTTTATTTTTACTTTCAACTGAATGTATGGATTGTTTTATGTATTTTATCTAGATTTATCTTCCAAACACGGTTATCACATTATGGCCGTGTTCAAAGTTGATATTATTGCGTGTTGGGTTTTTTCTTTTTTATTAATAATAATAAAATCGTGTTTGGAAAATAAGATTTTTATAGCTTTGGGAGTCAGTTCCACAATGATTGTGAAAACATCTTGTCGCGAGTCTGTTCCCCAAAGCAGCAGCTCTTGGGATGAAGCTTCCCGGTTGGAACTTCCTCCTTACTAACGGAATGCGAACGGAATGTGTTCAGATTTGTGTACATGGTATGGAGGTCCCAGTTACAAAGGTCAGGGTTAGTGGTTAAGGAATGCACCTCGTCAGAACATTTGCCATAGAAATAGCGATAGAGTAGAGTTGAAACTCGGGCCGTTTCGCCATGGGAAACGGGATTGTAGTGTGGGAATAATTCATCACCCACAAGGCCATTTTTTTAATTTTGTCAGGGTTGAATATCGCAGCAATACTCGATTTTTTGGTCTGATCTGGCTGTTTAAATATAGAACATAGTACTTAGGTACCTCCACGAGATCGCTAAAAAAAGAGCATAGCAATGTATATGTTATTATTAAAAGGAAAGATCAAAGTATTTGGGTGTATTTTTTTTACATTTTTAATTGTTCCTAGCACGTCCGAAATTTTGTTCTTTTTTGAGTCAAAATTGATAGATGGCAACCATTTTTTCCATTTCATAAAAAAATGAAAATCTCACTTTGAAATTCTTTTAAATATCAATTATCATTTTTTCAAAACTTATTTTAAGAAAATCAGAAATTATAATGTTTATTTAAAATATTTTGAACGAAGCATAACTTAGCTTCTGCGCCGAAAAGATGGAATTTAAAAATAAAACAAAGCAGGTCATAAACTATTTGTATAAAATAATTTGTTCTACGGAAGGAGAAAAGTGAAATTATTTACATTTAAGTGAACAAATTATTTACTTCGTTATTTTTAAAGAAAACTTTCAGCGCTCTAATTTTTTTTTGTACTTAGCTTTCACCTTTACGTTTACGATGCTTTATGGAAAATATATTATAAAGAAATTAAAATAAGACTGTTAAGAGTTAGATTAAATTTCATAAGAAAGGTATCTAATTAATTTATAGGTACCTTTCTTATGAAATTTTATCAGAAGTGTACATAAAATACTATAATTTTATGTACATTTACTACATTTTACTGTGTTATTTGTATTTCCATTCATTTTATTATTAATTCTGATATTTCATTTATGGAGAAAATGTCATAACTGAGATTAATATAAAAAGATCATATAAATTTCATAAGATGATACTGACACTTGTCAGTTGAAATTGAGAAATCAAATAAACTTCTCCACGTGTGTTTCGCAAAAGTAAAGGCCTTAACAGCGGAGAACAATGCTTAACTCAAATAACACAACTTAATTGTGTTCTGGTTGGTCTTCCGTACTTTATAATTAGATCCCGATTATAAACACAAAATTACATTTTTTAATTACTGCGGGTCTTCTGATTAGCGAAAACGCTACAATTTACAACGCGCTAAAAAAGATCTATCTCATAAGGACACTTACGAAAGTGGATGCGGCTTTTAACTAATTTTATAATATTTTAACAACTTAAATGTAAAAATCTATTATAATTAAAGAAATAACAAATAATTGTATTAAAAATTCATTTTTCATCGAAAAATTTTTTGCTTTCAGAAAATATTGTCCATATTCATAAAAACAACTAAAAGCAAATAAAAGCATTTGACATTAAATTATTAGTTTTATTGAGTTTTGTATGTTACAATTCGGAGCTGATTTTCAGGTAATGCGGATCCAATTAAAAAAAATGATTTGCATTCTTCAAAGCCTTGTGTTTTTAACTATTGTAATTACTAAAGTGGACTCGATTGAATTTCTAGAGTTTTCATAAAATCAGTTATGCGGGGAAATAAATATATAAAAAAAATTTCTGTCATGAGTTTAATAAAAAAAAACATATTTATAATAATTTCGATCATCTGTGAATATTTTCTGAAAGTTTCATTAACATCCGGCAATTATTTTTATTTTTGCAAGATTTTCTAAATTAATGTGTATCATACAAAAAACAAAAAAATAAAACGTGCTAAAAATTGTATATGTTATTTTACTAGTTCCAGTGATACAAAGAGAAACATGGATTTTTAAATGAAAATTCAGATTGTTGTAAAAAGAATGGAAAATTTTTAAAAATAATTAAAATAAACTTTGATCTTTCCTCTTAATAATAACATAACATTTAGACTATAAAATTTTGTTTTCGTCAAGTTTGGCGTCTTTTTCATCATGCTATGCTCTTTTTTTAGCGATCTCGTGGATGTACCTAATAGTACTTAATGACGGGTTACAATGAAAAGTTCCATGAAGTAAACGCTTGCAAGCTAGTCTCGTAGACCACTACAGTTAATGCGAGATCAAACCTCAGCATCTACCACTAGAGACGAAGTTACAACAAGGCAATAACGCTTACCAGTGCCCGCTGTTTAGCAAAATATGTTTTGAGGCCAGTTTGCTTACCTCGTTCGTTCTGTCCTCACTTACGTTCGTGCGTAGCCATAACCCAAATTTAGCAGTTATTTATCTTGAAAGAGTTAAAAGAGAGATAGATGGGATAAATTGTAAGATTGATTTATGATAAATACAGGGTGTTTCATTAAGGCGGATTACGTACAAGGGTGTTTCATTAAGACGGATTATATATAAAGGTGTTTCATCAACATGGATCAAAGTCAGCAGTAAATAAATCAGTGTTATTGGTGAAAATTTATTTATTTCTCTATTTGATCATGTTATTTAAGTCATGGCAAATATGTGCTATTAGAACACCCTTTAGATACGGCGTAATATTTATAACGTGTATTCGTACTGAAAGGTTATGTAATATCAACCCTCCCATATGGCAGGGAATGCTGAGCAGTTTCCTCATAGATGAAGAGAATGCCTGAGGCAATAGAAATATAGTTGTACAAAGGAAGCTGAGAATACCATAGACGGAACATATGACCAACGAGGAAGTATGAAATAAGATAGGAACGAAAATAATACTTGTACATAGAATGAGAAAAAGACTGTTGATAATCTATGGGACTCATAATGAGGAAAGTGGGTTTTGAAAATTTGATACTGACAGGAAATATTAAGCTAGTTAACGAGATTGTGTAAATAGATTTCAGAACAGGGAGTGGGTGGACTAGTAAAAAGATAAACATTGCTTTGAGGGACAAAAGATAGGAAGAGCAAATACATCCAACGTGAAGAGGGGTGGCACGAAGAAGAAGAAGAAGAAGAAGAAGAAGAAGAAGAAGAAGAAGAAGAAGAAGAAGAAGAAGAAGAAGAAGAAGAAGAAGAAGAAGAAGAAGAAGAAGAAGAAGAAGAAACGTATGAATGGGAATCCATATTCATGAACGCCTTTTTGCAAACAAACAGGAAATAATTCCCGCCAGAATTTTAAACGGATAAGACAAAGACGCCATTGATAAAGAATTGATTGCCTACCAACCTACCGACCTAAGTACCAAAATCATAGCCATGAATTCGTTTAGCCCCCGTGAGCTACCTGGTCCATCCAGATCTTCTCTTGACAGAGAGTCGCAACATCCTCCCTGTGACAGCTTGATCTATTTGGAAGGTCCTTAAAAATGATGTCCTTCCGACGGTTGCGCGGTCTGCCACGAGATCT
The DNA here is from genome assembly GCA_963932145.1 of Acanthosepion lycidas. NCBI lineage: Eukaryota > Metazoa > Mollusca > Cephalopoda > Sepiida > Sepiidae > Acanthosepion > Acanthosepion lycidas. The sequence continues at coordinate 67,650,817 of OZ010580.1, read as the reverse complement.
GTCTCCAGTCTGCAGATGGCGGGTAGAACAGGTGAATGACTGGTAGGGTGGTCACCAGGTCGTCGCAGGACGTGACCGAGTCAACGAGCACGGCGCTGAGCGATGATACGGAAGATGCTTGTTTGATCAGTCCTCTGAATGGACTAGTGCAGCTCCTCTATGGACCTGATGGGGCGGGATTCAAAGCCGTGGACGCGAAAAGCAAGGGTCTTACTGAGAGGCCACGTCCCGGCGCCGTATAGTAGCATAGAGAGGGAGGCAGTGTTTTCGTCTCGTAACTTTGTGCGACACAAATAGTTGATTAACAAACAAGAAATGTGCTGTATTTTAATACGATATTTATCGCTATTGTTCGTATTTTTATGCTTTAAAAGATTAGCAATTATAGCAAGTAATTATATTATCAAAAATGTGAAAAAATAAAGAATATCAAACATCATCTCCAGTGATGAGAATGCGTAGTCGTTTCCATTTCGTGAATAGGCGGGAAAATATGTCTTGCACATCATATTTCGCCATGTTGTTTGCTGCTTGCGTTTCAGTTTGTTCGCAATTTCACCCCCCCCCCGCCAATGTATTTTTTTTTAATCTCTAGATACGGTTAACTGGTCGAACTGAATGGAGAAATCAGGCTAACAAAACTGAAGCAAATCACATGGGAAAGTGAGGATGGTTGGGTAATTAGGCCCAAAGCCAGTGACATTCTTGCAAGCAATAATTACTAGCGGCAGTCACGTGACTGACATTTATGCACGCGGTTAGAAAGTGAAGAGGCTGTACGAAGAATAGTTTGCGGTTATTGGCTGATCAGATGCACGTGGGAGCTAATGCTCTCGACGAGAGTCACTGCTTGTGGCGCACATTAGCTTCCATATACAAGCATCAATGTCTGTCTGTCTGTCTGTCTCACTAGGATAAATTTCATCTATCGATCTCATTCTGTTCATGTCTGTCTATCCCATTCAGTTTATATCTATCTCATTCTGCTCATCGCTATCTATCTATCTATCTATCTATCTATCTATCTATCTATCTAACATTAAGTAAGATTCTATTTTGCTGAAAAGAGGTCACCCAGGTATTTCTGAAAGATATGATTTTGAAATTGATTTTGGCAACGATAGTGCGCAATATCAAGGTACAGAGCATTAATAAGCATAAATTGAATAAATTTCCTCAGTTAGCTATTAAAATTCGATACTTTCAGTTTCAAGGTATCATATCCACAGTCATATCATTTGATGGGGAAGATATCTTTTTAATAAGACTTTCGAAAGCTAGGCCGGTAGAAGTCAATTTCATTGTTTGTATATTAACAATAATACCTGCTCAAAAAGTTTACCCACTAAAAGTTTACCCATAATAACCCACTAATTTCTTTATATATATATATATATATATATATATATATATATATATATATATATAAAGATGTTTTTTTATGAAAGTATTTATTTATTTATATATATATTTGATATTTCAGATTGACCTCAATCTTTCTTCATATATATATATCGAAATGAGAGAAAGAACAAATGGATAAAAATCCACAATTCGTTTACTTTTAAAAAGTTGCCTAATACAAAGTGGAGCAAAATATTATTATTATATTTTTATTATAAGAGATTATAATAAAAACATTTCAAATCCCTACAGAAACGTTTTCATGCTTCAATTTCATGTTAATCGTGACTTTATGCCGCGCCCTCTTTAACTTTCGCAAAAAAGATAACAATTTGTTTTTAAATTTCCCTAAAAAATATCATTTTATCACCAGTTACCAACCATCTCCCGGGGAAGTACAATCATAGTATTGAAACATGAAAGCTTTTATGTAGCGATTTAGAATGTTTTAATTATTAATCGGTAGTCGGGATCATCGAGTCAGTGCGAGCGGTCCTTTCTTTAGGTGTATAGTTTGTGCTCAGCCAGGGCTACATACTGTTTTGAATTCAGAGTTTTTCTTCTCCTAGACCGGTAGCCACCCAAGGCTATAGAACGCAGTCTGTGCTATTATTTACTCATAGTTCGTGGAGATAAGAGTTGATTTCATACCTTTTCCAAGGTTAACACGTAAGTTAATGTGATGATCTCGACTGGAATTCGAACGTCGCAATCCATTACTCTACTGTGTCTCCTTCTATAGTAAGTCAAAATCATGAAGACGAAAACGATGTAAAATAAGAAATAAGAAGGAAATATATTAAAATGAAGAATAAAATAAACTAATGGTAATATTAGGTTGGTGCAAAACTAATGACGTAATAATGTCGTTTTTTGACGTTAAAAAATACGTCAAAAAACGACATTATTACGTCATTATTTTATGCACCAACCTAATAGTATTGGCGAGATTAACCCTTTGAGACCTGATTACCGCTTTACGGTAGTAGAGAAAAATGACGTAATGCCATTGAACAGCGGTAGAGAAAAATGACGTAATGCCCATTGAACAGCGGTAGAGAAAAATGACTTTATGTCCAGCCACCGGTGGGTACACACTTGTAACTTTTTTTTACCGTAAAACATTACGTACCAATTATTTACGAATTTTGACTTAGGGGCTCAGGCTTAGAAGGGTTAAAATTGTTCAGGTATCCAGGGTTGAAAGGTTTAACCATATCCTTACAGAAAACATCTGCCATTCATTGACCGAACAGGTATCGTAATTGCCGGTTCAAATTTATGAAGATTTTCTGTTGAAACATTTTTTTTTCAGGGAAATAGTTTTCTCAATTCTACTATTATCGGCCTTTCTCGTATCGATTGAGATTTCTTTATTAACATTTGCTTAAGGTTGCATGGAAAGTCAACATTTTGATTATGTCATTATTTGCTGTTTCATTCACATATTAGTACCTAATCGAACAACTCCGAAGTCAAAATCATCTAGAAAAGAAAAATGCCATCCACCAGTCTATTCTTATATATATATATATATATATATATATATATATATATATATATATATTGCACAACAAAATCTAAAATTACCTCATATGGCGGGGGAATAGATCTATTTCAACTGTCGAAAACTACTTCAGTCTTATTCAATCCCGATGTATAGACAGTCTTTGTGTCGGAATTAGAAATTTAACTTTGACAGCCGTCGAAAAATTGATACAGAATTTATCCATTTCGATGTTTCAGTCAGACGAAATGCCCGAGTCGGTGCTAGGGGGAAGCTGAAATGTATTAGTCTTAAAGGGAAGAGGGTTTATAAAATTAACCCAGATTTTAACATTATAATATTAAATTGCGGTTATATGAAGAATGAGGTGCTAAATTGAAACTAAAAGAGGGCTGAAAGGGGAGTTTTATAAACAAAATCATATATATATATATATATATATATATATATATATATATATATATATAATATATATATATATATATATATATTTAATATATATATATATATATATATATATATATATATATATATATATATTTAATAGCATCAGCAAACAACATATTACATCCGATGCTTGCATCTACCAAATCTCATGCAAAAACTGTGACTTAAAATGTGGGCACGACAAGCGTACATATAAATTTTAGATCAAATAGAATTTATTTCCCTGACTACATCAAACTCTACTTGGATTTAATAGCACCAGCAAACAACATATTACATCCGATGCTTGCATCTACCAAATCTCATACAAAAACTGTGACTTAAAATATGTGGGCTCGACAAGCGTACATATAAATTTTAGATCAAATCGAATTTCTTTCATTTTTCTTTCATAATATTCAAATTTAGGAATACGTTTTCACAGCGTCGCAAACGTGGTGACAACGTGACCATGTTTAAAACGAAACGTTGATCGCATAAAACTTTTAGTTATCTGTTTGGATATGTCTTGTTCTTGTGTCCATCGTCTTTGTCATGTTAAGTTTGATAATGTTATTTATATTTTATATTGAATATGTCCTGAAGATGGTTTATTGACCGAAACGTCCGACGTCAACATATTAACATTAAAACAGCATTATTGCATATAAGGATTTTTGTTTGTTTTTTCCCGTATATTTTTCTTCATACTGTCGGATCTATATCCATATATTTGCTTACATATATATATATATATATATACATCTTATATTTTTCTAACCGACGTCTGCAACACCTAAAGTACTCCTACAACGCTAACAGCTTATGCGACTCGAGATGATATAGGTGTCGGTATGTCAGCTCTTCATAGAGCAATGGCTAACAAGATAGTTGAGCTGACAATTACTAGCATGTTATGAGTTCAATGCACCATGGATACGTAACAGTTTTAAACTAAACTTAGTAGACGACTATGAGCTTGTCACTTCTCTACATGTTTCTTTACGCGCGAAAAAGTAAACATAAAGATAATATATTTAAATAATTATATGTATTTCTATGGGATAATTTGAAGTTAAAAAATCACATCGCCCTGGTTGCATATTGGTGTCACTGTCTGACATTATCGCTGTAGAACAAAATGCATACAGTACACTGGCAAAATGAATCATATCTACTTGTCAGATGAACGCCATTTCTTCATTGGTCACCGCATGACAATGTGCACGAATATGACTCCTCAGCCCAGCTTCAGTCTTGTATGATCTTTTGCAGATGTGACATTTGAACTGTCCATCTTTCGAGTTCGCCATCTGAAATACATCTTTGTGCATTTTGGGAAATCTGCCGCCGCCCCGGCTGACTTACATACATAGATGCACTGATACATGAACGCAGATTTTTAAGAAAGCTATGATTTTTTTTTAATCTGGCGTTATATATTACTCATATAAACGCTATATTTATCTTAAAAAAATGTTTTGTAATTATTGAAATTAATATCTATCGGCCGAGAAATCGATTCTTTAAGACTTTCAATCACTAGGCCGGTAGGTATTCGTTTCACTGAAAAAAAAACAATTATCGAACAATTATACATGATCCTCTCAGCACGTGGCCTAAATATTATTTTTAAAATAAACATTATTTAAAAAAATAAACATTATTTTAGATGATCTTCAAATTATGACTACGTAGACAGCAGGGAATGCTTAAATGTATCCCTTTCATAATCTAAAACACTTAATCTGGATGCGGTAAATATTCTTATTGTAATAAACATATTGTGTCATAGAGTATATTACTTGGGAAACATTACGAACTAACACAAACACACACACACACACACACACACACACACACACACACGCGCATTAGTGTACTGTGTCCTGTGCCAGTAAGTGGCTGGTCAGCCATTTGGCGGAAGGGGGGGGGGCTCGTAATGAATTTTGGCCGACAACTGAGAAATCTCGGGAAATTATTCGTTTCTCGGGCAATGTATGCAGAATCGATTTCTTTTCTCTTTTTCTCTTTCACTCGGCCTTCGTATTTCATTTGGCGCCACCGCAATTGTTTCCCGCCAAACCAGATTCGTCAGATTCCCGCTTTTCTTTTCTTTTTTCTATTCACACACACACACACACACACACACACACACACACACACACATACGTGTACAACGCATCACATCCTCTCTCTCTAATTTCTTCTTTCTATCTTTCCAGTTTTACACTTTCTTTTTCGTCCTGACTTCCGTCCGCCATTTCTACCTTCCTTCCTTTCCATTTATAGACGAGATAAGTCTTACTGTTTTTTTTTTATTAATGTTCATCGATAACAAGACGCAAGATCCTCTCAAGGTAGAACGTTACTGTGTATTAGCGTAGAAAACCACAATCGTTATGACTATAGCGCTGAAGTAGACTTTAGAAAGAACCGGAAACCCAGTCCTCAACAGGAAACAAGAGATATACCTCTACTCCTTTAAAAAGACTCGGGAGGAGTGTAAATCGGACAACACTTCTTCAGAAAAATTAGCTAGAACTTGCGGCTTGAGAACCGTACTGTACCGTCAGACTAGACAGCACGTATATACTCATATATAACAGGGTGGAGTCAGCGACATTATTCGCTTGACTCAGTCGTTTTGTGAGTCAGCCATTGGACTACATTTGGTGAACAACCCGGGTTGCACTTTGAAAGCGTTTAGGGTACGGCACAAAGCTCGGTCGGCTAAACATTTACGTTTTTTACAAGATGTTCATATCAAGCTTCATCAACCAACTTTGTGCAGGCAGAAGGAGAACTTTCTTCGTCCCCCGTGTCTCATGAGTCAGTCGTGGGTACATTTTTTCTGTTTTATACTCACTACGAGCTTATTTGCATTTTATTGTTCTAGTAATAGATTTATTTAAGTTGTGGCTCTTTACCCCCCCCCTCCCACTCCAATTTTTTAAGTTTTACGTTTAGCATTATTTTTTCTGTGTTTGGATTTTTGTTCCAGGAAATCTTTCTGAAGAAATGTTGAACGAAAAAGGTTCTTTTAAAGAATCTTTCTTTCAGTTTCAGTTATAGTTATTTAAGTACCACCCCGTTTTTAAAGCAATATTATTGGTTCGACTGTCATCTGCTAATTCAATATGATGATTTTCTGGATTAAAATAATTATCGAACATAATTTTAGTTACTTTAGATTCGTCGGTATTAACATGTTTGGTGGTTCCACAGTCAACCAGTAAACCTCTTTTGTTTTAGTCCAAATTGAAAACAAAAATGAATGTTCATTATCTGAAACATGTTCCACATTCTTTACGAAATGATTTTTCTTTTTGTTTCTGCACTTGATTTTATGTCCAGGTTTGCGGCAAGCATGGCAGATGATATTTTTGTTCGGTGGATTGGAATTATAGAGATTTGAGGGGACAATGATTTACTGGGTAATTCTGAAATTTACTTCGACAGTTAGGGTTTTTATGTCCAGGTTTACGACAAGTAAAACAGGTAGGAGCATTTGTTATTGGCTTTGATCTTGGCATTCGATATTTTCACTGTTATTCTCTTGAATAATCTTTTCAGTTTCTTCGAAGATTCGGAATGCTACTTTAAATTCACTAAACGTTAGTAGCTGGTCTTTTTGAGCAATAATACTTGTAAATGGTTTAAAATCGGACGGGAGGCCTTTTATGACCATAGCCAGTTACCTCCCTCTAACACTTTTTAATAAAGTGCACTCGTACTCAGCTTTAGTAATATAATCAGTAACAGTTTGAGTACTGACTTTGTGTAGGGAGGTTAATTCAGTATTGAAGGAAATTATTTTTTGCTTTGTTTTGTTTGGTTTAGTTTGTTTTACGGCATATCAACACCTCAATGGGTTATTTAATGCCGACAAGATTTTTATTGCTGTTAAGCTTTTATCTTCAAAAATGTATTATTGGTAATATTTTTTCAAAAAATGTATTACTGGTAATAATTTTTTTTTTCAAAAATTCATTGCTGGAAATTATTTTTTACAAAACTGTATTGCTGGTACTAAAACCTATTTTTACACTTTCATAGTGTTTTGACCCCAGTTTGGAAGTTAACTATTTACCCATAGCTGGAACCCTAACAGGTGCTACCACTCCGGGTAAGAGTGGACCTGGGAACACTAGCAATTAAGAGGTGGTTCCACGCTCCTCAAAACCTGATCAGAGGCCTTGCTGCTGGACGTAGTTTATCGTCTTACTCAGGACAATTATTTTTCGTTTACCTTTTGATTAATAATGCTTTCTTAAAATTTGCAGCGCTTTTCTGTCATCGTCAGGGGCTTCTCTCGAAATAAAAGAAAGAATTCGATAATTCGAGAAATTAGATTAGTTCGGCAAACGCGTTTGGATTCTTTTCGCAGTAATCTTCATCGATCAAGTGGTGCCAAGATTGTTTCGTGTAATTTTTAGATTCGCATGTAACCCAAACATTTTACCCCCCCCCACTCGTATTTTGATTCGTTACCGTTGAAACAAAGTCTATTCCTGGACTGATAACCTGTGGAGCAAGTAACCATGGTCAAATGCAAAATAAGTAACAGAACTGTTCAATAAACAGAATTGACTACGTTTGCAATAAAAAGAAAAAAAGAACAGGACAAAAAATAATATCAAGCAAGCAATATATAAGCAAGCTTGCCTTGTTACCCTAGATCTTTAGGCCGGTACGATGTTTCTGGCCCAAGGAGGAGTTCTGTTGCCCTGACCTCTAGGCGGACGGGACAAAGTGCACTCGGAGTATCACGTCTGAATATTTCCTGGGTTATTTGTTTCCTCCTTAATGGTGCTGGAAGCAAACGATTTGTGGGTTTTGGCGTTATCCGCCTAATAGTTAGGGATCCGAACCTTCGAGTAACTTCGAAGGAAGCTATCCTATAAGCAGGTGTATAATATCCGGTCTATTGTACTGCCATTTTGTTAATGGTTTCTGGGCCGTACAGTAGCCTCCGGTGGGTCCTTTCGATGTCATGATGATGGATACTGTTACGGCAGTATCTCCGAGCGGAATATGTGGTAGAGTGGGAATTTATGTCGGATAAAAAAAAAATCCATTGATTGCTTAGAAATTACTTTGGTTACGTTTCGAATACAAAAAATAATGAGCAGATATGAGCTTTCGAGAAGATGGTTTGCATTGCAGCTCAGAATTGATAACAGGTTCGTTGATAGGATGCAGTTTCTTTCAGTCAAAAGTTTGTGAATTAGAAATTATCCATCGGCCAGATCATTATCCACGAGTGAAAAGCAAAATCATTTCTAGCAGTAAACCAGATTTGGTTATTTTGTAACCTACTGTTATAAGCGAGCAGAGTTGAGATGAGGCATATGTGAGCAGGGAAGGTGGGTACACAGTCTAGTAGCTGCCTATCATGTCCGTTCTCAAAGACACGCATCATCCCTCTGTGTACCTTTTTGTGAGATGGCCAGATTTATAAATAACAGTTTTATTTGCCTTGTCATCTTCGCCTGAAAAAGTACTTTATCTTCCTTGCGTGACTTTCTCTCTGTTTGAGCCTCTTGCTCTGTACTGTGAAGATAACTTCATTTACTGATAACCCCCAGTAAAAAGTAAATATTTCGTATCCAGTTTTGCGAGTGATCCTGCTGGCTTTAATTTAACAAGACCTCAGCTGACTCATATTGACACAAACACTTGAATGAGAGGATGTGCATTCTTCAAAAGGGTAATTAAATCTTGTTGGGCTACGATGTTCTCTATGACCGAGCGGTTTATAGTGCATTGGATCAATATTTTTTGCAACATTGTTACATTGAAATGTCAATTACAAGTCGTAGTAAATAGTGTCGGACAAAGGATCCATTGATTCCTCAGGAATTATTTTGTTTACGCTTCGGATACGAAAATATGTGCAGATATGAGCTTTCGAGAAGATCTGAATTCTTCAAAAGGGTAAGGGCACCTTGCTGGACAGTGACTCTCTCTGTTGCTCAGCAATCTACAGCACGCTGCATAAGATAGTGCTTTCTACAAAAGGGGGCGGAGAGCCAGTTTGCTTTATTGTCTCTCAAACGGCCACGTTTAAAAAACATGGCGTCTGCTCAAACATGGGTACCCAAAAAGAATGACGCTTTGAATAGCAGAAATAATGTCAGATAAAAATCCATCAATTCCTAAGATATATAATATATATGTATATAGATAGATAGATATAGATATAGACATATTTCATATAGACAAAAGCAATTAAGTCACTACAAAGAAGCAAATTCGTTTCAGTGCATTTAATTGCACTTCGACTAGTGAGAACCAAAATGGTTATGAGCAATTCTGTTTGTAAGCAAACCGCATTATCAGAAATAATTATTGCTCTACTATTGGTATTAAGCCCTTTTTTGAATTAATGCTGTGAACGTTAGAATTCATATAATCTATCTATCTATCTATCTATCTATCTATCTATATATATATATATATATATATATATATATATATATATATATATATATGCAACCAGACGTTTCTCTGTAGCTGAATGGTACAGCATGTCAGCTCAATTGACGGTTTTCGTATAGGAATACAACTTCGATTCCTGTCGGAGAACGCATATATTCCACGAAATTTTTCTGACATCCAGACCGGTAAATCTAATTAAGACTGTTTAATTAGAAAAACAGAGCATATACTTAAGTAAACTGTATCTGTTAAAATAACATATAAACAGGAAATATATTAAATAATTGTCGGACTTAACCCATTTCATAAGATGTTGTCATTGTTTACGCTATGATACGTTTTATGAACAGAAATGATTGATCGAGAAAAATCATCAATCACTGGGTTTATAAACAGTAATTCGAACTTTGCAAACCAGACGATTCTCTGAAGCGGAATAGTACAGCAGGTAAGGTCAAATGACGGTTTCCATATATATATATATATATATATATATATATGGAAACCGTCATTTGACCTTACCTGCTGTACTATTCCGCTTCAGAGAATCGATATATATATATATATATATATATATATATATATATATATATATATATATATATATATATTCAAGAATATTTCTTCTCAAATTCACGGATCTATTTCTTAATGTTGTTATTAAAATTTACAAAAGAAATCAATTACATTAACTGAAGATGATAATGGATGAGATGGAAAGTACTTTTAAAAATAAAATAAATAAAAATAACTACGGCTTCTTCCTTAATGAGTTCAACAACAACATCAAGAAATTGATGTACAGATTATTTAACGAAATATGCTTGAATGAAGAAATTCTGCCTGTATGTATATATATATATATATATATATATATATATATATATATATATATATATATATATATATATACAGGGACATAGATAGATAATGACTTGGCCTACTGAGAAAAATTGCTCCATATATTGATACAAAACTTTGAGTACCATCATATACCTAATCTTCGCTTCAAGGAACTCTGCAATAGGTATATGAAGGTGATGGACATGGAGAGGTGGGAAACGTCGCTAACGGTAGCTCAGTCTCGGGATGCGTTTTACACCGAGGGCTGCTGTGTGAAGAGGAGAAACGAAGGTTTGCCACCGGGAATAATCGTGCTAGACGGAAAGAAAACATCAAAGCGACATCAGTGAAGAGCGTCTTCACATGCATTCATTGCAGTCGAGACTGTCATTCCCGTACGGGCCTGTACAGACATAAGAGATGCTGCACCGCCATCAGCAACTGACATAACTCTTTGGCCACAACTTCAAGGTTTGTCGATACCAGCAGATGTCCCCACTCCACACACACACACACACACACACACACACACACACACACACACATATATATATATATATATATATATATATATATATATATATCGCTCTTCGAAAAAATTGATCGCTATGGCGACCGGTATAGCGTTTATATTCATCTTGTATATAATGCGTTAAAATTTCCTTTTCTCTGATAGCCTAGCGGTAAGGATCTCTGACTGATGTCAAATTAGTCGAGTTTCGATGCCGGTTTGAAGCAATGATGAAACAATCTCTCTGCGGATGAATACTCTTGTTCGTCGATTGAGCACTATGGTAAAAGTGAATTTTTTTTTTAAATTCTGGAATGTGCATTGTGTAATAATCAGCCTATGGATTAATATTCATTATTGAATTAAGGGCATTGACAAGGAAGAAGATTATCGGGAAAAGTATTTTGCTCTGCAAAGTAAATACTTTTTTTTATCCTTAGAATGAGAACTTATTGTTTTCACTTACCAACCTATGTTGATATGCAATCGTAAAGATGTTACTCCGGTGATATATAATTTCACATATCAGTGACATGCAGCATAGATGAAGTCAGAGTGAAAATTTACATAGACTTGTCAATATTTCCGCTTCGGCGATTACAGAAAAACTTTATAAATAATTCCATTTAGAACTAGTCTCCTGCATAATATTTTCCCCCGTTGTCAGCAGGGCACATTGAGGGCACTTGAGACCCCCGTATATTAAATCCAATCAACCTTTCCCCAGGAAATAGAAGTAATAGTTGCTGGGCCTTAATGTAATGTAATTTGTCTATGATCTACGATACTTTAACATTTAGTTACAAGAGGGTGCTAAGGAGTAACTAAATAAAAGAATCAATTACACACACACGCACGCACAAACACACACACACACATATATATACATATAGCTCAATTAGAACTTATTTAAACACACACGGAAACCTACCGAACTCCATCTGTAACATACTCGTAGAAAATAACAATATATTTGCCTTATCCACATGTAAAAGAAAGGCTAAAAATAATGGAAGGATCGATAAAAAATAAAAACTCCATAACATCATCTATAGTAAAGTAAGTTATAATTAATTAGATATTTAAGAATACCATTTTAAATACTTTTATACTTGTTAATACATATAAAAATACCATTTTTGATTTAGTTACAAGAGGGTGCTAATGAGTAACTAAATAAAAGCATCAATTCCACACACAACAGCAGGCAATAATTGTCCATCCCACAAAATATTTCATATCGAAAAAGCCATTAAACTAATTGTAGTTTCTTTTCCTAGGTTTTCAGATAAGACGTTTAGCCATCTTGACACCATTTGTCGTAAGAATCACTGAGTTATTCAGCTCGAAAGAGAACAGGTTAAAATCCTCTTGTGTCAGCCCCACTGTATCTTTCCAACTCATCAATTGTCAGAGGAAAAAAATCATTCACGCCTCTAGTAATGGTGCCAACATTCATACTCTGGCTTCCATCTTCAAAGTTCATTCAAGAACCATCAAGAGAACGGTGAATAAGTTTACAAAAGAGGAAACAGTAGAGAGGAAAACTGGATCAGGAGGTCACAACAGGAAGAGGGATGATCATTTTAAGTTAGAGCTAAACACATTCTTATTGATCAAAGATCAATAGTGTTATAAAAACCTCGGAGATTTTCAGTGAGATATCTTTAATCATTTCTAAGATACAACGGTTCAAAGCTTAATCTAACAATTGGACAATGTATCTGTTATACTCGATATATATATATATATATATATATATATATATATATATATATATATATATATATGTGTGTGTGTGTGTGTGTAAGGAATTAAAGAATTTAATTTTATTTCGACATTTTTATTACTTCAAATGTTATTATTAGTAGATACTCTTATTTGAAAAAATACTCCCTATTTTTATTTTAAAGGGTTTGTATTACATCTAGCGACATGCGTATTCAAGGAATCGTAATAAAGAAAACCTGCTTTCTGACAGGAATCGAACCTTTCTTTCTCTACAAAAGAAACCCCCGTTGTCCCTGGTGTGCTTTACCGTTCGAGTGGGAAGGGCATGACAATATAGAAACACCCTATTTTCTCTTTTAAGGAAAGTTTGAAGTTATAAAGATGACTGATTAAAAATACATTCATTAATTCTTTAGAAATTGCTTTCTTGTAGAATACAAAACTGAGCAGATATGGGCATCCGAGAAAATGCCTTTGCACGAAGTTTGTGCTTTCCTTAAAAGAAAAAATAGTGCGTTACTGAAATGTAACGCACTTCGCGGCCGATCGGTAAAGCACACCGGATCAAATGGTGGTCTCTCCCATAAAGGGGTACACATGTTCGATTCTTACCGGAGAGTAAATTTTCTTTATTGAGAGTTGTCGAGTGCGCAGGTCGACAGATGTAATAGACACACTTTAAAGTAAAAATATAAATATATATATATATATATATATATATATATATATATATATATATATATATATATTCAACATTATTCCTTACAAAAAACGTATATCTGGCAACATTATTTCTTACAAAAAATATATAGCTGGCAACATTATGGTTTCAAAAACGTAAAGCTGGCAACATTATTGTTTCAAAAACGTATAGCTGGCAACATTATTGTTTCAAAAACGCATAGCTGGCAACATTATGGTTCCAAAAACGGATAGCTGGCAACATTATTGTTTCAAAAACGTATAGATGGCAACATTATTTTTCCGAAAATATTATCTGAGGGCTTGCTATTGGATGTAGTTTATCACCGTACCCAGGACGCAGATGTAGTTTATCGCCATACCCAGGACGTTCAAAAACGTATAGCTGGCAACACTATGGTTTCAAAAACGCACAGCTGGAAACATTATTGTTTCAAAAAGTATAGCTGGCAACATTATTTTTCCGGAAACATCATCTGAGGCCTGGCTGTTGGATGTAGTTTATCGCCATACCAGGACGCGGATGTAGTTTAACGTCATACCAAGGACGTAAAACGAAATGAAGTGTCTGAGATAGATAGATAGATAGATGAGAACAAAATGAGGTAGATAGATAGATAGATATTAGGTTGATGCAAAAATAATGACGTAATAATGTCGTTTTTTTGACGTATTTTTAACGTCAAAAAACGACATTATTACGTCATTATTTTTGCACCAACCTAATAGATAGATAGATAGAGAATGATTCATAATCGTTAATGAAAGAACGTAAAATGAAGAACGAAGAAGAGAAAAGTTTGCAACATTGATGACTGATCAGAAACGCCAGAGAATCGCTTTACATTTCACGTCGTTGCTAACAGATCCGAATGAATTGCAGGTCAAGACATTAATCAATACAATACGAAAAAGAATAAGATAGACAGACATAAAGAAAGAAAGAAAGAAAGAAAGAAGCAGAAAGAAGATGAAAAAAGGAAGAAAGAAAAAATCCCAAATTATGAAGAATGTTAAAAAATTAGAAAAAAGAAAGACACAGAAATTAGGCAGAAGTTGAAAAAGAAAATAACGAAAGAAAGTAGAAAATAAGGGAGAAGAAGAAGAAGAAGAAGAAGAAGAAGAAGAAGAAGAAGAAGAACAACAACAACAACAACAAAAACAACAACAAAATAAGAAAGAAGAAGAATGGAGTAGATATCAAGAAGAAAATTAGGAAGTAAGAAAGCGAAGAAAGATAGAAGGAATAAGATATTTGAATGAAGACAGTAGGAAGAAGAAAAAGGAGTGAGGTTTAAGAAAGAAGAAATCTGAAGGCAAATAAAAAAAATCAATGAGGAATACAAAGAAGATTTCAGCAAGACATCAAAATGAAAAAGAAATGGTTATAAGGAAAGAATGAAAACGAAGAATGAGAAATAAAAAAAAAATGAAAAAGTATGAATGAGAACTCAAAAAAAAAATAGAGAAAAATTGCGAAGAAATAGAAGAAGAAAAATCTCTTAAAAACGTAAAAATGGTAGGAGAATAATTAAGGAATGGCATGTGTCGAGTGATCGTCCTTGAAACCTCGACTGTTGAAATCGCTAGAGGGCGTGCCATTGACTAGCTATAAAATCACCACCATTCACGTCGAGGACGTAGTTTTATATCTGGAGTTAAATTGTTCACATGGGACTAGTTAAGACTTCATAGAGAAAATTGCGCTGTCTGCAGTATGACTGAGATGTGTAAACGTGATGTTTTGGTGGAAAGAATATTATCGAATGTTTGGGTCAGTGATTGTGACGGGCTTGTGAAAAAGACCGGACATTGAAGCCCAGGCCTCTTGTGTCACATTTTTTGCATCTTATATAAAAATACGTATCAATTCTACTTGTTTAGTTACAGAAAATAGTAAAGATTTTAGGCGAACGATTAAGATCACAGAGAGGCAGATGACAAACAGTATTTACAAACGAAAGAAAATAAATGTGAGGAGGAAGGAAAGAGAAATATAGAGAGATGTAGAAGAGAGGAAAGGAGAAGAGAAGAGTAAGGTGGACAAAGAAAACTAAAGAGAGAAGAAAGAGATGGAGAGCTGAGAAAAGAGAGAGAGAGGGGGAGAGAGAGGAAGGTAAAGTACGGGATTAGGAGAAAAAACAGATAAAAGAAAAAAGAATAAATAACAGAGTGTGGAGGAAAAAGAGAAAACGAAAAAGAGATGGAGAGGGGGAGAGAGAGAGAGAGAGAGAGAGAGAGAGAGAGAGAGACAAGCAAAAAAAAAAAGAGCAGAAGAAAAAAGAAAATAAGAAAAGAAAGAAGAGGAAGTAGGCGTTAATTTGAAACGAAATGGAATAGGAGAGGAGGGCGTAGGTGAAAATAAAGAGACTAGAACTGGAAAGGAAAAAGAAAGAAAGAAGAGGAAGTGGATGAAGTCGGAAAGAGAGTAGGAGACGCATGAAAAAAAAAAAGAGAAATGCAAAAAACGGAGGGAATGAGCGTGAGTAAACAGAAAGTGGCGTAGAAGAAGAAAAAGAGGAAGACGAGAAAAAAAATGAAGAAAAGACAAAGAAAAACATGCAAAAGAAATGAATACAAATCAACAAAAACTCATTTTGTTATATAAAAAAAGAAATAATTCCTAACAATCAAATTTAAGCGATACGAATTCAATTCTCGCGGGAGATGGTCTTGAATTTGCACTTACATTGCTTAACAGTCGTAGAATAACACCATGAATGCTAAAAAGCGAATAAACAGCACAAATATAGCGATAGAAATATTAGGCAAATAATAATAATATTATTATTATTATTAATAATAATAATAATAATAATAATAATAATAATAATAACAATAAAAAAAAATAATAGTAATAAAACTATCAAAACGCAATCACCGTGAAATCGAATTCACAAAAATGTGGCATATGAGGACAACAATAATTCCAGTTGTAGTTGCAGCCCTTGGATTGATTGGAAAAGATTCTGATAGACTTAGTGGAAGGATTCCTGGTAGCGCAAGTCTTAAAGAAATACAAAAAAAATACTCACAAGTACAGCCCACACCTTATAAAGAACTTTATGTAAAATGTGTGTGATCTTCGGGTTGGTGGGGAGATCTTCAAAAATGCTCAATGGAAAATGTCATGATACCAATTCTGACTTTAGATCTCTGGTTGGGACCCGGAAAGAAATGTGTATGCAACAGAAACCAAAGGAAATAATAATAATGAAAAATTGTGTTGACCCAAAATGCATATTCTTTGATAAATATCCAGAAGCAGTTGACCATCTTGTATCAGGTTGCACAGGTTAGCCCCAAGTGAATATAAAACTCGGCCTGATAGAGTGGCCCAATATCCGCACTGGAAATATGCAAGTTTTACGGGAAAGAAACTGCAAGAAACTTGTACCATGACCCGGTTAAAGAGATAGGATCTGTAACAATTTTAAGGGACTTTACAATACATGAGGACAGAAGAATGAAAACAAATTGCTCAGACATCGTGACAAAGACTACAAAAAAAGAATGTGTTTTCTTATCGACATGACAGTCCTTGTTGATTTTAATTTATCTTTGAAATTCTTAAAAAACTATCAAAATACAAAGATCTTGAAATGAAAACCTCAAAATTGTGGCAGATGAGGACATCAGTAATTCCACTTGTAGTTGGAGCCCCCGGATTGATTGGAAAAGGTTTCGATAGACTCATTGAAGAGTTCCCTGTTAGCCCATGCCTTAAAGAAATACACAAATTTGTACTCACGACTACAGCTCACACATTACGAAGAGCTTTAAAATGTGGGCGATCTTATTTTTTGTTTTCTCATTTTTTTTACAAAACATGATCAGTGGAAAATGTCATGAAGACATTTCTGATCTTAGATTTTTGTTTAAGACCCGGAAAGAGATGAATATATTAGGTTCGTGCAAAAATAATGACGTAACAATGTCGTTTTTTGACGTATTTTTTAACGTCAAAAAACGACATTGTTACGTCATTATTTTCGCACCAACCTAATACACCAGAAATCGAAGAAAATAAAATAATAATACGGAAAAATTGTGTCGACCCCAAATGCAGATTCTGTGATAAATAATTATAATCATGGGAGTACTTCATCCAAAATGGCGGATCATTGTTATTTCTAAAAGAAATTAATTATAATGACAATACTTCATCTAAAATATGGAATATCATTACATCTTATATTAACGATCGAGGAAAGACGATGTGGAGTTTGTAATAAAAGATAGAGATAGGATCCAAGACTATTCAAAAACTTATAATTAATTTTTCCACCATTACAAACGCTTCCACACAGATGAGCGTTTTGCAAGCCTCTCGCTACTCAGTCGCTTTTATTATCTTACAAATTTTACCCAAAATGGCTTATTCGAAGCCATCTAAAACGCGAAAAATTGAAGACAAATGTCGAGTTTAACAAAGAGTGGACTGGAAGGTATTTCATTACTTACGTTGGAGTTAAAGCTGTATGTTTGATTTGTCATGAAACAGTTGTAGTGTACAAGGAATACAATTTGAAATGACAGTTTTAATCCAAGAACATCAACTTTGAACACAGTTTACCAAAGCAAGAACTGCAAAAGAAGGCAGTTGATCTGGTAAATGGTTCGAAGCAACAGTAAACTGTGTTTGAGAAAACTTCATCTTTACAAAGGAACGTGACAAAGGGGTGTTTTGTATTGACAAATAAAATTGCAAAGCAAACAATTCATTTGCAAAAGCAAAATTTATTAAAGTTTGCTTGGCTGATGCTGTCAATGTTGTACGTTGTCAGTGTTGGGGAACAGCACAAGCAACTTGACGCGTAATTTTAACAAAATGATAAATGACTGTAGTTTTGGGTTAATAAAATATGCGGCCCGATAAAACTGTGAATTTTTTAAATAATGACCTTGCACTGAAAAGTTATTCCATCCCTGGTTTGGACGAAGTACATTCCTTAGTATCACAAGTTTTAAAACTTCACAGGTAAGACTCGCCATGGCACACACATTTTGGCGCACCACTCTCATTCTTTCTTTTTAATCATTTCACCCCAAGCAAAGCCATAATGCCACAAGGCTACAGGAGGAGGTTACAGAGAGTGAAAGAAAATGAGAAGGCTTTAGTGTGCAGAGGTGAGGACAATAAAAGAACGTTCAGGAAGACAGAAGGTAGCGATTGAAGTTGCATTTCAATTTGTGAAGATTGTAGTTGGCAGGGAAGCAAGAAATCAGAAAGGTGTTTCACAGACGAGAAGTTCGAGAGAAGAAACTATTAGAATAGAACTGACGCTTGTGTCTAGCCCGTTCAACAGTAAAACGGTGAGACCTAATTGCCAATCAAGTGGAACGCTTTAAATTCATGCAATCGAGACATTAAGGAGAAAAGTTCATCAGAGAAAATACGAAAACATTTGTAGAAAAAAAAACGAGGGAAGCAACGTCACCTTGTTGGGAAAGTAACTGAAGCCGAAATTTCAAGGTAGGGTCGATTAAATTACTGATTCTGCTTTGAATTCTGTCTAGAATCTCGAGATATATCGTAGGAATATCAGACCAAATATGGCAACAGTATTCAATATTTTTGTATTCCATTAGCGAGGTGTAAATTCCATTCGGACAATTTCATACCAAGAAGTATTACTTTGTGGGTCTCCCAAGATGTTGCTTCCCCGACCACTGCAATCTTAAGCTGTTCGTCAAAGGTTAACTGTTATCTTTCCGATATATCCTGATGAACTGCATTCATTTCCTTCCCTTTTACGCTGTTACAGTAACCATCTACCTTGTGTGGCGCTTAGGCTTTGTATTGATTGAACAATTGGAAAAAAAAATTCTTGTAACTCTTATTCATTAGAATTTTCCATATACGGCGTACTAGAAGAAACGATAATGTCCAACACTGAAAATTCAATTTTACTAGAATTAGCAAAAGAAAAAAATAATGTTCAAAACAGAAAATTCAATTCTACTAGAAATGGCAGAAGAATCAATAATGTTCAAAACTGAAAATTCAATTTTATTAGAATTGGTGCACGAATCAATAATGTTCAAGATAGAAAATTCAATTTTATTAGAATTGGCAAAAGAAACAATAATATTCAAAACTCGAAATTCAGTTTTACTAGAATTGGAACAAGAAAAAAATAATGTTCTAGACTCAGAATTCAAAAGCTTTCCATATTGTCTTTAAATTTCATCAAATTCCTTACTTCCCAAGAAGATTGTTCCCCGATCATTGAAATCTTAATCTAGAGTTAACCGTTATCGTCCCCATATATATTCATTAACTGTGCACCCGTCACTTATCTCTTACTCTCTCAAACTCTATCCTTGAGCCTTGTACTGCAGGTACATTATTAAAAATACTTGTCGATGAAATAAAGAATCAAATTTATTTGAGCGTCACGAAAACACAGGCTACTGGGTAAGGTGTATTCATTATTTCCCGTCTATTCAACTCTCGCAGAATAAATGGCGGAAGAGTAAAAATTAAAAGATACAGGCATTAAGATATAAGAAAGATTAATGAAAAATTTCTCTTGGGCATACGGCCACATTACGTCGAAACATCAGTTCCCGTAAGATCACCGAAGTTAAGTAACGTCGAACTTGGTCAGTGCCAAATGGGTGACCGCTTCGGAATGCTAGGTGCTCTAAACTTGGATGTGCGGGTGGTGTAATGGATCGTTTTTGTTAACTGGAGAGCTGAGTTCCAATTCCAGTTGGGTTCGTTATATTTCCTTACGCGCAAATACATTTAGGGAAGATATGAATCCACCTCATCCGCACTAGTTATGGGTTAATTAGTAAGGCTTGCATCCCTAAATGTTTCTTATCTCAAAAAATTCTTACTCTCTAAAAATATTTTCTGCCTTGAAATAACGTGCAAAAGGGTTGATAAGCCATAGAAAACGAATCAATGTATCAATCAAATTCTTTGGAGAGAAAGATAATAGGTGTGTTAAAATAGTAAAACTCAAACCGTACAAAATTCAGTATTCACAGATAATAGCAGCGTTATTTAACACCATAAGATTATTAATTCCAAGAAAAAAAAAACAGTTGTAAAATATCAAAACACCTTTTCCACGAAAGAATAATTTCAAGAATAAAAATATTTAGGAATCCGACACGTTGCCTAAAAAATTCTCAGCTCGACCTATTTATCAAAATATCACACACACACACACACACACACACACACACACACATATATATATATATATATATATATATATATATATATATATATATATATATATATATATTGAATGGGCATTTTGGTCAAACCGAGAACTTTTCAGCTTTCCTAATGTACAATTCTAATTATAAAAAAGACCTACAGCTGCCATATTTATTCATTTAGGACGATGAAAGAAGAGAGAAAACAGTTAATAAACTTGCTAAATAAATTTGTACGCGACGCTAATCAAAACAGGCAAAGAATCCATAAAAAACAAATTATTTAATAAAAAGAGACGATGTGTTTGTTGACCGAAGCTAAAATTATTAAATATCCATAATGGAGAAAGTATTTCAGTGTTGAATAATTTTAATTCTTTATCCCGAAAATACAATACAAGAAAACTAGTAATGAAACAATAGTAATAATAAAGAGTGTATTGAGCCAGAGTGTCGGGATAAAAAGCAACAATAATAAGATGGAATCAAGCTAATAATAAAATAATAGTAATAATAAAGAGTGTATTGAGCCAGAGTGTCGGGATAAAAAGCAACAATAATAAGATGGAATCAAGCTAATAATAAAATAATAGTAATAATAAAGAGTGTATTGAGCCAGAGTGTCGGGATAAAAAGCAACAATAATAAGATGGAATCAAGCTAATAATAAAATAATAGTAATAATAAAGAGTGTATTGAGCCAGAGTGTCGGGATAAAAAGCAACAATAATAATACGGAATCAAGCTAATAATAAAATAATAGTAATAATAAAGAGTGTATTGAGCCAGAGTGTCGGGATAAAAAGCAACAATAATAAGACGGAATCAAGCTAATAATAAGATAATAGTAATAATAAAGAGTGTATTGAGCCAGAGTGTCGGGATAAAAAGCAACAATAATAAGATGGAATCAAGCTAATAATAAAATAATAGTAATAATGAAGAGTGTTTTGAGCCAGAGTGTCGGGATAAAAAGCCAGAATAATAAGATGGAATAAAACTATCAATAAAATAACAGTAATAATGAAGGGTATATTGATCCAGAGTTATGTGGTATGACCCAACAAAAGTAAGATAGAATAAAACTAGAAATAAATTAATATTAATAATGAAGAATATATGAACCCAGGTCATCATGTTTCTCACTCCCTGTCCTGACAATTGTTCCTCTGTTGTGTCACCTCCCCTAAGCTCTTCAGATTTCTCACTGACCCGTGTAAAGAATGTTGTTAAACCAAAGACATCTTCTGATGACCTGTTTCATAGGGCAATTTTTCGATGCTCTCCATCTGACTAGGATAACTTTCGATGTCATTAATGAAGCTTGTCTCTCCAGATACTTCAACGTAGAACATTCAGAATAGCCTCCTTCATTTCTAAGTGGAGTCTTTTTGGTATTGAGGTACTTTTTTAAAAAAATTTTTCCAAGACGTATCAGCAAAGGTTAACTATTTAGTATTGGTATACGTCTGAATATGCTGATGTCAGCGCTTACCGTAATCATTGCTACCATCTTAATCACGGTAAACGTTGTAGCAAGATTTGTGCGGGATATCAGAATTGCTAGTAAATATCGATATATAGCTCTGGATAATAATCTATGTAGAGTCTATTAAAGGTAAAGTTGAAGAAATGCTGCTTCTGATATATTTCTAAGAAGATTCTTAATATGGACAAATCATCTTTGCCTACTTTTATTAATATCGTTGTGATTATTTCATTTTCGCCAGACAAAGCTTTACAATGATCTTGTCTGGGACTCCACTCGAAATGTTAAGAGACATTCTCTAACTGGTCCCATTTCTCGGCGTACCAGAAGCATAGATATTTCACTATCTTGGTTTGGTATGTTTTCATTGTCAGAAAAAAAAATTGATTCAACCATGGCTACAGATCCTGATGAAATTTCTTTTGTTATTCTTAAGAACCTTATCCAAGAGCTAAGCTCAATCTTGGCAAAGTTTATTAACGGCTGCCTGAAAGAGAAACGCTACGTAAGTCTGTAGAAAGTGTTATCGTTCTTAATGGCATTAACAAACTTTTGTTTCTTTAGCGATAATCAGGCGCATTGCTGTTGTTTTAAGTGCCATAACGCATGCAATCTGTGAGGCGTTCGACGCTAACGTGACCACGAAAGGGGTCGATTTAGATATGTAAAAGGCCTTTAACAAAGTGTGGCATAGAGGTGGGGAGGATTACTAAACTAATTCTCCGACTATAGCATCTTTGGAAGAGTCCGCGCAATTATCAAGTTCTTTCTCTCGGGATGGTCCATGAAAATCGTTGTGAATTGTTAGTCTTTTGAAGCCCATCAGATTAATGTACGTGTCCTCAAGGAGTGTCCTCGATCCTTCATTCTTTCTGCATTTTATTAACGATTTGCCTAGGAACATTCTCGAATCAGTAGTAAACATCAATACAGAAGATAACGCAGCAATAATTAAGGATATATCGATCCACAGTATTGGTTTTAAAAGCAACTATAATAAGTTAGTCCGAATTTCATCATCTACCCCCTTACCTACTTTAGTATTCACGTCTCCCATGACAACCGTAATTTCTGGTGATTTCTGGGTTTGGCCTAACATAGAGTAAAACTTTTCAATTTCTTCCTCTGTACTTTGTATTGTCAAGGTATAAAAAACTAAGTTGGATACGTTGAAAGGCTTTCCTTTCAGATATTTGACAGTATCCCAGAATAGAACTCTTCATCATGTCATGTCATGACTAATATGAATAATATAATATAAATCCTATTCCTCTTTCATTTTTCTCTCCGCCAAGATATATGATCCTGTGTCGGTTACTGGCGAAATACCGATTTTTTACACACCTTGTTTCGCATACTGCTAAAATATTAATATTTAACCTGCTTTATGCATTCTAACTGACCACAATGGTTTAATGTCATAATATTCCATGTTCCGAGAATAATCTTTTATCATAAACTTTGTTATCACCGAGGACAAAGGAAAATTCATGACTGCACATATGTTAAGAAAGAATATTACACTTTTAATGAGAGCAAATAGGAAATAAACTTTTGCCTCAACTTTAACCCGTGCCACTCGCGCGGTAGGCGAGCATTCTACCGCTAATCTCTTGTTTTTACGAAAATAGAATCCATAATTCTAAAATAGTCTTGTAACTATCACTGAGGACAAGAGAAAATTCATGACTGCACATATGTTAAGAGAGAATATTACATTTTGAATAAGAGCAAATAGGAAATAAACTTTTACCTCAACTTTAACCCATGCCATTCGCGCGGTAGGTGAGCATTCTACCGCTAATCGCTTGTTTTTATGAAAATAGAATCCATAATTCTAAAATAGTCATGTAACTATCACTGAGGACAAGCGAAAATTCATGACTGCACATATGTTAAGAGAGAATATTACATTTTGAATAAGAGCAAATAGGAAATAAACTTTTACCTCAACTTTAACCCATGCCATTCGAACGGTAGGTGAGCATTCTACCGCTAATCTCTTGTTTTTATGAAAATAGAATCCATAATTCTAAAATAGTCTTGTAACTATCACTGAGGACAAGAGAAAATTCATGACTGCACATATGTTAAGAGAGAATATTACATTTTGAATAAGAGTAAATAGGAAATAAACTTTTACCTCAACTTTAACCCATGCCATTCGCGCGGTAGGTGAGCATTCTACCGCTAATCTCTTGTTTTTATGAAAATAGAATCCATAATTCTAAAATAGTCTTGTAACTATCACTGAGGACAAGCAAAAATTCGTGACTGCACATATGTTAAGAGAGAATATTACATTTTGAATAAGAGCAAATAGGAAATAAACTTTTACCTCAACGTTAACCCATGCCATTCGCGCGGTAGGTGAGCATTCTACCGCTAATCTCTTGTTTTTATGAAAATAGAATCCATAATTCTAAAATAGTCATGTAACTATCACTGAGGACAAGCGAAAATTCATGACTGCACATATGTTAAGAGAGAATATTACATTTTGAATAAGAGCAAATAGGAAATAAACTTTTGCCTCAACTTTAACCCGTGCCACTCGCGCGGTAGGCGAGCATTCTACCGCTAATCTCTTGTTTTTATGAAAATAGAATCCATAATTCTAAAATAGTCTTGTAACTATCACTGAGGACAAGAGAAAATTCATGACTGCACATATGTTAAGAGAGAATATTACATTTTGAACAAGAGCAAATAGGAAATAAACTTTTACCTCAACTTTAACCCATGCCATTCGCGCGGTAGGTGAGCATTCTACCGCTAATCTCTTGTTTTTATGAAAATAGAATCCATAATTCTAAAATAGTCTTGTAACTATCACTGAGGACAAGCAAAAATTCGTGACTGCACATATGTTAAGAGAGAATATTATATTTTGAATAAGAGCAAATAGGAAATAAACTTTTACCTCAACTTTAACCCATGCCATTCGCGCGGTAGGTGAGCATTCTACCGCTAATCTCTTGTTTTTATGAAAATAGAATCCATAATTCTAAAATAGTCATGTAACTATCACTGAGGACAAGCGAATTTCATGACTGCACATATGTTAAGAGAGAATATTACATTTTGAATAAGAGCAAATAGGAAATAAACTTTTGCCTCAACTTTAACCCGTGCCACTCGCGCGGTAGGCGAGCATTCTACCGCTAATCTCTTGTTTTTATGAAAATAGAATCCATAATTCTAAAATAGTCTTGTAACTATCACTGAGGACAAGAGAAAATTCATGACTGCACATATGTTAAGAGAGAATATTACATTTTGAATAAGAGCAAATAGGAAATAAACTTTTACCTCAACTTTAACCCATGCCATTCGAACGGTAGGTGAGCATTCTACCGCTAATCTCTTGTTTTTATGAAAATAGAATCCATAATTCTAAAATAGTCTTGTAACTATCACTGAGGACAAGAGAAAATTCATGACTGCACATATGTTAAGAGAGAATATTACATTTTGAATAAGAGCAAATAGGAAATAAACTTTTACCTCAACTTTAACCCATGCCATTCGCGCGGTAGGTGAGCATTCTACCGCTAATCTCTTGTTTTTATGAAAATAGAATCCATAATTCTAAAATAGTCTTGTAACTATCACTGAGGACAAGCAAAAATTCGTGACTGCACATATGTTAAGAGAGAATATTACATTTTGAATGAGAGCAAATAGGAAATAAACTTTTACCTCAACTTTAACCCATGCCATTCGCGCGGTAGGTGAGCATTCTACCGCTAATCTCTTGTTTTTATGAAAATAGAATCCATAATTCTAAAATAGTCATGTAACTATCACTGAGGACAAGCGAAAATTCATGACTGCACATATGTTAAGAAAGAATATTACATTTTGAATAAGAGCAAATAGGAAATAAACTTTTGCCTCAACTTTAACCCGTGCCACTCGCGCGGTAGGCGAGCATTCTACCGCTAATCTCTTGTTTTTATGAAAATAGAATCCATAATTCTAAAATAGCCTTGTAACTATCACTGAGGACAAGCGAAAATTCATGACTGCACATATGTTAAGAGAGAATATTACATTTTGAATAAGAGCAAATGGGAAATAAACTTTTACCTCAACATTAACCCATGCCATTCGCGCGGTAGGTGAGCATTCTACCGCTAATCTCTTGTTTTTATGAAAATAGAATCCATAATTCTAAAATAGTCTTGTAACTATCACTGAGGACAAGCAAAAATTCGTGACTGCACATATGTTAAGAGAGAATATTACATTTTGAATAGGAGCAAATAGGAAATAAACTTTTACCTCAACTTTAACCCATGCCATTCGCGCGGTAGGTGAGCATTCTACCGCTAATCTCTTGTTTTTATGAAAATAGAATCCATAATTCTAAAATAGTCTTGTAACTATCACTGAGGACAAGCGAAAATTCATGACTGCACATATGTTAAGAGAGAATATTACATTTTGAATAAGAGCAAATAGGAAATAAACTTTTGCATCAAATTTAACCCGAGCCACTCGCGCGGTAGGCGAGCATTCTACCGCTAATCTCTTGTTTTTATGAAAATAGAATCCATAATTTTAAAATAGACTTATAATTATCACTGAGTAGAAGCGAAAATTCATGACTGCACATATGTTAAGAGAGAATATTACATTTTGAATAAGAGCAAATGAAAAATAAACTTTTACCTCAACTTTAACCCATGCCATTCGCGCGGTAGGTGAGCATTCTACGGCTAATCTCTTGTTTTTATGAAAATAGAATCCATAATTCTAAAATAGTCTTGTAACTATCACTGAGGACAAGCGAAAATTCATGACTGCACATATGTTAAGAGAGAATATTACATTTTGAATAAGAGCAAATAGGAAATAAACTTTTGCCTCAACTTTAACCCGTGCCACTCGCGCGGTAGGCGAGCATTCTACCGCTAATCTCTTGTTTTTATGAAAATAGAATCCATAATTCTAAAATAGTCTTGTAACTATCACTGAGGACAAGAGAAAATTCATGACTGCACATATGTTAAGAGAGAATATTACATTTTGAATAAGAGCAAATAGGAAATAAACTTTTACCTCAACTTTAACCCATGCCATTCGCGCGGTAGGTGAGCATTCTACCGCTAATCTCTTGTTTTTATGAAAATAGAATCCATAATTCTAAAATAGTCTTGTAACTATCACTGAGGACAAGCGAAAATTCATGACTGCACATATGTTAAGAGAGAATATTGCATTTTGAATAAGAGCAAATGGGAAATAAACTTTTACGTCAACATTAACCCATGCCATTCGCGCGGTAGGTGAGCATTCTACCGCTAATCTCTTGTTTTTATGAAAATAGAATCCATAATTCTAAAATAGTCTTGTAACTATCACTGAGGACAAGCGAAAATTCATGACTGCACATATATTAAGAGAGAATATTACATTTTGAATAAGAGCAAATAAGAAATAAACTTTTGCCTCAAATTGAACACGTGCCACTCGCGCGGTAGGCGAGCATTCTACCGCTAATCTCTTGTTTTTATGAAAATAGAATCCATAATTCTAAAATAGTCTTGTAACTATCACTGAGGACAAGCGAAAATTCATGACTGCACATATGTTACGAGAGAATATTACATTTTGAATAAGAGCAAATAGGAAATAAACTTTTACCTCAACTTTAACCCATGCCATTCGCGCGGTAGGTGAGCATTCTACCGCTAATCTCTTGTTTTTATGAAAATAGAATCCATAATTCTAAAATAGTCTTGTAACTATCACTGAGGACAAGCGAAAATTCTTGACTGCACATATATTAAGAGTGAATATTACATTTTGAATAAGAGCAAATAAGAAATAAACTTTTACCTCAACATTAACCCATGCCATTCGCGCGGTAGGTGAGCATTCTACCGCTAATCTCTTGTTTTTATGAAAATAGAATCCATAATTCTAAAATAGTCTTGTAACTATCACTGAGGACAAGCGAAAATTCATGACTGCACATATATTAAGAGAGAATATTACATTTTGAATAAGAGAAATAAGAAATAAACTTTTGCCTCAACTTTAACACGTGCCACTCGCGCGGTAGGCGAGCATTCTACCGCTAATCTCTTGTTTTTATGAAAATAGAATCCATAATTCTAAAATAGTCTTGTAACTATCACTGAGGACAAGAGAAAATTCATGACTGCACATATGTTAAGAGAGAATATTACATTTTGAATAAGAGCAAATAGGAAATAAACTATTACCTCAACTTTAACCCATGCCATTCGCGCGGTAGGTGAGCATTCTACCGCTAATCTCTTGTTTTTATGAAAATAGAATCCATAATTCTAAAATAGTCTTGTAACTATCACTGAGGACAAGCGAAAATTCATGACTGCACATATGTTAAGAGAGAATATTACATTTTGAATAAGAGCAAATGGGAAATAAACTTTTACCTCAACATTAACCCATGCCATTCGCGCGGTAGGTGAGCATTCTACCGCTAATCTCTTGTTTTTATGAAAATAGAATCCATAATTCTAAAATAGTCTTGTAACTATCACTGAGGACAAGCGAAAATTCATGACTGCACATATGTTAAGAGAGAATATTACATTTTGAATAAGAGCAAATGGGAAATAAACTTTTACCTCAACATTAACCCATGCCATTCGCGCGGTAGGTGAGCATTCTACCGCTAATCTCTTGTTTTTATGAAAATAGAATCCATAATTCTAAAATAGTCTTGTAACTATCACTGAGGACAAGCGAAAATTCATGACTGCACATATGTTAAGAGAGAATATTACATTTTGAATAAGAGCAAATAGAAAATAAACTTTTACCTCAACTTTAACCTATGCCATTCGCGCGGTAGGTGAGCATTCTACGGCTAATCTCTTGTTTTTATGAAAATAGAATCCATAATTCTAAAATAGTCTTGTAACTATCACTGAGGACAAGCGAAAATTCATGACTGCACATATGTTAAGAGAGAATATTACATTTTGAATAAGAGCAAATAGGAAATAAACTTTTGCATCAAATTTAACCCGAGCCACTCGCGCGGTAGGCGAGCATTCTACCGCTAATCTCTTGTTTTTATGAAAATAGAAACCATAATTCTAAAATAGTCTTGTAACTATCACTGAGGACAAGCGAAAATTCATGACTGCACATATGTTAAGAGAGAATATTACATTTTGAATAAGAGCAAATAGGAAATAAACTTTTACCTCAACTTTAACCCATGCCATTCGCGTGGTAGGTGAGCATTCTACGGCTAATCTCTTGTTTTTATGAAAATAGAATCCATAATTCTAAAATAGTCTTGTAACTATCACTGAGGACAAGCGAAAATTCATGACTGCACATATGTTAAGAGAGAATATTACATTTTGAATAAGAGCAAATAGGAAATAAACTTTTACCTCAACTTTAACCCATGCCATTCGCGCGGTAGGTGAGCATTCTACCGCTAATCTCTTGTTTTTATGAAAATAGAATCCATAATTCTAAAATAGTCTTGTAACTATCACTGAGGACAAGCGAAAATTCATGACTGCACATATGTTAAGAGAGAATATTACATTTTGAATAAGAGCAAATAGGAAATAAACTTTTACCTCAACTTTAACCCATGCCATTCGCGCGGTAGGTGAGCATTCTAGGGCTAATCTCTTGTTTTTATGAAAATAGAATCCATAATTCTAAAATAGTCTTGTAACTATCACTGAGGACAAGCGAAAATTCTTGACTGCACATATATTAAGAGTGAATATTACATTTTGAATAAGAGCAAATAAGAAATAAACTTTTACCTCAACATTAACCCATGCCATTCGCGCGGTAGGTGAGCATTCTACCGCTAATCTCTTGTTTTTATGAAAATAGAATCCATAATTCTAAAATAGTCTTGTAACTATCACTGAGGACAAGCGAAAATTCATGACTGCACATATGTTAAGAGAGAATATTACATTTTGAATAAGAGCAAATAGGAAATAAACTTTTGCCTCAACTTTAACCCGTGCCACTCGCGCGGTAGGCGAGCATTCTACCGCTAATCTCTTGTTTTTATGAAAATAGAATCCATAATTCTAAAATAGTCTTGTAACTATCACTGAGGACAAGAGAAAATTCATGACTGCACATATGTTAAGAGAGAATATTACATTTTGAATAAGAGCAAATATGAAATAAACTTTTACCTCAACATTAACCCATGCCATTCGCGCGGTAGGTGAGCATTCTACCGCTAATCTCTTGTTTTTATGAAAATAGAATCCATAATTCTAAAATAGTCTTGTAACTATCACTGAGGACAAGCGAAAATTCATGACTGCACATATGTTAAGAGAGAATATTACATTTTGAATAAGAGCAAATAGGAAATAAACTTTTACCTCAACTTTAACCCATGCCATTCGCGCGGTAGGTGAGCATTCTACGGCTAATCTCTTGTTTTTATGAAAATAGAATCCATAATTCTAAAATAGTCTTGTAACTATCACTGAGGACAAGCGAAAATTCATGACTGCACATATATTAAGAGAGAATATTACATTTTGAATAAGAGAAATAAGAAATAAACTTTTGCCTCAACTTTAACACGTGCCACTCGCGCGGTAGGCGAGCATTCTACCGCTAATCTCTTGTTTTTATGAAAATAGAATCCATAATTCTAAAATAGTCTTGTAACTATCACTGAGGACAAGCGAAAATTCATGACTGCACATAGGTTAAGAGAGAATATTACATTTTGAATAAGTGCAAATAGGAAATAAACTTTTGCCTCAACTTTAACACGTGCCACTCGCGCGGTAGGCGAGCATTCTACCGCTAATCTCTTGTTTTTATGAAAATAGAATCCATAATTCTAAAATAGTCTTGTAACTATCACTGAGGACAAGCGAAAATTCATGACTGCACATATGTTAAGAGAGAATATTACATTTTGAATAAGAGCAAATAGGAAATAAACTTTTGCATCAAATTTAACCCGAGCCACTCGCGCGGTAGGCGAGCATTCTACCGCTAATCTCTTGTTTTTATGAAAATAGAAACCATAATTCTAAAATAGTCTTGTAACTATCACTGAGGACAAGCGAAAATTCATGACTGCACATATATTAAGAGAGAATATTACATTTTGAATAAGAGCAAATGGGAAATAAACTTTTGCCTCAAATTTAACACGTGCCACTCGCGCGGTAGGCGAGCAATCTACCGCTAATCTCTTGTTTTTATGAAAATAGAATCCATCATTCTAAAATAGTATTGTAACTATCACTGAGGACAAGCGAAAATTCATGACTGCACATATGTTAAGAGAGAATATTACATTTTGAATAAGAGCAAATAGGAAATAAACTTTTGCCTGAACTTTAACCCGTGCCACTGGCGCGGTAGGCGAGCATTCTACCGCTAATCTCTTGTTTTTATGAAAATAGAATCCATAATTCTAAAATAGTCTTGTAACTATCACTGAGGACAAGCGAAAATTCGTGACTGCACATATGTTAAGAGAGAATATTACATTTTGAATAAGTGCAAATAGGAAATAAACTTTTGCCTGAACTTTAACCCGTGCCACGGGCGCGGTAGGCGAGCATTCTACCGCTAATCTCTTGTTTTTATGAAAATAGAATCCATAATTCTAAAATAGTCTTGTAACTATCACTGAGGACAAGCGAAAATTCGTGACTGCACATATGTTAAGAGAGAATATTACATTTTGAATAAGAGCAAATAGGAAATAAACTTTTGCATCAAATTTAACCCGAGCCACTCGCGCGGTAGGCGAGCATTCTACGGCTAATCTCTTGTTTTTTATGAAAATAGAATCCATAATTCTAAAATAGTCTTGTAACTATCACTGAGGACAAGCGAAAATTCATGACTGCACATATGTTAAGAGAGAATATTACATTTTGAATAAGAGCAAATAGGAAATAAACTTTTACCTCAACTTTAACCCATGCCATTCGCGCGGTAGGTGAGCATTCTAGGGCTAATCTCTTGTTTTTATGAAAATAGAATCCATAATTCTAAAATAGTCTTCTAACTATCACTGAGGACAAGCGAAAATTCATGACTGCACATATATTAAGAGAGAATATTACATTTTGAATAAGAGAAATAAGAAATAAACTTTTGCCTCAACTTTAACACGTGCCACTCGCGCGGTAGGCGAGCATTCTACCGCTAATCTCTTGTTTTTATGAAAATAGAATCCATAAGTCTAAAATAGTCTTGTAACTATCACTGAGGACAAGCGAAAATTCATGACTGCACATAGGTTAAGAGAGAATATTACATTTTGAATAAGTGCAAATAGGAAATAAACTTTTGCCTCAACTTTAACACGTGCCACTCGCGCGGTAGGCGAGCATTCTACCGCTAATCTCTTGTTTTTATGAAAATAGAATCCATAATTCTAAAATAGTCTTGTAACTATCACTGAGGACAAGCGAAAATTCATGACTGCACATATGTTAAGAGAGAATATTACATTTTGAATAAGAGCAAATAGGAAATAAACTTTTGCATCAAATTTAACCCGAGCCACTCGCGCGGTAGGCGAGCATTCTACCGCTAATCTCTTGTTTTTATGAAAATAGAAACCATAATTCTAAAATAGTCTTGTAACTATCACTGAGGACAAGCGAAAATTCATGACTGCACATATATTAAGAGAGAATATTACATTTTGAATAAGAGCAAATGGGAAATAAACTTTTGCCTCAAATTTAACACGTGCCACTCGCGCGGTAGGCGAGCAATCTACCGCTAATCTCTTGTTTTTATGAAAATAGAATCCATCATTCTAAAATAGTATTGTAACTATCACTGAGGACAAGCGAAAATTCATGACTGCACATATGTTAAGAGAGAATATTACATTTTGAATAAGAGCAAATAGGAAATAAACTTTTGCCTGAACTTTAACCCGTGCCACTGGCGCGGTAGGCGAGCATTCTACCGCTAATCTCTTGTTTTTATGAAAATAGAATCCATAATTCTAAAATAGTCTTGTAACTATCACTGAGGACAAGCGAAAATTCGTGACTGCACATATGTTAAGAGAGAATATTACATTTTGAATAAGAGCAAATAGGAAATAAACTTTTGCCTGAACTTTAACCCGTGCCACGGGCGCGGTAGGCGAGCATTCTACCGCTAATCTCTTGTTTTATGAAAATAGAATCCATAATTCTAAAATAGTCTTGTAACTATCACTGAGGACAAGCGAAAATTCGTGACTGCACATATGTTAAGAGAGAATATTACATTTTGAATAAGAGCAAATAGGAAATAAACTTTTGCATCAAATTTAACCCGAGCCACTCGCGCGGTAGGCGAGCATTCTACGGCTAATCTCTTGTTTTTATGAAAATAGAATCCATAATTCTAAAATAGTCTTGTAACTATCACTGAGGACAAGCGAAAATTCATGACTGCACATATGTTAAGAGAGAATATTACATTTTGAATAAGAGCAAATAGGAAATGAACTTTTGCCTCAACTTTACCCCGAGCCACTCGCGTGGTAGGCGAGCATTCTACCGCTAAGCTCTTGTTTTTATGAAAATAGAATCCATAATTCTAAAATAGTCTTCTAACTATCACTGAGGACAAGCGAAAATTCGTGACTGCACATATGTTAAGAGAGAATATTACATTTTGTATAAGAGCAAATGGGAAATAAACATTTGCATCAAATTTAACCCGAGCCACTCGCGCGGTAGGCGAGCATTCTACGGCTAATCTCTTGTTTTTATGAAAATAGAATCCATAATTCTAAAATAGTCTTGTAACTATCACTGAGGACAAGCGAAAATTCGTGACTGCACATATGTTAAGAGAGAATATTACATTTTGTATAAGAGCAAAGGGGAAATAAACTTTTGCACAAAATTTAACCCGAGCCACTCGCGCGGTAGGCGAGCATTCTACGGCTAATCTCCTGTTTTCATGAAAATAGAATCCATAATTCTAAAATAGTCTTGTAACTATCACTGAGGACAAGGGAAATTTCCTGACTGCACATATGTTAAGAGAGAATATTACATTTTGAATAAGAGCAAATAGGAAATAAACTTTTGCCTCAAATTTACCCCGAGCCACTCGCGCGGTAGGCGAGCATTCTACGGCTAATCTCTTGTTTTTATGAAAATAGAATCCATAATTCTAAAATAGTCTTGTAACTATCACTGAGGACAAGCGAAAATTCCTGACTGCACATATGTTAAGAGAGAATATTACATTTTGAATAAGAGCAAATAGGAAATAATCTATTGCCTCAACTTTACCCTGAGCCACTCGCGCGGTAGGCGAGCATTCTACGGCTAATCTCTTGTTTTTATGAAAATCGAATCCATAATTCTAAAATAATCTTGTAACTATCACTGAGGACAAGCAAAATTCGTGACTGCACATATGTTAAGAGAGAATATTACATTTTGAATAAGAGCAAATAGGAAATAAACTTTTGCATCAAATTTAACCCGAGCCACTCGCGCGGTAGGCGAGCATTCTACGGGTAATCTCTTGTTTTTATGAAAATAGAATCCATAATTCTAAAATAGTCTTGTAACTATCACTGAGGACAAGCGAAAATTCCTGACTGCACATATGTTAAGAGAGAATATTACATTTTGAATAAGAGCAAATAGGAAATAAACTTTTGCCTGAACTTTAACCCGTGCCACTGGCGCGGTAGGCGAGCATTCTACCGCTAATCTCTTGTTTTTATGAAAATAGAATCCATAATTCTAAAATAGTCTTGTAACTATCACTGAGGACAAGCGAAAATTCGTGACTGCACATATGTTAAGAGAGAATATTACATTTTGAATAAGAGCAAATAGGAAATAAACTTTTGCCTGAACTTTAACCCGTGCCACGGGCGCGGTAGGCGAGCATTCTACCGCTAATCTCTTGTTTTTATGAAAATAGAATCCATAATTCTAAAATAGTCTTGTAACTATCACTGAGGACAAGCGAAAATTCATGACTGCACATATGTTAAGAGAGAATATTACATTTT
Organism: Acanthosepion lycidas; assembly: GCA_963932145.1. NCBI lineage: Eukaryota > Metazoa > Mollusca > Cephalopoda > Sepiida > Sepiidae > Acanthosepion > Acanthosepion lycidas. The sequence continues at coordinate 67,615,554 of OZ010580.1, read as the reverse complement.
GAATAAGAGCAAATAGGAAATAAACTTTTGCCTCAACTTTAACCCGTGCCACTCGCGCGGTAGGCGAGCATTCTACCGCTAATCTCTTGTTTTTATGAAAATAGAATCCATAATTCTAAAATAGTCTTGTAACTATCACTGAGGACAAGAGAAAATTCATGACTGCACATATGTTAAGAGAGAATATTACATTTTGAATAAGAGCAAATATGAAATAAACTTTTACCTCAACATTAACCGATGCCATTCGCGCGGTAGGTGAGCATTCTACCGCTAATCTCTTGTTTTTATGAAAATAGAATCCATAATTCTAAAATAGTCTTGTAACTATCACTGAGGACAAGCGAAAATTCATGACTGCACATATGTTAAGAGAGAATATTACATTTTGAATAAGAGCAAATAGGAAATAAACTTTTACCTCAACTTTAACCCATGCCATTCGCGCGGTAGGTGAGCATTCTACGGCTAATCTCTTGTTTTTATGAAAATAGAATCCATAATTCTAAAATAGTCTTGTAACTATCACTGAGGACAAGCGAAAATTCATGACTGCACATATATTAAGAGAGAATATTACATTTTGAATAAGAGAAATAAGAAATAAACTTTTGCCTCAACTTTAACACGTGCCACTCGCGCGGTAGGCGAGCATTCTACCGCTAATCTCTTGTTTTTATGAAAATAGAATCCATAAGTCTAAAATAGTCTTGTAACTATCACTGAGGACAAGCGAAAATTCATGACTGCACATAGGTTAAGAGAGAATATTACATTTTGAATAAGTGCAAATAGGAAATAAACTTTTGCCTCAACTTTAACACGTGCCACTCGCGCGGTAGGCGAGCATTCTACCGCTAATCTCTTGTTTTTATGAAAATAGAATCCATAATTCTAAAATAGTCTTGTAACTATCACTGAGGACAAGCGAAAATTCATGACTGCACATATGTTAAGAGAGAATATTACATTTTGAATAAGAGCAAATAGGAAATAAACTTTTGCATCAAATTTAACCCGAGCCACTCGCGCGGTAGGCGAGCATTCTACCGCTAATCTCTTGTTTTTATGAAAATAGAAACCATAATTCTAAAATAGTCTTGTAACTATCACTGAGGACAAGCGAAAATTCCTGACTGCACATATATTAAGAGAGAATATTACATTTTGAATAAGAGCAAATGGGAAATAAACTTTTGCCTCAAATTTAACACGTGCCACTCGCGCGGTAGGCGAGCAATCTACCGCTAATCTCTTGTTTTTATGAAAATAGAATCCATCATTCTAAAATAGTATTGTAACTATCACTGAGGACAAGCGAAAATTCATGACTGCACATATGTTAAGAGAGAATATTACATTTTGAATAAGAGCAAATAGGAAATAAACTTTTGCCTGAACTTTAACCCGTGCCACTGGCGCGGTAGGCGAGCATTCTACCGCTAATCTCTTGTTTTTATGAAAATAGAATCCATAATTCTAAAATAGTCTTGTAACTATCACTGAGGACAAGCGAAAATTCGTGACTGCACATATGTTAAGAGAGAATATTACATTTTGAATAAGAGCAAATAGGAAATAAACTTTTGCCTGAACTTTAACCCGTGCCACGGGCGCGGTAGGCGAGCATTCTACCGCTAATCTCTTGTTTTATGAAAATAGAATCCATAATTCTAAAATAGTCTTGTAACTATCACTGAGGACAAGCGAAAATTCGTGACTGCACATATGTTAAGAGAGAATATTACATTTTGAATAAGAGCAAATAGGAAATAAACTTTTGCATCAAATTTAACCCGAGCCACTCGCGCGGTAGGCGAGCATTCTACGGCTAATCTCTTGTTTTTATGAAAATAGAATCCATAATTCTAAAATAGTCTTGTAACTATCACTGAGGACAAGCGAAAATTCATGACTGCACATATGTTAAGAGAGAATATTACATTTTGAATAAGAGCAAATAGGAAATGAACTTTTGCCTCAACTTTACCCCGAGCCACTCGCGTGGTAGGCGAGCATTCTACCGCTAAGCTCTTGTTTTTATGAAAATAGAATCCATAATTCTAAAATAGTCTTCTAACTATCACTGAGGACAAGCGAAAATTCGTGACTGCAGATATGTTAAGAGAGAATATTACATTTTGTATAAGAGCAAATGGGAAATAAACATTTGCATCAAATTTAACCCGAGCCACTCGCGCGGTAGGCGAGCATTCTACGGCTAATCTCTTGTTTTTATGAAAATAGAATCCATAATTCTAAAATAGTCTTGTAACTATCACTGAGGACAAGCGAAAATTCGTGACTGCACATATGTTAAGAGAGAATATTACATTTTGTATAAGAGCAAATAGGAAATAAACTTTTGCACAAAATTTAACCCGAGCCACTCGCGCGGTAGGCGAGCATTCTACGGCTAATCTCCTGTTTTCATGAAAATAGAATCCATAATTCTAAAATAGTCTTGTAACTATCACTGAGGACAAGGGAAATTTCCTGACTGCACATATGTTAAGAGAGAATATTACATTTTGAATAAGAGCAAATAGGAAATGAACTTTTGCCTCAACTTTACCCCGAGCCACTCGCGTGGTAGGCGAGCATTCTACCGCTAAGCTCTTGTTTTTATGAAAATAGAATCCATAATTCTAAAATAGTCTTCTAACTATCACTGAGGACAAGCGAAAATTCGTGACTGCACATATGTTAAGAGAGAATATTACATTTTGTATAAGAGCAAATGGGAAATAAACATTTGCATCAAATTTAACCCGAGCCACTCGCGCGGTAGGCGAGCATTCTACGGCTAATCTCTTGTTTTTATGAAAATAGAATCCATAATTCTAAAATAATCTTGTAACTATCACTGAGGACAAGCGAAAATTCGTGACTGCACATATGTTAAGAGAGAATATTACATTTTGTATAAGAGCAAAGGGGAAATAAACTTTTGCACAAAATTTAACCCGAGCCACTCGCGCGGTAGGCGAGCATTCTACGGCTAATCTCCTGTTTTCATGAAAATAGAATCCATAATTCTAAAATAGTCTTGTAACTATCACTGAGGACAAGGGAAATTTCCTGACTGCACATATGTTAAGAGAGAATATTACATTTTGAATAAGAGCAAATAGGAAATAAACTTTTGCCTCAAATTTACCCCGAGCCACTCGCGCGGTAGGCGAGCATTCTACGGCTAATCTCTTGTTTTTATGAAAATAGAATCCATAATTCTAAAATAGTCTTGTAACTATCACTGAGGACAAGCGAAAATTCCTGACTGCACATATGTTAAGAGAGAATATTACATTTTGAATAAGAGCAAATAGGAAATAATCTATTGCCTCAACTTTACCCTGAGCCACTCGCGCGGTAGGCGAGCATTCTACGGCTAATCTCTTGTTTTTATGAAAATCGAATCCATAATTCTAAAATAATCTTGTAACTATCACTGAGGACAAGCAAAATTCGTGACTGCACATATGTTAAGAGAGAATATTACATTTTGAATAAGAGCAAATAGGAAATAAACTTTTGCATCAAATTTAACCCGAGCCACTCGCGCGGTAGGCGAGCATTCTACGGGTAATCTCTTGTTTTTATGAAAATAGAATCCATAATTCTAAAATAGTCTTGTAACTATCACTGAGGACAAGCGAAAATTCCTGACTGCACATATGTTAAGAGAGAATATTACATTTTGAATAAGAGCAAATAGGAAATAAACTTTTGCCTCAACTTTACCCCGAGCCACTCGCGCGGTAGGCGAGCATTCTACGGCTAATCTCTTGTTTTTATGAAAATAGAATCCATAATTCTAAAATAGTCTTGTAACTATCACTGAGGACAAGCAAAATTCGTGACTGCACATATGTTAAGAGAGAATATTACATTTTGAATAAGAGCAAATAGGAAATAAACTTTTGCATCAAATTTAACCCGAGCCACTCGCGCGGTAGGCGAGCATTCTACCGCTAATCTCTTGTTTTTATGAAAATAGAATCCATAATTCTAAAATAGTCTTGTAACTATCACTGAGGACAAGCGAAAATTCCTGACTGCACATATGTTAAGAGAGAATATTACATTTTGAATAAGAGCAAATAGGAAATAAACTTTTGCCTCAACTTTACCCCGAGCCACTCGCGCGGTAGGCGAGCATTCTACCGCTAATCTCTTGTTTTTATGAAAATAGAATCCATAATTCTAAAATAGTCTTGTAACTATCACTGAGGACAAGCGAAAATTCATGACTGCACATATGTTAAGAGAGAATATTACATTTTGAATAAGAGCAAATAGGAAATAAACTTTTGCATCAAATTTAACCCGAGCCACTCGCGCGGTAGGCGAGCATTCTACGGCTAATCTCTTGTTTTTATGAAAATAGAATCCATAATTTTAAAATAGTCTTGTAATTATCACTGAGTAGAAGCGAAAATTCATGACTGCACATATGTTAAGAGAGAATATTACATTTTGAATAAGAGCAAATAGGAAATAAACTTTTGCCTCAAATTTAACAGGTGCCATTCGCGCTGTAGGCGAGCATTCTACCGCTAATCTCTTGTTTTTAGTAAAATAGAATCCATAATTCTAAAATAGTCTTGTAACTATCACTGAGGACAAGCGAAAATTCCTGACTGCACATATGTTAAGAGAGAATATTACATTTTGAACAAGAGCAAATAGGAAATAAACTTTTGCCTCAACTTTACCCCGAGCCACTCGCGCGGTAGGCGAGCATTCTACCGCTAATCTCTTGTTTTTATGAAAATAGAATCCATAATTCTAAAATAGTCTTGTAACTATCACTGAGGACAAGCGAAAATTCCTTACTGCACATATGTTAAGAGAGAATATTACACTTTTAATGAGAGCAAATAGGAAATAAACTTTTGCCTCAACTTTACCCCGAGCCACTCGCGCGGTAGGCGAGCATTCTACCGCTAATCTCTTGTTTTTATGAAAATAGAATCCATAATTCTAAAATAGTCTTGTAACTATCACTGAGGACAAGCGAAAATTCATGACTGCACATATGTTAAGAGAGAATATTACATTTTGAATAAGAGCAAATAGGAAATAAACTTTTGCATCAAATTTAACCCGAGCCACTCGCGCGGTAGGCGAGCATTCTACGGCTAATCTCTTGTTTTTATGAAAATAGAATCCATAATTTTAAAATAGTCTTGTAATTATCACTGAGTAGAAGCGAAAATTCATGACTGCACATATGTTAAGAGAGAATATTACATTTTGAATAAGAGCAAATAGGAAATAAACTTTTGCCTCAAATTTTACAGGTGCCATTCGCGCTGTAGGCGAGCATTCTACCGCTAATCTCTTGTTTTTAGTAAAATAGAATCCATAATTCTAAAATAGTCTTGTAACTATCACTGAGGACAAGCGAAAATTCCTGACTGCACATATGTTAAGAGAGAATATTACATTTTGAACAAGAGCAAATAGGAAATAAACTTTTGCCTCAACTTTACCCCGAGCCACTCGCGCGGTAGGCGAGCATTCTACCGCTAATCTCTTGTTTTTATGAAAATAGAATCCATAATTCTAAAATAGTCTTGTAACTATCACTGAGGACAAGCGAAAATTCCTGACTGCACATATGTTAAGAGAGAATATTACATTTTGAATAAGAGCAAATAGGAAATAAACTTTTGCCTCAACTTTACCCCAAGCCCCTCACGCGGTAGGAGAGCATTCTACCGCTAATTTCTTGTTTTTATGAAAATAGAATCCATAATTCTAAAATAGTCTTGTAACTATCAATGAGGACAAGCGAATTTCATGACTGCACATATGTTAAGAGTGAATATTACATTTTGAATAAGACCAAATGGGAAATAAGCTTTTTACTCAACTTTAACCCGTGCCACTCGCGCGGTAGGCGAGCATTCTGCCTCTAATCTCTTGTTTTTATGAAAATACAATCCATAATTCTAAAATAGTCTTGTAACTTTCACTGAGGACAAGCGAAAATTCTTGACTGCACTTAAGTTAGGAGAAATATGGGCACCTGGACATGGCGTAATTGTAAACCAACTAATTTTGTTAGATCAATTATAACTAAGTATTAAGTTCATTCTTCACTGTGTGCTCCATACTTTCGGCGGTGTATTATATGTAAACTACGCTTAGGGCTCTTGGATGCGGTGCAATGGTTAGCAAATTGGTCTCGCTAAGCAATTACAACTGTTTTTTACGTTAAAAAATACGTCAAAAACGACATTATTACGTCATTATTTTTGTACGAACCTAATATTAGTAATATGAAATGCTAAAGTAGCAAAAAAAAAAAAAATATTAACAAACTGTAAGACTAATACAGGATTAATCAGCTTGGTTTATTATGATACAAGGAAAGTTTCAAACAAATCTGAATGTTACCGTGGCATTCGGCTCTCTCAAGGGTCTATGGATTTGCGTCCGAAATGTTATGATCTCTCCAGTGCGCAAGTCTGGTCATATTTGTTTTTAATGAGGGATTGGTAATTGGCCATGCGAAATGTCTCTCCTTCCCATCCCATCCCATCGATGCTGTCCAAGAAAAAAGGCAGAAGTCAATACAGCTTGGCACCGCTGTCGTCACAGGAGTTACCAAATTGAAATGGAACGTTGCATCAGACTTAGGAACTCCGGCTTCGGATTTTAATTTGTTGTTCTTCTCCTCGTCTGGTTGCCAACCGTGGCTACAGATCTCAATGTGTTCTACCATTTCCCCATATTTAGAAGTTTTTAATTCAGAGTTTTTTTTTCTTCTCCTATACCGGTTGTACCCAAGGCTTTAGAACCCATCTGTCCTGCTATTTATCCTTAGTTGTTTCTTTATTTTAATTCAGAGTTTCCATCTAGATAGGTTGCGATCCAAGGCTACAGAACCCAGTATCTCTTAATATTTTACCCATAGCTGTGTGGAGAAGAGATAGATTCATACCTTTCCCAAGGGTATTAGAACGTAAATGAATGTAATGAATTCGACTGAAATTCGAACTGTGCTCTCCGATCCAAGCCGCTACCCATTACTCCACCATGCCACCATCAAAGATAGCACTGCACCAAAATTCTAAGTAGAGAGACGCAATTCACCTTGAAATCATCATTTGTATTTTCTGCTTCCGTCTGTGGTTGATAATCGACTTCCGATTCAACTCCCGAAATTATCAATCCGGTCTCTGAAATTATTTTAGTTTGATACAAACTCTATTATCATATCAACGAATTGGTTTATTAAGACAACTTTTCGGATTATTGCAGTACGGTGTGACGAAAGAGTCGCGTCACGCACAAAGTGAAGATCAAACTCACTGGCGTAGTAATTGTCAGCCACATTAGTCAACTAATCTATCTATCTATCCGAAAGCATGTAGCACACAGTAAGGATCGAACTCAATACTTAGTCATAATTGATCTAGCAAAACCAGTTTGCTAACAATTACGCCACGTCCCAGTATCCATATTTTTCCTATCTTATGCGCAGTCAATAATTTTTACTCCAAGGTAAGATGACACACGGTCAACATGAGCAGTAGTAAATGGGGGGGGGGTCGAAAAGTGGAGAAAATGATGTTAGAAGAGCCGAAAATAAGTAAATAGAAAGCGAAAAGAAAATAAAGGAAAGGAAAAAATGAATGAAAGTAAGAGATCTTGGGAAAATTGGAATAAATATAGAAAGAAAAATTAAAAAAAGAAAAGGAAGAAACAATGGAAAAGGAAAAGTAAGGAAAAGAAAAACGGAAAAGTTGAGAGAAGAAAGAAAATAAGAAAGAAAAAAAAGAAAAAACCCTTGAAAAGAAAGAAAGAAAGAAAGAAAGAGACAAAAGACTGAATGAAAAAATAAATCTAAAGAAAAATACTGGAAAGGGATAAGAAAAGGAAAACAGAAAAAAATGGAAAAAGAAAGAATAAAAGAAAGAAATCCTTTGAAGCTGATTTATTTTTTTATTATTATTTTCCTCTATTTGTCTTGCTTTTGATTCGAATGTGTTTGAATCGACTCATACTTGAGATTTGATATTAAATTCATAGAATTCAGAATCAATTTGTTTTTTCCAAGAAGACTTGGACTCCCGTGAAACTGATTCTTATGCGAATTCTTGCAGTTTAATTTAACGGGCAAAGAATGAATCAACCAAAATAAGATGCAATGAAAAATCAAAAGAAAAGCTGAAAATAACTAGTGTAGAATATGTTTACGAAAGAAGGAGAAGTTTTAGAAACAAGATTGGATGAAAAGTATGAAAATTTGAATGTAAAGAAAAACAGACAAATGAATGAAAGATGAAGAAAGAAAGGAAAGTCTGAATGTCAAGCCATTGAATTGGCAGCCATTGACGGCGTTCCGTTCGCAAATGGCGGCAATGGAAACGATACAAGACATCCAGAGAAAAAGATTTCGAAATGAAAAAAGCAAATGTTATGTGTGGTTTAGGGTTAGAATTAAATAAGGTGCGTCTTTGAAAAATGGCATATAATAAGCGTATATATATATATATATATATATATATATATATATATATATATATATATATATAGACAGATAGATAAATAAATATCAACGACTGATATATATATATATATATATATGTATATATATATATATATATATATATATAGAGAGAGAGAGAGAGAGAGAGAGATAGAGATATATAGATAGATAGATAGATAGATAGATAGATATGAAGAAAATTAGATAGATAGATAGATAGATAGATAGATAGATAGATAGGTGAGGGAGGTGCAGATGCAAGCAAGCAAATTTTGAATAACCCAACGAGAATTGCGAAGAGTGTGAAACACTTTGTAAGATAGACATAGCAGACAGGCATAATAGAATAACAGAAATAACAAGACAAAAGACATGCTACCCCGGCAGGGTGCATAGAATCCAAAAATATACTGCAGATATGAGGAGAGAAACCTACAATACATAAAAAAATAGAAGGTCCCTCAGCTAAGTCCTGCGTTAGACAATATGAACAGTAACAAAACAGCAGGACGATTTGCGGAACGATATGTTTACCAAAATGAAAAATAAGCGTGGTGAAATACTAGAAAAGACGGAATGTCAAGTCGTCAACAGGATAGGTATCCCAAATTACTACTGGAGACGTCAACATCAAGCAGGTGTAGAAATTCAACTGTCTGTGCTGTGCGGCGACAGAAGACAGAAAATGTGACAAAAATATGAAGATTCGATAGCTTAGTGAAAATACTTTTGATGAAATAAGAAAAGTATTAAGAGACAGGAACATTTCGTTAAACGCTCAGAAAAGAGCAATGAATTGAGATATCACATCTAATCTTCTATATGTCAATTAATGGTGTGTAATTTTACAATCGACGGAGAAAAGATATTTCAAGGGATGCGATTCGACTGAAGCATGATGGGAACATCATGGGCTGAATACCTGAGAATCGAGTACGTTTTAAGAAAACTACAAACTTAATATTAGGAAGAGTTCAAACTTTCGGGATGCGTGTGTAAAGAGGTTTTGTATAATTTAACACTACATGCACTGGACATAGAGAAAGCAAGAGTGGCAGGGGGAAAACATCAAGTAAGCTAAGTGATATGTTTGTGTGAATAAATGATAGACAGCGATACTAACGAGTCAAGAGTTACTTGAAACAAAGAACATGATTTCAAAGAACCCGTTTATTGGATCGACTAGTTTTGCTATTTTATCGACTGTGAACTCTGTTCTCATATAATTTCTCTTATCTTGAATCAGCTTTTACGTAGTACCTCAGAAAAGAACATCTCATTCTTTGTTTATTGATTAGCCTGACTGTTTGCCTCTTATTGACTGATAACGGTTGATATCACAATATACTGAGTGATGGCTGTGAAGTAGACTTTGATGTTGGAATTAGTCAATCGTGATTGCATGGTGGTGATTAAACACGGACAGTTCGGTATTTCAGTTTGATTTCTCCATGTGCCCTGGACGTAGATTTTCAAGCTGATCTCTTTGTAGCTTGAAGAGTTGGAGTTCGATTAACACTATAAGTCGATCGATAGATGTCAAGGATTAGTAAAACCAAAAACAAGAATTTCACTTTCACGAGGATAAACGAACACTGTCACCGGCAATTGATATATCCGAGTTGATGCCTTCTTATCAGTTCATTTACGGCCAGTTAAAGTGATCGGAGATATTGATCAGTATGCTTTATGGCTATTTGCATTAAAGCCGTTAAATTCGATAGGTCATCTCCAGAAATTTGCTTTCTCAGAAGATTCGATAATTCGTTTCTTTATGGACATACACTTGAATGAAAAAGTCACATTTTCAAATAGCCTAACTTAAAAAAGGCTTAATTTACTGTAAATAACTAAAATCTGTTTCGTGGTTATGTAGACTTATGTTGGGACACACCTATTCTATAGTTAATAGAATCTCCCATCTATAATAAGTAGGAGTAGTAAGAGTAACGAGCGAATCGGTCAGTCAGTCGACTGGCTGATCGGTTGAACTCTCTTCCTTCAGGCGGGGAGGAACCCGAAGGAGTCTACGCCGAAGGACGGATTCTCTTTCGGGGAGATAAACCGACCCTGAACCTGTTTATACGGGTTCAATGGGCATATTTTGGGGCCGAGCCCACGGGCTCGGGGATCCCACGTTAAAAACGGCCTTGTGCCACATAATGCCCCAGTGGGGGGGGACTGAATATCGTCGGTCAGTCAATCAGTCGATGTCGGACGACAGTTAGTCGAATACGAAAGTAGTCAGCGACCACAGCAACATTACTCTGCGTCATTACCTATTATATCAAGTTCCTAACGTTTTGTACGTCGAACCTATTTTAGGACCGATTTAGTACAAATACAAGCCTCCACTGCAAAATCATCCCACAACATGTAGCAACACACATATATTCAGTGTATATCAAAAATACTTTTAAAAACTCTGGGGGCGGCTTCCTCACACCAAAACAGGGACAAAAGTACATATAAACATATGTCCCCAAATCCTTTGTTTTAAGTTTAAAGTTTACGGTAGACGCTGTTAAATGTACAATCCAATATACAATTCAAAAATACTTTTACAAACAGTTTTTGCAAATGACTATTCTTTAAGTACCCTTCATGTGGTACTATGAAATGTATGACATACTAGGGCCACTTGACTTGTGCTGATTGCTGGATCGTCTCCGACAGCATATAGAATATGTTCTTCGTGATCAGGCGTACGAGCGGATTTCGGGTTTCCTTGATCTATACTTTGTGGTGCCACGGATCATGTCTCAGTAATGCGATGATAAACAGCAGCAATGGTTGGATGATTCGGCTGCCTTCGGTCTGGAAACGCAAGGATGCAGCTTCGCGTCCATTACCATTCGCGCGGCCGTATGTAAAAATCATATGTGCCTGCCAACGATATGAATATCCTACCATTGTAAAACGGAACATTTCCCTGTTAATTCACGAATAAACACGTTAAACGTTGAAGACAAACCAGCCAAAAATTTTCACGAATGACAGATGGGAACACCGCGACATCTACTATAAACTTTCTTTTAATCTTTTTGGACATCCGTTTATATGCACTTTTGTCCTTTTTGAGTACGAGGAATCCGACCTCAAAATTTGAAAAAAGATTTTTGATACACCTTATATATATATATATATATATATATATATATATATATATATATATATTAACTGATTTAAAATATGTTTTTTCGCTACTCAGGAATTACCATGTTTCAAAAAACCGAAGCTAAAAACTTTAAATTTAATTATATAATTAAATTAAAAGCATTAATTCTGTTTCATCTTCAAGCGAATTTTGGAATAATTTATTTTTAAATTGCTGAATTTTAAATGCACATACAATTCATAATTTTTTGTTTTCAAGGATACAGAGAAATCCAATCATTTAGACAGGGGCGGTAGCGTGTTCATTTTTATTAATTATTATTGTATCAATAATGAGTTACGTTCGAAAAAGAGGTTAACTTTAGGGAGCGTAGGGGTGCATTTTTCAATGAATTTTGACATCCGTTCAACGCATGTCGTCTGTTTTTTTTTGTTTTTTTTAGTTTTTTTTTATCAGAGACAAAAAGTTTTTCGGTATTTTTTTCCGTTAAATTTGTACTTGTATACTTAAAGATTCTTTCTAAAAGGGGTGTTTAGGTTAGAATAGGTTATATTGAACTACAATTTTAAAAATATTATTTTACTCTTAATTACTAATAGACTATATTTCTTTTTAAATAAAATAAATATAATAGAATTACTTAAATTATTTAAAAATTATTATTACATATCAAATATAAGTATGTATATTACCAGCTCCCATTTTTTATTTTTTTCTATTTTTTTTTAAAATATTATTTAAGGACAATTTTTGACAATGTCGGCAAGAATAGCTATTTCATTTCTTTGATTCAGTAAACTTTTAGTTTTTATAAACTTAGTAATATATAGTTTCTCATGTATGCTCAAGGGACAGGGGTCATTTAATGATCGGCATATTCTAGCTTTTCTTATTAATTTCCATTTTACTGTAGGTGTTTTATTGGCTTCCTTTAAGTATCAGGAATATTTCGATAGAGAAATTTGGATTTCCCGTGTTTAGTTCAAATTTTAGCCTAGGATCCTATCCTTCTCATTCGCAGACTGTTGCTGACATCTTCTCAAGAATTCTAAAGTGTCAATATGCCTCCCACAGCCATGTTAGTGACCGGCTAAAACTACCCACGGAGGAACGCTAATCGAACCTGTGACATGCGTCCCTGTGATGTCACTCCTCCTATTACCTCTTAGAATCCAAGCTACCACTCTTAATAAAACGAATACCAAAAAGAAATTTCCTTGGTTCCGTTTTATGTAGTAGTGTGGGGTGTCCAGAGACGACACAGAATGCAACAGTTAGAGCAAAAGAGAGAGACATTTGAAAAAGACCGCAGAGTGCCGAGATAGATACGCTGTGATAAACACAAACACACACAAATTGAATCGGACGAATCAATAGACAGTAGATCAAATTTAATAAATATTAACCGAAGAACTTGGGTCATACAGTACGACTAGACCGAGACTCTTATGTGGATGTCATACATAGCATCCAACTCGTTCAGAAATGTCTAAACTATTATATAAACAACCCATTTCTCAGATCTATGATTAAAAATGGCTTTAACTGAATAAGGTGGATGTGGATGTGGTGTAATAGACAGGAGGAATGGAATAAGAAATCGGAGAGCCATGTTCAAATTCCAGTCGAGTTCATTACGTAGCTGTAGGCTAAACAGTAGAACTTTGATATGGAAAAATCATTGTTTTTCTCAAAATTTATTAATGCTATAGTCTTGCCCAAGTAAAATAATTATTTTTACAATTGAAGAAATGTTTCAGCTTTAAATATCCAACAAAGAGTTGATAAACCATAACAAAAGAAATCGATCAAATCAAATCTAGTGAATGAAGCTCAAAGACTATTCTTTATTAGATCTCATCGATAACCGCTACAAGATCATAAAGAAAGATCTATACCAAATCACAGAAACCACATCACTTGAATACTTTCAACAGTAGTAACAACTAAAATGGATTGGACATGTAACTCAAAGAGAAAATAATGACATAATCAAAATGTTGATGTTCCGCATTACTTTGAACGAAAGGTTAGAAAGGAAACTCCCAACAATAATATAAACAGCAGTTACTGAATTTGAGGAAACTGTTTTCCTGAAATTTAATGACAATAATAAGAGAAAGATTCAATAAATTTGAACCGATTTTAACGCTAATTGTTCAATTAATGAAACTCAAATGTTCCATGTATGGAAACAGCTATTCTCACTATTGACATTATGATTACCATAAAAACTAGTGTCGATGATTAAAAATCATTTTATTGGTTATTTGAGGTAGGAATAAATGCTTTTGGAGGAAGTATAACTGACAGTGTTTGGTCGGGTGATTCCTTGTTTGACGAGTTTTACGTCGATCCTATCAAAATGATTCAATAACTGCAGGATGTTCGCATTTTCAATCGAGGATTAGAACCATTTAGATAAAAGTAAGGCAGACTGTGGTTCAACAATTGATTTATCATTAGTTTAATCTCTGTTTAGCTTAACCTGACACACCGAATCGTACTCGGCAGATCCTCAGCCTGGCGATTTTCAATGATAATATTCACATCTTATTCTTCGGATTTTAAACACTTGATTCTGGTTTATATTACGTGATTCATCGTCGGTAGTTTTACAGTGATTCTATAAAGTTGGCTCAGTGGTAGAACGCTGAGACTTTTGCCTACCTATTTCATCTTTTAGTTTGCTTGTCTTGAAAACCTAACACATGAAGCGTTCACAATAAATAGTACAAAGTTATAATTAAAATATGGGGAATTTTTTCTTTATTTTCATTGGGTGATTTTTTTAATCGTTTCATTGGGTGATATATTTTGAACTTTTCATTGGGTGATATATTTTGAACTTTTCATTTGGGTGATTATTTTAATCGTTTCATTGGGTGCTTTTTAAACGTCTCATTGGGTGATTTTCTAATCGTTTCATTGGGTGATTTTTTTTTAATCGTTTCACCATAAGCAAAGAAATAAATCCACTAAGACGTAAAGGGGTTAGTAAGTTTGAAATAATATGAGAAAAAGAAAAAAAAAACATTATTAAACAGAGAGAACAATAAAAGAACAGAGAATAAGATGAAAGAAGATAACAATTGGCATTGTATTTTTCAAGATCAAAGTTGACTGGAAAGCAATAATTTGGAGAGAGTTCCACAAGTGAAAAGTAAAAGAGAAGAAACTGTTAGCATAGAACATACAGCCATTTCAATTGTAAAATGATGAGTTCTTGCCGCCAATCTAGTACTGTGCGTAAATTCATAAAGTTTACACACCAAATAGGAAAGCTCTTCAAAACAATTACTATGAAAATATTTATAGCAAAACATAGGGAAGCTACATTACGGCGTTGGGAAAGTGACTGAAGCCGTGGTGTCAGGTCAGGACAAATAACATTGCAGATTCTTATTTTTATTTTGTATTGAATCTATAAATACATAGCCTAATAACTATTTAGAGTGCCAGATCGGATGTGACAGCCATATTCAATACACGGAGGAATGGTAGACTTTTAAATGTGTAAGATAGATTCTGGAAAAAAAAGTCTAACAGGACACAGTGAACCAACTTTCCTAGTAGCAGACCTAGCAGCTGATTCAATAAAATCTTTCCATTTCATATCAGCGGGATACGTTAGCCCAGAAAAGCGCAATGAGCCACTATCTTGGAGGTTAGCATCTGTTATGCAAAAAGAAAGATAGAGTACACCAACATAGAAAAGGGAATAGTGCAAGTGCCCTTTTTCTCATCGAGTCAACACCAGTTTGGCTAACTACCCTTCACCACATGCTAGCCAGTCATACTAAGGAATCAGAAAACGACAATCCATCACAGACAGAATTCCACGCCTATGGATTTAAACCATTCTTACTAAGTTCGGGTCGTCAGAGTTCTGACAAGTACGTCAGGATTGGCTATCTGGGGAAAGCCAACGCATTCTGTAATAAAAGCAAGAAAAAAATGACGTAATATCAATTGCAGGGTTCTGAGCAAAAGGGACATTCCAAGGTACGAATTACACATCAGGATGACAAAATCAAACAGATATACAATTAAACCATGTGGATTTTAGCAATAGATTACATAAAGAGGGTGAGACATACAAGCGAATTGAGAAGAATGTTTTCGGGGTCATAAAATAACTTTAGAGATGAATAAAACAGGACTCAATAAATTCTATAATATCTAATTTTCTATATGATAATGAATGATCTACAGGTAAAATACTGTTGTGGATTCCGAGGTGAATTCGGTCTCCAAGGAATGACAAACGCAACAATTAAATATAAGAAATAAAATGTATTTACACAATCATACAAAGAGTAATACTGTTAGTAAGTCCAGGAACGTGGTTAGTAGCAAATACAGATAGATATATACAGTCTTGAAGTAGGACTTCCTTAGAGTCTACGTGCTACGTGTAATTGACTTTTACAAGAGGTTATCTCACACTATCTCTGTTCGTATATTCTCTCACTCTCCGTATATCCTCTCTCTATCCGACTACCGACTCTGGGTATTTAACGGCAACAGTCCAGGTACACTTGGTAGAGTCCACTTATATGAAAAAGGGGTAGACCCCATAATACCCCCCCTCCTTAGATCCATTTTTGGGGGGAGTTAATATTTTTGTCTCTTGTGGTTGATGATCAGGGGTTCGACGAATTTTCTTTTCCTGTTTGACCTTCTCATTACTGTATTTTCCTGCGGTCTTTGTATCTCAAACGCTTCAATGATTGTATCCATAGCATCGTTTGCTGAAAAATTGCAGGTGCAACTTTTATTCTGAATGGTAGTCTATTGAATTTGTACAACCCTTTGTGCGTATTAATGCAAAGGATTTTCGTACTCTCTTCTTGTACTGGGATTTGTAGATAAGCCTCACTAAGATCTATTTTTGAAAATATCTTACCGCCGTTGAGCTTGGTAAATATCTCCTCTGGGCTCGGAAGTGGGTAATGGTGGTCTTTTATTGCCTTGTTGAGTCCCGTCGAAAAATCTGCGCATACGCGAATTTCTCCTGACTTTTTTTTTTACATAAACCACCGGCGCAGCCCACTCACTAAACTCTGTTTTTGATAGAATCCCAGTTTGTTCAAGTCTCTCCAATTCTTTGTCTATTTTTTCTATAATAGCAAACGGTACATTTCGCGTCTTTCTAAAAATTGGTTGGACGTTTTCTTTTAATTCTATTTTGGCCTTAAATTTGTTGCATCGTCCCAACCCGCTTGAAAATACCTCAGGAAATTGATTATATAATTCCTCCTTCAATTTTATAGTATCTGATGGTTCAACCTCTAACTTTTTGCAAAACGAGTTGATAGGTAGATCCCAAACGTTGAATTTCTGCATCCAGTCGATACCTACTAAATTTTCAGTATCTTTCATGACGTATATCTTTATACGTTTTTTTGTTTTGCCGTGAAATTTAACATCCACTATTATTTCTCCCTCAAATTTTATTCGTTTGCCTGTAACCGACTTGGCAATTTTTTGAGTGTGTAATATGGTAGGTCTGTTGAGTTTTTTCCATGTCTGTAAGTTGATTATCGTGAGGTCGGAACCCGAATCAAATTTCCAGTTCTACATATTTCCTTACATTGGTGTTGTCATAATTATTCATTCTTGTAGCTCTTATTCTATTAGTATCTTTTCTATTACTACATTGGGATGCCTTGTGGCCTTTTTTTCCACATTCATGACAGTTTTTATATCTGAAGCGGTAATCCTTGTTCCAATGTAATCCTCCACATCGATAACATGCTGATGGAGGGGGCTTATATTTGTTTCGATATTCGTCATAATTTGTCCTGTATGTTGTACTTTTTCTCTTATCATAAAATTTTATTTTTCTTTCCGGGGAGTGTGAGAATCTTTTTTCATTGTCGTAAAATTTTAGCTTTCTTTCCGGGGAGGGTGAAGAACGTAGACTTTTGTTTAACTTACGTATATGAGAAACAGCTGATTTTCAATGTCCTTTGCGTCTTTCTTTATGCTTAAACATCTCTGGCAATCTTCCGATAATTGCTGTAATCTTAGACCCGGTTCATTTTGTAATTTTGCAAGCATTCTTCTACGCATTTCGCTATCTTTTGTAGAAACTAGCCCTTGAACAAAGAGGAGACATTTGAAATTGTCCGGAGTTAATTCCGCTAGTTTGAAGTCGTCACAATATTTATTTACGATTGCGGCAAACGTGGAATAATCCTCGTTATCGCCCTTTACCAGGTTAAGGCATTTCCACCTCCTGTGGAAGAGTGATGTTTTGGGGCTGAAGAGTTTTTAAGACATGTCACTGCTTCGTCAAATTTTAATTCGTTCGTCTTTTTTGGCAAGATATAATTTTCTAAGCAATAGACGTAGCTTTTTTGCTTCTGTCCAATTTTGACAGTCTATGTTAAAGATGTCTTCATGTCTTCTGAAGTAATCTCCAAAGTTTTTGTCCTCATCTAGAGAATATTTGAAAATCTCTATGGTATTCCACACTGCGTCTTGCTAAAATGTTGCTTCTTTTTCAATATCTAATTGCTTGTTGTCCGCTACTTTCAATATTAGTTCCTGGAGCTCTGTTTGTCTATCTTGATTTTCCTTTTGCGTTTGTAATATTTGCTTTTGCCATTTTTCTTGTAGCTGTAACTGTTGATCATTTTGGTATTTCTGCATTTGTAATTGTTGCTCATTTTGGTGTTTTATCAGTTCTACCAACATATTTTTAAAATCTTCCATGATAACTCAATTTTATGTATTTTTTACTCCTCGAAATTGTTTGTCGCTAATTTGTTGTTGGACGACGAGGGAAGGATTTTTCTATTTCTTTTTTTTTTTTCGTGTGAGTTCGAATCACTCGAAGCCAATTTGTTTGTTGTGGTTAGGCGTACGAACAGTTTTTCTTTCCCCGCGTGAGTTTCGAATCCTCGTTCGCCAAGTTGTTGTGGATTCCGAGATGAATTCGGTCTCCAAGGAATGACAAACGCAATAATTAAATATAAGAAATAAAATGTATTTACACAATCATACAAAGAGTAATACTGTTAGTAAGTCCAGGAACGTGGTTAGTAGCAAATACAGATATATATATACAGTCTCGAAGTAGGACTTCCTTAGAGTCTAAGTGCTTGTAACTGACTTCTACGAGAGGTTACTTCACACTATCTCCGTTCGTATATTCTCTCACTCTCCGTATATCCTCTCTCTATCCGACTACCGACTCTGGGTATTTAACGGCAGCAGTCCAGGTACACTTGGTAGAGACCACTTATATGAAAAAGGGGTGGACCCCATAACAAATACTATGTCAGATTGTCCTATTATAGGAGATAGAAGTGGTAGCATCGCTTCTAGAAGGTAGTAGGAGGAAGATCTTCAGGATAACGCATGCCTACTCGTTAGCATAGCAATCTGTCACGTGCGGGATAGCCTATCAAAGGTCTCTGGGTGCAGAAAGTGTTTCTATACTTTAAAGTTATTGCGGCTTCGAACCGTTTTGGTTTTATATCCAACACTTAGAAAAAAGGCAATCCATCAATATCAGAATTCCCCATCCACGGGGTATTTGGACTAAGTAGCTACCCCCGCATTCTTTAAAGGTATCAAGTAAATAGTCAATGACTCAAAGATAAATATTTACCTCTTCCCGAAACAAGCAAATTCTTCTAAATTATAAACAAGCAATATTTACATTCAACAGAATCAAACAAATACTTACAGAGACTAATGTAAACGTTCTAATATTTATCTATCTTCTAAATGCTTCCTCCTCTTATACGTACCGTGTCTTTTCAGGATGTGATAGATCATGGCACTCCATAACTTCCTATCCTTTGTAGATCGTAGGAAGTTTTGTATCTCCATTATTTTTCCAAACGCCTTATCTGCCATACATTTTCACATGCTCGTTAGGTTATTCGCTGCTCTCCTCTGTTCCTCTTGGTTTCAAAATCTCCGGTGAATACCAAATTCTCTAAGCACTCTTTCCTCATTATGTCTCCTAACAATTTCAACTCCTCTTGCTTATCTTAAGTACAAACATCCTTTTACTTTGTATTTTTTTACAAAACCTTCCCTCTGCTTAAATGTTTAGTCAATGGAATTCACAGCATCTTTCTGTAGAACCATATTTCTGCTGCCTGAATTATCGAGTCAAATGTATGCTTACAGAATTAGGTATAAACGCCCCGTATTTACTTGTAGACATAAGTCTAATAATTGATTTGATTTGACTGTTTGACGGCATATCAATTTTCTATGGGTCATTTAATGCCGAAATTTAGTTTTCTTGGGAGCTTGGCAGTAATAAATATATGATGTATCTTATTCTGCTTTCACAATTGAATACATGGTAGATGATACTCAGCTTTTGTGCATTTATTAGGTTGGTGCAAAAATAATTTTTTGACGTTAAAAAATACGTCAAAAAACGATATTATTTTTGCACCAACCTAATACATGCTTGCGTGGAAAGGATTACTAAAGGCGGTGATATGTGTGTTTAATGTTGTAGTGTTATTGAACTTATATTTTCGTGTACAGTTTGATTTCTTTTAGAAAATTTAAGATATTATATAGATTAATGTCCTCAAAGAGTCTTTCATGTGGGTTTCTTGGTAGTATTTTAAATGAATTTGAGTAAATTCAAGACAGTTTGTTAGTATATGCGTATTGTTGGTAATTTTTTTAATGTATTTTTGATTTTTTTTATAAAAGTGTATTTGTATACTTTCATTATTGACACTATTCGGACTATTATCCTCATTTTCATTGCCATATTCACAAGGACACATGGCCCAGTGGATAAAGACGTTGGTTAGATCCAGTGACTAGCTTCTAGTGATATAATGGCAGTCTATATCTCTGAGATGAAGTATTATGATTACTTGCATTATTTACATTATTCGGACTGTTATCCTCATCTTCATTGCCATATTCACAAGGACACATGGCCCAGTGGATAAAGACGTTGGTTAGATCCAGTGACTAGCTTCTAGTGATATAATGGCTGTCTATATCTCTGAGATGAGGTATTATGATTACTTGGATTATTTACATGGATAAAGACATGGCCATGTGGATAAAGGAGTTGGTTAGATCTAGTCATTGGATCCAAAGAGTTGTGAGTTCAATACCAGGTCACAGCAGTGGTGAACCAAAAACTTGGTGAGTTGAGTTAATGGGAAATAACTGAGACATCGAAATGAGAACTGGAACTAGAACAATCTAATTCGGTGGACGAAATAAAGAGTTCGGTTCGAAATTCTAATCACATGAAGAAAGCCGGAGCATACAACGGCCGAGACGTTGTGAATATGGCAATGAAGATGAGGATAACAGTCCGAATAATGTAAATAATGTAAATAATCATAATACCTCATCTCAGAGATATAGGCAGCCATTATATCACTAGAAGGTAGTCACTGGATCTAACCAACGTCTTTATCCACTGGGCCATGTGTCCTTGTGAATATGGCAATGAAGATGAGGATAACAGTCCGGATAATGTAAATAATCATAATACCTTATCTCAGAGATAAAGATAGATTTTATATTTTCATAGTGTTTTGTTTTTGTTTTGGGGGCCCACTATTTGCAAATTGCTGCAAACCCAACAGGTGCTATCACCCCAAGTCACCGTGGATATGCGAACTACAGCAATTAAAATGTGGTTGCATGCTCCTCAAAACCTGCAATCTCTCTTGCTGCTCTCAAGTATAATAAAAAGAAACAACAAGAATTTAAATGTCATAAAATCCCCCAGCACACAGTATCACTTATTTCAGCAGCAAAGGATCGGAAATTAAAACCTGTACGTTAGTTGGCGCTTTTAGTTGTGGAATTCGTATGAAATGTATACATAGAAATGTTAAAGGTAAATTTAGAACTGAGATCTATTTAATGGTTTCCAACTTGACATCAACACATTCACCGCTCAAATCTCACAGACTTTAACTGATTCGATTAGACGCAACAAATGTTCTACTTGTAGGTCGGTGCTCACGTGGTTTTATGCTTTCTGAATTTGATGACTTGATTTACAATGACAAGATTTGCAGTAATTTGAATTGATTAGAAAATTCCTTGCCGATGCTTTCTCGAGCAGTTCAATTTGCCTTCATTAAATTTGAAAGCTGATCAGTGTTTTGAAAATCGCAGATTTTTTGTGTTCAAGTGTAATTTCAATGAATATGAAGAATAATTTAATAAAAGGGTTCATTTTTTCCGGATATTGAGAGCATTAAAACTGAAATTTGTCTTTGGATCGTAGAAACAGGTTTATCAAATCTGACAGCGGAAAAAAAATCGAACGGCTAATTTGATCACACGTCGCACAATGTGACTGGCAGAATTTAAAAGTGTGTCAGAATCCATCGATTCTATTAACAGATGCACTATCAATCGATCTATTATATCGATTTGTTTCAC
This sequence comes from Acanthosepion lycidas, assembly GCA_963932145.1. Taxonomy (NCBI): domain Eukaryota; kingdom Metazoa; phylum Mollusca; class Cephalopoda; order Sepiida; family Sepiidae; genus Acanthosepion; species Acanthosepion lycidas. Next base: position 67,593,517 of record OZ010580.1, on the reverse strand, counting down.
GGTCAGTAGATTTAAGCTAATTCATGCCTGTAAGTTGATCCTGATTCAGTTGGTTTAAAATTAGCAAATAAGCAGTTTTTAAAGTTGGAAATCGACCGTTCGATTCACTGTTTGATGATGTGCCTCGATTGATTTTGAATCGATATAATTGATATGTGAGGTTTCGGATTACGAACTTACAAGCAATTAAAAAAAAAAAAAACAGGTGTCTCCCAACGGAAACATCTAGGCTCTAACGATAAATCATAAAATATTAGAAATATTGTGAAGATTGTGAGGTGCTAGTTTTTCTAAAGGGGAGGAAATGCCCGCCTCCATTGAAAATCAGCAACTAAATTTCGTTTTTCTTCCTGGCTCGAATAGCGGACCTCAAATGAGTTTAAAAAGAAAAGGAAAAAATCTTTTGATTATGTTTACGTTCTGAAATGCGAATATATGACTCCTGTGGAAGTTTACGAGAGGTCTTCAAAAGATTTGCAGAAAAATTAAATTTAAATCAAACATTCTAAAGATGAGCTCCATCGACGTCAAAATGGTTTTGTAGGCGAATGATACCAGCCAAGAATCCCGGAAGAAGTGAATATCCTGAGAATTTAACAATGTCAAAGTTTTTTTCTTACGTCATCAATGGTTTTAAAATGGCTTTCACATAATTTTAAAGGCTAGGAAATAAGATAAAATCTGCTAAATGAGGACTGTAAGGTTCTAATTCCAGTTGAATCCATTACATTCACTCACGTGCTAATACCCTTGGAAAAGGTATGAATCTTCATCTTTTACCCCAAGTTATGGATAAATAGCAGGACAGATCGGGTTCTATAGCCTTAGATGGTAATTGGTCTACTGTAGAAAGAAATGGCAACGTACTACAGGAAAAAATTGCCTCGTCAGTCATGTATCGAAAGATACATGATCGCCTAAGCGTGTATCACGCATGGCACATAACTGACTGAAGTTTGATGATATGACATCCCATCGTAATTCTCGCAATTTTCCTCTCGTTTTACGATAGAAATAGCATTGTCATGGTGGGAAAGGATTCGCATTTTTAGGCAGTTCAATTTACATTTAACTTTTGGAAGCTGATCAGTTTTCTTTAGATTAAATATAATTTCAATCAACATGTTCAGTGAAAACAAAGATTAATTTGATAAAAGGGTTCATTTTTTTCAAGCGATTCATAGCATCAAAGCTGGAATTTGATTTTGAAACATGAAAACGGTTTATCAAATATGACACTTAAAAATCGAACGTAGCTTTTTTAAAAATTTTAACTGATTTTCTCAAAACAATTTCGTAACAAACAGATATTACTGTTGTTTTTTACTGTAAAATATCCACTAAAATGCCCTCAGCATCTCAGAAATCAATTGCTTTAACCTATATTTGCTTTGATTGTAACCTCGTTTGGTTTGGTTTGGTTTGTTTTCCGGCATATCAATATCATAATGATCCATTGAGGGTTAATAATGCCGACAAGATATTTATTGCTGGTAATTTTTTTTTCCAAAAATGTAATGCTGGTAATACTTTTTCTCAAAAATGTATTGCTGGTAATAATTATTTTCTTCAAAAATTAATTTCTGGTAATAATTTTTTACAAAAATGTATTGATTCTATTAAAACCTACTTTTATAGTGTTTTGACACAAGTTTGGGGGGTTAACTATTTGCCCATAGTTGGGACCCTAACAGATGTTATCAACCCGGGTTAGGGTAGACCAGGGAACACCAGTAATTAATAAGTAGTTCCACGGTCCTCAGGACCCCCTTATCAAAAGCCTTGCTTTTGGATGTTGTTTATCGTCATACTCAGGACGTAGATGTTGCTTATCGTCGTATCCAGGATGCAGATGTAGTTTATCATCTTATTCAGGACACGGGTGTATATTTTATCGTCTTACCCAGGATGCGCATGTAGTTTATCGTCTTGCCCAATACCCGGATGTAGTTTATCGTCTTACCCAGGACGCGATTGGAGCCTCTCTATCTTTGAGTAACCATTGCTTTAGCTAAGCTTTGTCTTCAGAACTGTGTTCACCCGTGAACTTAAGCCCCCATAGACGCAGCAGATGTTCGAAGCACGGAACCTCGTTGACTGTGAAACCATTTCTTGCGACAGGAATAATCTCAGGGTCTGATCAGTGATGAGGAAATATTAATAGCTTGGTTTTATTGTGAGACTGAGTTAGTACAAAATAAGATTTTTTTTCCTCGTTCAGCTGTTAGAACTAGATCAGCAGTGAAATCAGCTTTAATCTTGAATATTTTGATTTTTGGTGGTGCTTCCGTGAATTCTGCTATCATTGGAATATCCTCTTGCGTACTTGTTCATGCTTTCCAAGCAGATCTAAAACACTATCTTTCGATAGTCACTATTTGAGTGCTGGTGATCAATGGGTTCTTTTCTTAGTCACTTTTTAAAGCATCAAAATCGACAACTGATGGTCGTCTAATTCTGGCCTTTGCTTCAAGAGAAAAGTAACCAACATTAAAACACTTAAACTAGTTTTCGGCAATAGGATGCCATATTATTCATTTGTTTCGATTTTCATATTCTACCAGCAGATTCAACAGTTTATAAAGCCAGTTTCTAATACTGTCTTAGATGCTTTAAAACTGTTAGATTCTCAATACTTGTATCAGTCGTTTAATATCAGAAACAAAAGATTTTTTTGACTTGATTTTATGGCTTATCAACCCTTTGTGCGTTATTTAAAGTCGAAGCATATTTTTCATTGTAAGATTATTTCTTTATCTGAGAGTGAATATATGGGTTAGTCTTGTCTGGTTCTCGCACGTCGAGAGAGCCTCGGTATTTACCAACCTCCCCACAACGTAGGATGCGGCACAAGGCCAATTTTTATGTGGAGCAAATCCGAGCCTGTGAGCTCGGGCAGGATTTTCCCGTAGACACCGTATACACGGGATCGGGTTGCTCTCTACCTCCGCAGACGAGACTACCCTTCGGCATACCCACGCCCGGGTTCCTCGCCGCCCGGAGGCAGAGAGGTCGACAAGAAGAGCACCCGCAAACCAAGAGGGTTTTGCAGCCTTTCTACGTTGAGAGCGACTCTCTCGGCTGAGAAAAACACTGCTGCTATATAGCTCTCCCAAACCCAGACCCACACTGACTATTTGCTAATTCTTGCCCAATATCGTTCATATGCAAATAGGCAGCGCCACTTACTCAAGCAGGAAACGTCTTCTCTCAACATCTCATAGTAGAAGGGGGGTAATTCCTGGTGCATACTGCACCACATACAAACAACCCGGAGCCTTTTATTGGGCTGACCCGATTCTCTGTTACAATATAGCATTAACAATACTTTTAGAATAATTCTCATTTTGCCCATATACAATTCTTGCTCTTTAACCCATAACTGAGGGAGGAAATGGCTTCATACCTTTCGCAAGAGTAATTTCGCATACGTGAATATAACGACCCCGACTGAAATTCAAACTCTGCTCTCTGAGTTCTCATTCCGAGCCACTATCCGCATATTCCTCAGAAACATAAGTTACAACTGGTACTAGTACTGCTACTACTACTCATATTGCTATTAATTCTATTACTAATACTATTATTAATAATGATAACATAATGGAGACATAGTCTTTAGATGTGTCTAGGAAATAGCTTTTGAAGTAAAGGTTTCTATAAAACCTAATACTTGTGATACATCCTAATATTGTTCCAAAAAGTTTGACCGATTTTAAATGTGAATTAAGTTTAAGCCTCTAATGATTTTTTTTCTTTTTCTTTCAGATTTAATAACTTAAGTCTTTGGCAGTTTCAATCATGGAAAAATGAACAAATCTGAAAGAAAAATAAAAAATAAAAATCATTAGACGCTTAAACCTAATTCTTATTTAAAATCGGTTCAAGTTACCGGAACACCCAATATATTGATAATTAGGCATTTGGTTTAACTTATTTCGTCCTCTGGAAGGACTTCATCGGACTAAACTAATATTTTTCTTGATGGAATTATATACAGGGTGATTGAAAAGTAACTCCCTATTTTATGCATGAGTGGCCAGCCAGGAGTCCTAATTTTAACATTCTGTGACATTTTTCTTTAGAGTTGGTTTAGGGATCAAGTCTACTGTACGAAACCAAGGCTTTGGAAGATTTTGAGTTATGTCTTCCATAACACGGAGTTTTTGGTGAAATTAGTTGATGTGCTTCCTGGCCGGTTCTGGTAATGAAATCTGGTGTCCATATCGAATTTTAAACCTCATGCTAAACGCTTTCCTCTAAAATTGAATAGTTAATAAATAAATTATAAGCATTTTAAAATAGGAAATACTTTTCAGTTACCCTATATATAGACGGATGGCGGGATATACACGCGAGAGTTATAATTATATTCAGAGGGGGAACCGCTGAAGGTTTGGGAAGGCTGAATTTTAAAGTTTTAGTTTCAAATTTTCAAGTTTAACATTTTTATATTTTTACATTTCTAGAGGACTAAGCGTGTTCCAAAGAATTTTCCCACTTTGTCATTCAATTACTTACATTGTCCTGATGTGTATATAGTGAGGGAGGGTCGCATATACATGCGCGTATTGGTATATATATATATATATATATATATATATATATATATATATATATATATATATATATATATATAGTGACATCCAACCGTTACGTCAAATTGTGACGTCAGCCGATCCCGGGTCTTATCCTCGTCGCGGCGCCAATGGTGGCATCCAAAACCGATCCAGAGTCTTATCCTGGTTGCGGCGCCAATTGTGATGATCTAACCTTTAAGTGATACGGATGGGAATCTGGTTAGATTCGATATCAGCCTCGTCGTTCCCAACTCGCTTCCAACGTCTGGTTACCGAAGTAACTACTTTGATCTCCAGTCTGCTTACCCACGTTGTGAATTGATCTTAGGCAGACGAAATCAATCAGCGTTGGGGCCGTACTGCAAGCTTGAGTTCGAATGAGGGCGGTATCGCACAAGTACGGGCAAAATAAAATAAAATAATAAGTCGAAAATGGTATCAAAAAAAGGATAACAATACTTTATATCTGGTTGCTGGATACATAGGACTGCGTCTATCTCCCGACCCGCTATATGGATTGTGACACGTGGTTTTTAGGCGAGATTCACAAAACTTATTTTGGTGGTGTGAGTCTAAGTCGTTCTTCAAAAAAATAAATTGTTCTTGGTTTGAAGATGTGTTCGGAAGTTGCGCGAATCTTGGTCAGCTCTTCGTGGTGGGTCTTCAGAGCTCTCAACTGGAACTCTCTCTCGAACTCAAAACTAACTAAACTCCAACTCTAACTCTACTCTAACTGATTTTTGCTCGCTGCGACTTTGCTTATATGGACGCCGATTCAAAACCGGGGGTGGGCTCGTCGGGGTTTGAGATTCCCTGATAAGTCTAAATCCATAAACCCCTTCTTTTGTTTTCGGTCCGGAATTATTTCCATTTTTGGAAGTCTTCTCTTACTCCTACCTTCTCTTATTTTCATATGGACATCTTCCCACTTCTTCGTAGTAATCCCTCATACTCACTGCGGCTGCCTCCTTGCGTCACATGATCACCTCCGCCTGGCTGGTTAGCGTTCAACCAATGGTCGATCAACAGTGTGGGCGTGACTAGACTAGCCTTGTTCTTAAAAAAATATATATTTTGTTCAAAGAAAAAAAAAATTATCTTTTTCTTTTCCTTTTCTTTCTTTTGTTTCTCTCTTCTTCTCTGGCCGCCAAGAAGAGAATACGACCCGTAGAGTGACAATCTCAATTCTTATCCTAACGTCACGGCATATGGAATTCTTCAATCAGATTTTCGCCACCACCAAGAGGCTAGTCAACACACTCATTCTTCGGCGCCAACGAAATATAGTTTCGCTATCATATTCAAATTCCAACACAGCCCAGATGTGTTTTCTCTCAGTGACACCTCCCATCGACAAAGACCCAACCTAGAGATGACTCTCTTTGTGTGTGGTCAACAGATGACCTATTAAATTGTTTTCAGACAGCATCATGACACAAGTAAACCTTTATCTATTTAAAACTCTGTAACCACCTGGTGTTTGTCAATTAGCTTTATGACAATGGCCGTAAGAATTTTCACCATTCTTCATTTATCAAAACAACATTTTCAAATGTCTCTTCTCGTAGGTGACTTTATCTTTAAAATTTTCCTTGCAGGGAACCCCACCATCCCCGACAATCCGCCTGTCTATCTAAACAAAACAATGTATTAACCTGGGCCCTGCCAGCCAGCCCCAAGACAATGGCCGACAGAACCCTCACCAGTGTCTTCCATTATCAAAATAAGTTAAGTTGTCTGTTCCCTAATAAACTGGCTCTTTTTTCTTTCTTTTCTTTCTCTTTTTCCTTTCCTTTTTTTGCGCCCCTAAATGGTGTCACATATATATATTGACAAAAACAAAACTGCTCACGGGCACGCACACGAATCTACACAACATAGGAAGTATGTGTATGTGTGTTTATGTGTATGTGTACATATGTGCATAATAATTCCTTATAATAAGACAGTATATATATATATGGAGAGAGAATATATGTATGCGTACGCATGCTGACAAAAACAAAGTGGAAATAGATCTAAGAACACACAGGCGTCATTAAAAGATAAGAATATAGATATCTTTTTCACCCTCTCTTGGACCATTTTTATTTGATTTATTACTCTTCATGCGGAATTCTTTCGATGCCAGTTCAAGAAAGACATTTTGGTCACTACCCTCCCACCCCAAAAAAGAGAATGTCTAATATCGAGAATATTTAACATCAAAAAACATACGAAAAAATAATTCCTTTTAATAATATGTGGAAATATCCACTCTTTGTCTGATGAAGGTCGTGAGACCGGAAACACGTGTAACAAAATTATGGAAAATAAAGCATAATATATATTTTTTAAAATTCATATTACAACCAAAAACGTTTGCGGTTTCTCTCTTCTTTTTATTATACACACTTTTCTCTCGTTGGAACTACTATAATCTCTTCCCTTTATATATATATATATATATATATATATATATATATGAACACTGAAGTCAACACTCGAGGCAACAGACTGTTTCATGCTAAACGCAATCATCAGACCTGATGATTACGTTTAGGGTGCCCGGAACTAGCAAAAAATGAATATACCCACAGACATAACAGGGTAGCGACATAAATGCACTGAAAGATATGCAAGAAGCACAAAATCAAAACCACTGAGAGATGGTATGAGCATCAACCGTAAACATTTACCCAAAATAACAATGTAAGTATTCTCTGGGATAGGTCAATTCAAACTGACAGGGAAATAACAGGTAACCGACTTAACATAGAAAACAAGAAATTCAGGAAGTGTATGTGCATTGATATAGCATCTGGGAGAAAACACCTGGAGAACGAGATTAACAGGATGTGGTGAATGCGAACCGAGACTGTACCAATAGTAATCGGAGCTCTAGACCTCGTGAGAAAAGGAAAGGATAATTTTACTAACAACCGCAGGTAGTATCAACATAAATTTGTCCAGATAATCGCCTTAGGAACATCCCATATCCTAAGAAAATTGCGACAAAACACCATAGTTTGATCACAGCTCTACAGAATACAAAACAGGAAACATAATATGCACGAATAATAATAATAATAATAATAATAATAATAATAATAATAATAATAATAATAAGTGTATGCTTATTGACATAGCAGTACCATCTGAGAAAAACACCTCCATGAAAAATTATCGAGAAATTGTTCAAATACAAGGACCTCGAGATCGAGATTAACAGAATGTGGGTAATGAAGACTGACTGTACCAATAGTAATCGGAGCACTGGGACTCGTGGGAAAAGGAATGGACAATTTTCCTAACAGTATCTTAGGTAACATCAGCATACAAGTTGCCCAGAAGATCACCCTACTAGCAACATCCCATATACTAAGAAAAGTACTATCAATTAAATGACAGTTCTCTATAGGGCCTAAGGACCATAGTTTGAACCCGGCACTATGGAATACAGAGTAGGAAACATGACATACAATAATAATAATAATAATAATAATAATAATAATAACAACAACAATAATAAATGTATGCTTACTGACATAGCAGAACCGTCTGAGAGAAACACCTCATCGAAAATTATCGAGAGATTGTCAAAATACAAGGACCTAGAGATCGAGATTAACAGGATGTGGTGAATGAAGACTGAGACTGTACCAATAGTAATCGGAGCACTGAGCCTTGTGAGAAAATAAATGGAGAATTTTACTAAGAGTGTCGCAGATAACATCAACATGCAAGAAGATCGCCCTAGAAGGGACACACCATATAGTAAGAAAAGTGCTATCAATTAAATAACAATTCTACTACAGGGTCTAAGGAGCATAGTTTGAAACCTGGCTCTACAGGAGACAAAGCAGGAAACCTAACATTATTATTATTATTATTATTATTATTATTATTATTATTATTATTAATAATAATAATAATAATAATAATAATAATAATAATCAGGACTGAGACAGTGCTAATAGTAATCGGATCTCTGGGCCTCGTGAGAAAAGGAATGGACAATTTTACTAACAGTGTCGCAGGTAACATCAACATACAATTTGCCCAGAAGATCCCCCTCCTAGGAACATTCCATATACTAAGAAAAATGCTATCATTTAAATAACGTTTCTCCTACGAGGCCTCAGGACCATAGTTTGGACCCGGTTCTACAGTAAACATAACATACACAAATGATAGTAATAATAACAATAATAAACATTATGATGCTACACCATACGTAGATCCCATGGCTTAATTTACTGATGCTCGTAATATATACATGTTTTTCTTTTTGTTTTTTTTTTTGTTTTTTTTGGCGAGCTAAGATGAGCTACCATAAATATCCTATTCAGAACCATAGATATAATCTTGGCCTGACGCACTTTGCATCTCTGATCATCAGCGTGAGTAGCGGTGGGCGCATTTTTATAAAGTTTGAACGATATGTCAGCAAGATCAGGGGATCTCATAATCCTGAAGAATGAAAAGAAGAAAAACAAAATAACAAACAACAAATAAAATAAAAAAAACAATACTGCCCTGGCTGTGCTGGCAAATATAGAGTGAATATGAAGGAGTGGAAGAAATTAGAATAAAAATACAAAACCCTTGCCCGAGAGCTGTGAAAAATATGAAATATGGTTGGAATTGTGTCCAAAGACATTGAAATCAAGATTAGATGAGTTGGAATTCAAAAGGATAGGTGGAAACTATAGAACGCGTGGCCGTAAATTTGGCAACGGACATTTAGCTGAACGGACATTTAGCCGAACGGACATTTGACCGACGGAGATTTAACCGAAAAAGTACAAGTAAAAATAGTAACATCCAATACTTTAAGTATTTTAATTAGCAGTATTATAAGGTAGAATAGGACTAATAATTTACCACTGAATTTCCAAGTGATTAAAGTTAAAAATTTTCTTATCTCAATATTTGATTATTGAAATTAGTATTCTTTAAAAGTAACTGAGTGCATTTGGGTAAAAAGTAGCACCTAATTATTTAAATTCATATTTAACAGGAAGATAAAAGCTAGTTCATCCCTTTAAAATAATGATCATCAAAGCGAAATTTAAAGCTCTTTCATATCGTAAAACCTTAAGATTTTTACTGTAGTAAAATGTGCTTTTTCTCAAAATATTATAGTAATATTTGAAGAAGAATATAATATATACAGAATAAATTTTTTAAAGAGCCTGTAAAACAACGAAAAATTATAAATTAATACATTAAATAAATATATGTAACACATTACGATAAAGAGTGTCACATACATGTAAGTACGCCACAACATTTTCGGCTAAACGTTGCTGGAATTATCGGGAATAAGGAGACGGTCTTTGGAGATTTTAAAAAACACCTGCCGTCACTCAGTGCTTAAAGGTGACCAGAACACATCTAGTGTGAATGTGAAAATGCATTAATAATAATAATAATAATAATAATAATAATAATAATAATAATAATAATAAATACCCTGATGCCACAGCAAGCTCGGATCTGATGACTGACTGAAAGGATTAGCATGTGCCCATTTTGATTTAAATATATATCCCTCGCTAGTCAATCGCCTGACCATAACCAGTCGGGTATATACATGGCTGAGCAGATGTGGCGGGAAAGGGATAGCCACTGGCCCCTGTGGAATGAAGTGAAAACACACGACAGGGAAGGACACTGGAGAGTTAGAGTTCTGAAAGTATCAGCGCATATGCTACAGTCTGAGGATCTCTTTAGTCGGCCTAGCATAGAAATAAATACAATATGGGAGCTGCTAACAAAGAAAGAATACACATGACAGCACGTCTTCAACCACAGCAGCAGCAGCAACAATTGCAACATAATCAGCAGTTAGGTTAGGTTTATGGTTCCAAGTTCACGACAACGTCAAGGTGGATTAAAACTTTGGTTTGTGATTTGATGATTGTGAGTTCATTCCCTGTGTCAGACAATGTGTATTTGCGCTCAGTGGAAACGGGTGAACAATAACTGAGCAGCACTAAATAAAAATAATAACTAGACGATAGGACTAGACATGAGCAGTGGAACGAAAACAGTTTGCCCCCACAGATTAAATAAAAAGGTTCTGTTCAGAATTCCCAGTAGATTACCCAGATCGATATACACCTGATGAAGGACGCAGAGTACAACGGCCAAGACGTTGTGATAATAACAAAAAAGATGAGGATATTAGTTCGAATATAGTGTAAATTAGGATAAATCCTCATCTCAGAAATGGTCTTGGACAAAGGGATTGGGCATGAACGATGCTCCCTGTGGTGGGGAGGAATGAAAGAGAAAAGAAAATATATAACATATATATAATAAGCAAATAGTATTATGTCGGGATCGTAAATAAATTAAAATTAATATTGAATAGATTTTAAGGTAATGTTAAATCTGAAAGTTATTAGGAGTTATAAGAAAGAAAGAAAGAAAGAAAGAAAGAAAGAAAGAAAAAAAGAAGGAAGGAAGAAAAAGAAAAAAAAGAAAGCAGTAAAAAAATGAAGACTTAGAAAGAAAGAAAGAAAGAAAGAAAGAAGTAGAGAAATATAGAATTAGAAGGAAAGAGAGAAATAAAAAAAAGAAAGAAAGAAGCAGGAGAAAAATGAAGACGTAGAAAGAAAGAAGTAGAAAAATACAGAATTAGAAAGAAAAAAAGAAAAAGCAGTAGAGAAATGAATAATTAGAAAGAAAGAAAGAAAGAAAGAAAGAAAGAAGCAGAGTTTTGTGACGTATGGTGGCCATTAATAATTAAGTATAACTCAAGACTTCAATGTTAAGATAAAGCAGTTTACAACCACAAATAAATACTTAAAAGAACAAAGAAGTAAAAGTCAACCAAAGATAATCAACCATTTCAGTGAATACCTTGTTAGTAGTACGGCTCAATTTAACGTCGGTTAAATCCCAAATCATCGACACACACTAATTCACACTAATTCGACTGGATAGTTTCATTCAATAGTTACTCAATAATCACCGCAGTCAGTAGCCTGACATCACTACTTATACACCTGTTGGAAAAAAATATATTCCTATGTCCAAAGTATCACGCTCGAATTTCGGTGTCGGTAATTACTCATTTTCTTCCTATATGACACAGAGAAAGAAAGTAAGCAGAGAAATTAAGAATAAAAAAACAAAGAGAAAAAGAAGGATGTACAGAAATGCAGAATTAGAAAGAAAGAAGAAACAACAAAAGGAAGCCGTATGGAAATGAAGAACTAGAAAGAAAGAAAGAAAGAAAGAAGTTGAGAAATTAAAAAGTAGAAAAAAAGAATGAAAAATGAGAAAAAATGAAAGAAAACAAGAAAGACGTAAAGTAATTAAGAAGCGAAAGAAAGAAAGAAAGAAAGAAAAAAAGAAAGAAAAAAAGAAAGACATGTAAAATAAGAAAAAAGATGTAAAGAATTAAAAAAAAACTAGAAAGAAAAAAGAAAGACAGAAAGGAAGAAATTAATAAGTAAGATTAAATAAAGAAATGGACAATGGAAATAGAAAGAAAGAAGGAAAGAAGGAGAAGAAAGAAAGAAAGAAAGAAAGAAAGAAAGAAAGAAAGAAAGGAAAGAAAGAAAGAAAGAAAGAAAGAAAGAAGGAAAGAAAGAATCTTATTAACGTTAAAAAAGAAGGAAAAAAATCAGAAGGGGTAAAAAAGGACCGCGAAAACTGAAAGTAAAAGAAAAGAAAAGAAAGAAAGAAAAAAAATAAAGAAATGCAAGAAGAAAAAGAAAGAAAGAGAAAACGATTTTATCTTTTTATTTGGTGGTGGGGTATTATTTACCGATTTATTTATCCCCTCCACCCACACTTTCTAGTTTTTAACTATGTTTTCTCGATCTTTCTTTTCCCCTTTACAATTTTCACACGTTTCTTTTACGTTTTTGTTCTTTTTTGTTAGGTTGGTGCAAAAATAATGACGTAATAATGTCGTTTTTTGACGTATTTTTTAACGTCAAAAACGACATTATTACGTCGTTATTTTTGCACCAACCTAATAGTTAATAAATGTTACTTAGTGCAACACGGGACTTTATTTATTTCTTTTTTCTAGTTGTACTATTTTTCTCTCTTTCTTATCTTTTCTTTCTCTCTTTCTTATCTTTTCTCTCTTTCTTTCTTTCTTTTTCCAGCAACAACAAAGCCTAATTACAAAGTGCAATAAAAAAAACAAAAAAAACAATAATAAAATTACAAAGACGAACAAAAACAAAATGGCAAATCTGATAACAAATTCCTTTTTCTTGAGTCATCTGGTAAATGTCAGTCGAACTTTTAATATTATTTGTCCGTGTGTATTTGTGAGTTCGGAGTGGGGAGGGAGAGGACTGCAAATGTGGGGTAGGGGTTCTCTTCTTTTCAGGGTAGTAGGAGGTAGACAACCTTTACTAGGATTCCTGTTCCGAATTTTTACATTTCATTCAAGGGACCGAGCGAACTACGTAAAATGTATCGGAAGAAAGAAAGGAAGAAAAGAAAAAAGAAGGAAAGAAAGAAAGAAGAAAATAAAAAAGGATAGAGAGAATATGATTAGAGAGATATATGAATGAAAAAGAGAGAAAGAATATGCTTTAAAAATTAAATGGGAAGTCTTTAGATAGAGAAAAACATGAGTAAAAAAGCATGAAAAAAGGAAAGAAAGAAAAGGAAAAAGAAATAAACAAAGAAAAGAAATAAAAAAGAAGGAAGAAACAAACCAATCAAGAAAGAAAGAAGAACAAAGAAAGATAGAGAGAAAGAAAATGAAAAGAAAACCAAAGAATAAAAGAAAAAAAAAACAAAAGAAAGAAAAATAAAAATAAAGGATAAGAAAGAACGAAAGAAAGAAAGCGAGAAAGAAAGAAACATAGTTATAAATGAAAAAATCGACAATAAGAATCGAAAACAATTTCTCTGTCATTCATAGCAGGCAAATAAATAATTCGTAAGAAATTCTAATTTTTTTCTTATATTCTCATATTTAATTACGCAAAAATAAAAATAAAAAAATAAAAAAATAACGAGCAGGAATTAAAAGAGCATCATCTTTAAATAAATAAAAGGAAAAAATTCTATCCGACCTTATTTAATAGATTGATTTTCTGAAAGTCGAATTTGCGAAGGTATCGATAATGTAAGATTTAATATCAGAAAAAAATGATATGCAACGATATTTTATTACATTTTCTTTCCGCCATCTCCTGATTTATCATTATATTATTATTATTATTATTATTATTATTATTATTATTATTAATATTATTGATAATAATAATAATACCATCATGATGATAGCCTTTGATTTTTGGTGTTATGGCCTTAGGTTTCCTCCAGAGACCTAAGGCCATAAATGGCATTATGACATTTTCCACTGTAAAAAATATCCTAAGAGCATACATTTTTCGTAAGGCGTGAGCTGCACTTGTGAGAACACTTTTTTGCATTTCTTTAAGGCTTGGGCATCAATGAGTCTATCGGAACCTTTTCCAATCAAACCAAGGATTCCAACCACTACTGGAATTATTGATATTTTGATGTTCCACATTTTTGAGATTTCCACTTTAAGATACTTGTATTTTCATAGTTTTTGAAGATCTTCAAAGATACATTACAATCTGCAGGAAAATTATTATTATTATTATTATTATTATTATTATTATTATTATTATTATTTTTGTTGTTGTTGTTGTTGTTGTTGTTGTTGTTCATACCAATTCACCTTCTTGTTTTTAGCTTTTCCATTTGTATTTAGTTTTTCCTTTCTCAGTCAATCGCCTTCCTTTCATTTCTCTTTCAATCTGCCAGTCTTCTCTTTTTTCCACGTTCATTTATTTCCCTTCGTCTATTTCTCCTTTCAATTCACCATCTTTATCTTTTTTTTTTCTATCCTTCATCTTCGTCCGCTCTAATCCGAACACGTTCTCCTCTTGCCCCAATGTTAAATTTATCTCCTTCCATTTGTCTCTCTTTCCATTGATCTTCGTTCTCTTCCCCAGTCATTCTCCTCGTGCTCTTTCTAATCTTTTCAACTTCTTCTTCTTCTTCTGTCAATCGTACTCTCTTCCTCTCTCTGATCCCAATCGTCTTCTGTCTCTCTACTCTCTGTCGACTCTCTACTCTCAACAATTTATTCTCTACTTTCGACTTTCTACTCCCTACTCTCAACCTTCGAGTCTGTACTCTCTACTCTTGACTCTTTACTTTCTAGTCTCAAATCTCTACTCTCTACTCTTGACTTGTCTCTTTCCTTTGTCCCCCCACTTTCAAATTTTTACGTTCTTGTGGAATTAATAAACATTAAACACTTCAAATACATTGTTGTATGGATCCCTTATAACAAATTCAGTATAGGACATAAAGAAATAGAATAAGCTGTGTTCGGGGAAGTTTCACCCAACACCGCAACCTAAAATCTTTGAACCTAAAACTTCGAGTCATATTCTTAAAGAGCCTCGTCAGATCCAACCGTTCCACCATTGTCTAAACTGTCAGTTATATACAAACGTTTCCTCAAAGCAATGACTAAAAATGGCTACAGGTGAATGAACTCTGGAGGAATACCCTTCTTCAGATTACATTGCTACGCAATCGCAATAAACTATACCAAATAATAGAAACCAAACATTTGAAGACTTTCAACATCAACAACAACTAACAATGGTAGCACATGTACCCCGAAAGGAAAATAAAGATATAATGAAGATGTGAACTTTATACATTATTTTAAACAGGTTAGGAAGGAAACCACTATGAATAGCAGAAAGAGCGATAATAGTTAGTGGCCACGAGAAACTTTTTTTGATACAACTGTTAAAAGATAATTTTATAAATTTCAACCGGCAGTAAAGATACCTCTTTGTTCAATGAATGGCAGATGTTTCCTGCAGGGAAACGATTAATCTCACCAATATTATTACTATTAGTTTATTTTGTTCTTCATTTTAATATATTTCCTTCTTATTTCTTATTTTACATCGTTTTCGTCTTCATAATTTTGACTTACTATAGAAGGAGACACAGTAGAGTAATGGATTGCGACGTTCGAATTCCAGTCGAGATCATCACATTAACTTACGTGTTAACCTTCGAAAAGGTATGAAATCAACTCTATTTCCCACCAGCTATGGGTAAATAATAGGACAGACTGGATTTTATAGCCTTGGAGAATGAAAACCCTGAATTCAAAACAGCAAGTAGCCCTGGCGGAGCACAAACTAAAGAAAGGATCGTTCACATTGAGTCGATGATCCCGAATATTTTTTAACTGTTTTTTCATCCATTTCATAATTTCCGTTTTATTCGACATTTTCGTTATTTTTTTTTATTTTTTTTATATAATTTTCCTTCATTTCTATTTACGTTTAAAACTTGTCTAACCTTTCCGCCTTTCTCGTTGATGTTACTTCGGGGTTCAGCTACACAGCGAATTCAGTGGTACCATTTATCTTTTAATATTTCTTGATAGTTTAAGTATTTTTATATACGTTCTCCACCAATCCTTTCATTCAACGAGACACATTCATGTTTTTCAATATGAGCTGAAAAAAAAAAGCTTATGCCATTATCAGATGGATTCGAATGAGTTTGATGCAGTTTGTCAACAACACTGTATAGTTAAAAGCAATTCTTTTTCTTTCTAAAACTATAAATCTTTTCGTTTGCTTCTGTTTTTAATTTTTCTTTTGACCAAATTCTGGCAGGTAACACTATTTATGCATTTCCTTTTATATTCAATGTCCTTTCCGAGCGTAACAGATTTTTCCTTTATTTAAGTTGAGTCATGAATAATTTCCGTTTTTGTTTGTCAATCTCATTCTTCAAAAGCTAAAAGTACAATTCCATTTTATCCAATTTTTATATTCACCATAATTTGGCCACTAATCAAGCAGTTCGTCTATGTCTTTTGAATAAATTCCTGCAGGTTTTGATGTTAGAATGTTTTCGACAAACTCTTGAATTAAATGATACAAGCACATGTAAATGACTCACAAGCAACACACAGAAATACGCTTATACACGGATTATAGGAGCAACATCAAAGATCTAAATCAAGGGTTAACTGTTCTTCAACTTGATCAGGGCAAACTATGGAACTCGTGCTACGCATGACACGCCAAACAATTTCCAATGGCACGCTGTCCCAAATGACATCACGAAATCCAAACCAATAATAACTATTAGGTTGGTGCAAAAATAATGTCGTCTTCTCACATAGTAACATATGTGAGAAAACGACATTATTTTTGCACCAACCTAATACAACACAAAGAAGATATTTAGCTTTTTCAAAACTGCTTATGCGTTGGACTCCCATTAATAATAAAAACTTAAAAAAAAAAAAAACTTTTAAAAACAGTTTATTTTATTTATGCGGTTTACACATTATTGTATATATTAATATGTAAAATATATTGTAGAACAGGTATATTGATATTGGTTTGTATAAAAATACGTATGCTGTTGGCAGACTGAATGATTTTAAAACCCTAAGTTGGCACATAGTCAGCAAAATGTTGCCGACCCCTGATCTAGATGACTGAAGTCTGGTAGTTGATCTCTCCTCTGACCTTACTCGCACCTATCAAGGGTAGACGAATTGGCTTGTAACATTCAATACCTACTGTTATGAACAATCAAGAATGTTCTCCTCTTGTTTGTAGAACAACAATACAATAAACAGCATTTACTGGGGTAAGGATCCCAGCTAGCGTCCAGCTGGCAGACAAAAATAAAGCAGGTTGTAACTCAATACAATCTCTGCAAACAAACTGATGAATCAAGCTGGTATTTATACAGGAATACCTCCACTCATTTACCAGCAGCCAATCACAGCCCAAGCAATGGACTATCCCACTTTAGCACAATGAGATGCTCCATTGCACCATAAATAGCTCTCTTTCTCAAGGTTGAGTTATTATTCACTCAGCTTGCTCCACAACTGAGTGTTTATCTTGACCGCGTGATTGTTCTACATTTTCTTGTTACTCTCCTCTCTGAGAGAGCTATTTCTGTTTACTGGGACTATAAAAGGACACTATACGCGAACCTGGTATTCTCTGTTAAATAAAGCTTTCTTAAAGCCTACTTGCGTAATTTTGTCATTACACCTACAAAAATCAAACTAGTAACATTTCAGAGCAGTCCTGAGTTTCTCTAGTCATGATGCATGGTATAAATCAGGATACATGCCTGGAACATCTATTGGGACTCGAGCTCCCACTAGACCGGGATCCCGTGACGATGCCTCCCCGATCACTACAAATTTAACGCCTTCAAGTTGAGGCTCGAACGTTATCTATCCTACTATTCATAATATGCAATTCTTACTCCCTCACTGTACGCCGTCACCGCATCCGCATTTAGTAACCCTCTACCTTGAGCGCCCCTTGTATTGGGCGAAGAATAGTAAAAAATATATCATATACACGCATGCAAAGTCACACGGAGACAGTGTGTGACAGACAAGGAATCAACTATTCTTCTAAATAAATAAACGGTAAATTCTGTCTGAAACAAGGGCCACACCTGCTCTATCCCGGGATTAAAAATCTGCCCTTCATCTGGTGCTTGAAAATCCAAGTTGGGACTTGTGCCCTAATGAGGAGGGAACAATTAAAAATTCAAATTTTAAAATAACAGAAAATAATTGATGAATTTAAAAAATTTAAATTTATTTAGTTGTTTAAAGTAACGCAAAATCTAAATAAATTTGTTTTAAATTCAATTTAAAATATCTCCAAAACTTTGTGAATTGAGGGAATCATTTTTCTTTCTTCAAAATGCCGAAAGATCAGAGTTAAAGTGAGAGGTTACATGACGTGAGGTTTTGAAGTTCTGCAGAGTTTTTGATTTGAAGAACAAAAGTCAATTGAAGTTCCATGGAGTTTGTGATTTGCAGAATTCAATTTTCGACCTGGAGTTTCGGCCCAAAATACGAGTTTCGGCCCAAATCGGAGTTTCGTCCCAAATTTGTATTAGAGTTATATCCCGAATTAGAGTTGAAAAAAATGAAAAATGACGCTTTTATCGAGTTATCAGCCTTTCTGCTGAAATCAATGTGCAGTATCTGTCCTCCCCAGCTTAATCTGATTATCTCTCCCATTTCTATCTTCCCTTATTTATTTATTTATTTTTTATTTAAATATTTATTTAAAAATTTAATTATTTAAATAATTTAATTATTTATCTATTTCATTTTCTCACTGAAACTAAGTAATGTCTTTTCCCCTCTTTCTATGCGCGCAAACACAGAATAGCCCATAATTTATGAGGTACTGACAGGACATAACGGTTGTGCTAAGAGAGAGGCAAACACAATTATATTAGGATTATTATTATTTCCTTTGATTTCTGTTGTATACTGATTTCCTTTCGGATCTTAACTAGAAAGCTAAGGTCAGAAAGGGCATCTTGATATTTTCCCCTGAGCATCTTTGAAAAAAAAAAAAAAAAAAAAAACAATCAAAGAACACACACATTTTACATAGATAAAGCCCTTCGTAAGATGTGAGCTGTATTTGTGATTTTTAAAAAAAATTCTTTAAAGCCTAGACTACCAGAGATCGCTTTAATTAGTTTATCGGACCCATTTCCAATCAACCCGAGGGCTCAAACTAAAACTGGAATTATTGATGCCTTCATATGACACATTTTTTTAGATCCTTGTATTTTGACAGTTTTCTGAAGATCTTCAAAGACACATTCCAGTCTGCAGGAACTGGCATGTCAATAAGAAAATAAATTCCGTTTTTTTTTTTGTGGTATTTGATCACGATGTGTAGGCGATCTGCTTTGATGGTTCTATCTGTGTATATTGTAAAGTCCAATAAAATTGTTACTATCTAGGTCCTATCTCTGTAATCTGGTTTAGGCCGTGTTTACACCAGTTTCTTGCAGTTTCCCGTCTGTAAAATTTGCAGATTTTCCAGTGCCGACATTGGCCTACTCAGTCATGCCGAGTTTTATGTTCATTGGGTGTTAATATTAGGTTGGTGCAAAAATAATGTCGTTTTCTCACATATGTTACTATGTGAGAAAACGTCATTATTTTTGCACCAACCTAATACCACGCAATCTGACACAAGATGGTCAATCCTTTCTGCACATTTATTACAGAATCTGCATTTCGGGCTAACATAATTTTTGAGTATGTGTGCATGGTAATTTCTAGTTAGTAAACATTTGTCCTGTGCAGCAAGAATGAAACCCCCGGTTTCAAATTCCAACCATACACTACGTAACCACTGACGGAACGCGGTTTGTCTATATTAGATTGTTTTTGTATGGGTAAATGAAGAAACTTATCTTCCTATCGTTTCTGTGTCCATTGTATTTGCTTTTGTTTTCTTTTTTTAGGCTCTTTGCTGCTACCGTAGTTTATGGTTTACTTGTACTTCTTCACCCAATTGAAATTCCATTTTGAATTTGTTGTCTTCTTTTATTACTGAATTATTATTACTGTTGTTGATGTTCCTAGAACTGCAGATTGTTAGCCTTTCTACTGTAACTACATGTGTATTTCAAGCTTCTTAAATTCTACTTCATTTTCATAGAATTCCCGAGTTCCGTTTTCTTCATTATTGCTATTTTGCGATTATTACAACGAAAGAGGCTAAAAAAAGCAACAGTATCAAAATAGAAATTGCTGAATCGGCCCAAGTAATGTTCAAAGCAAATGAAGAAAATGAAAAAAAGATCAAAGCGCTTAGGAATCTGCAAAAGCAAACAGTCGCTATTCGAGGAAGAAAAAGATTTCAAAAACAAAACGCGCCATCTTCTAATTTGTCTTTTGAGGTCATGCAATGCATGAATTCAGTTTTGATCCAATAAATAAATAAATAAATAAATAAATAAATAAATAAAAAAAAAATAAAAAAAAAAAAAAAAATAAAATAAAATAAAATAAAATAAAATATCATAAAAGATTTCCTTCGCGTATTTTCTTGAAGACATTATTTTCCTTGATTCTTGGATTATGTGCGTTTTTCATTCATTTCTAATTTGTATTTGATTCCACTTTATGTTCTGACACCATTATTTGGAGGGCAAGTTTCTTTTTTTTTTTTCATTTTCTCATTTCTTATGTTTTCTTTCTTTCCTTCGAGTTTCTTCTTATTTCCTTTTCTTTCTTTTTCATTTATTTTACTATTATTTCTTTTCTTTTTGATTTTCCCATTCCCATCTTTACATACTCATTTTCTTTCTTTCTTTCTGTTTTATTAACCATTGTTTCTTTCTTTCTTAAATTTTCTCATTTTTCTCATATTTGTCTTTTTTCTTCATCTTCCAGATTTCTCATTTTCTTTCTTTCTTTCTTTCTATTCTGGTCATTTTTCTCTCTGTGATTCAATCTCGTCTCTCAATTATTTTTTTCCTTTAGATATTTCTTTCTTTCTTTCTTTCTTTCTTTCTTTCTTTCCTTCTATTTCCATTGTCCATTTCTTTATTTAATCTTACTTATTAATTCCTTCCTTTCTGTCTTTCTTTTTTCTTTCTAGTTTTTTTTTAAAATTCTTTACATCTTTTTCTTTCCTTTTTCCTTATTTTTCAATCATCATACCATTATCATTTATTGTTTTTATTCATTCTCTCTCTCTCTCACTCACTCTCTCTCTCTCCCACCTTGTCTTTCTCTTTTCTCTTTAATTATATTACCCCAAGTAAGGCGATAGAGCCACTAAGACGCAAGGGCCGGGATCTAATCCAACTTGGACTAACTCTGAAAACTGCAACCAACGTTTTTTGGCGTTTGGCTGAGATTTGATCACGGCTACGACTAGCTTGGACTGGCTTCGGCCTGGACTAGCTAAGACAGGCCATGACCAGCTTTGACTAAGCTCTGACCAGCTTGGACATGCTATGACCAGTTTTGGACCAGTGGCCCTTAGAGTGGAAACACTCGGGTCTCCCACGTTAAACGACCTTGTGTCACATCTTGACCTTGTGGGAGTCAAGTAAATACCAACTCTGAAAACTGCAAAAATCGGATTGCAAGTATAGCTCAGAAAAAAAGAAAACAATGACTCCTACAAATAGTAAAACACCAAATTTTTGCAAAAATTCCGTTAAGTTTTTTTTTTTAAATACAATTTTCAGAACTAATTCAGAAATGCATCAAGTTCTCCCAAAGTCTATGTTTGATATAGTCAACTTGCTCCTTTAACTAAGCTCAAAGTAAAATGTCATAGGCCGTTAAATCAGAATTCCTGGCTGGCTACTTATACATAAAATAGGGAGTTACTTTTCAATCACCCTTGAGCTTAAACTCGTGAAGACGAGATACCAAGAAACTGTTCCTTTCCAAAATATTTTACCGAACGAATCAATACATTTTCGATCTATCGATTAGACTTTATTAACGACATCTTCGTCCTGGGTATGACGATAAATTAAATCCTACAGCAAGGCCTCTGATGGGGAGGTTTTGAGGAGCGTGGACCCAAATCTTTATTGATGAATTTTCCAGCCCTACCCTGGCCCTTGGCGGCAAAACCTGTTAGAGACGCAACTATGAGCAAATAACTCGGATCAAGACCCTATGAAAGTATAAACATAGATTTTTATAGTAAAAACACCAATACGTTTTTGAAAAAAAAAAAATTCCAGCAATACATTTGATTGTCGACAAAAAACCACTTTACAAAAATACGTCACTGAAACCTGATCTACAAACTGACTTCTTACAAATACTTATTCTCTTCATGAGAACCTATCCTAAAAATCTTGCCAGCATTAAATCAACCATTTGGGGTTGATATGTCGTAAAACAAAATAAACAAAACGAATCAATAAAATCCTTGTAAAAATATATTACCTATTCTTGTAAATAAAGTAAACAGTCTACAACTGAATTTATTTATTAGTCAGTAAGAAACCATACATTACCGTTTCTTGATATCATGTTAAATTTTAATGATAGTGATCACTGATCCCTATCGACAATTCCCTAACAAAAATGATCTAAAAAATTTCTACTTGTATCACAACAAAATAAAATCCGCTATAATTGCAACTTTAAACAAATTAAATTGTAGTCAGCAGTATTTACAGGATGGAGAAAATACATTCAATGCAAATAAGAAAGGTTACAACGTCCACCAAAATAAATGAAAATAGTACAAATAACAAAGCACAACTCAAAAACGACAATAAATGAAGAGACGTTATTTAAATTTAATTTAAAATATATCACAACTAGAAAAACAATATTTGTCTATATTTATGAGATGAGCGATAGTAATTATTTAAATTATTTAAATCGTTCGGGCTGTTGTCCTCCTCTTTATTGCCATATTTATATTTGAATATGCAAATAATGTAAATAATTACATAATAAGACAATTAACCGGGAATCAGAAAATGATTAAAATAAATGAATACTACTTGGATTAAAATCGAAAATAATTTTCTAAGTTGAAAATATATTGAAAGTGAACTAATTACGGAAACCTTAACAGTGAATTTACGTTCACAATTAGGCAGCTTATATTCCCTCTTTACAAAACTACGACTGAGACAATGAGTGATAATTAAACGAATAGTGATAAAAAGCAAAATGATCATAGCTAATTTAAATATTTAATATCTTTAGTATCTTTAATATTTGCGATTTTCGGCCCCACCCACAGCCTTTCACTTCATATAGAAAACTAATTTCATAAAATCGTGTTGTTAGAGCGAAACACTTCATATATAACTTTTCCTCAATTTTGTGACTCTATTTGTCGTATGTGTGCGTTCGTGCGTGTGTGTGTGTGTGCGTATATATATATATATATATATATATATATATATATATATATATATATATTGGTTGGATTGATGTGAGTTTGTGACCTTGATTTCACGCTTTTGCGATTGTCTTGTCTGACGATCGCAAAAGCGTGAAACCCAGGGTCGCAAACCAATATATATATATATATATATATATATATATATATATATATATATCCAACCAAATATGTTAGCTCTATCTCTGATATTGAGCGCTTTCTAATAAGTACCGCGCATATAATATATAAATAATTATATATATATATATATTTATATATATATATATATATATATATATTAATAAAAGGGATATTAAGTGTATATTAATAAATATACATATTAGCCCTCACCAATATCTCACCTTAAAGAACCAGTAGTCTCCCTTTATGTTTAATATAAAAAATAATAAAATAATTTCTTTTATATATATATATATATATATATATATATATATATATATATATATATATATATAAATCCCATTTATTTTAAATGCCAAATATATTTCTAAAATGAAAAAAAATGTAACAGATATTTTTATTAAAATTTAAATTATATAAATGGAAGCACCTGAAGGTTGCGTTGTGTTAGCAGTGGGTGGGGGGTATGTATAATTATTGATATATACTTAATAGTTCACCAGCATTATATTATATATATATATATATATATATATATATATATATATATATATATATATCGCACATATAATGCTGGTGATATATATATATTTGG
Organism: Acanthosepion lycidas; assembly: GCA_963932145.1. Lineage (NCBI taxonomy): Eukaryota > Metazoa > Mollusca > Cephalopoda > Sepiida > Sepiidae > Acanthosepion > Acanthosepion lycidas. The sequence goes on along the minus strand of OZ010580.1, from coordinate 67,569,470 downwards.
TAATTAGTATGGATAATGAACGTCAAGGGGGGGGGCATTTTTTTTCTTTCATGGAGGAAATCTATAATATAATTCTGCTTTGTACGCACTTTGATATCAGGCGCTATTTTGCCAGCCTTTCCTTTCTGCTGTTATATGAAAAAAAAAGCAATATCTTTATGGTTTATTAACGGAAAACTTTCTAAAACTTCTGCCGTGCCATCAGCATTCGCCTCTGACGTCATAGAGAAAGAAAAGAAAGCACACGCATATATATATATATATATATATATATATATATATATATATATAATGTTTGTGTAGGTAGAGTGGTTCGTTGAAAGAGATTAGAAAACTTAATAATAATAATAATAATATACAATATTGTATATTGTTGGGTCAATGAACAAATACAAGCAAGATGAGAATATACAGGTTGCGATGAATAAATTGTCGTCTAAATGACGCAAAGATGAAAATAAAACTGACATCACATTTTAAAATATATATTTACCAAAATTACACAAAAATATTTTGAAATACTAAAGAATAAATTTATTCAATAAAATCGCTATTGGCTTGAATCACGGCCTCTAGATGTCTTTTGAATCTCTTGCAACTCTGCTGTAGAGTCTCCTTATTTAAGTTGGTGAATACTGCCATAATCCTTGCCTTTAGTTCATCATTGGTGTTACAAGGAGTTTTTGTTGATCTCTCGCTTAACTGTGCCCCACACATAATAATAATCAATGGGGTGGCAATCTGGGGAGTTAGGTGGCCAGATGTAAGGGGTAATGTAGTCGCAGAAATTGTCTGATATCCACGACTGGGTTCTCCTGGTTGTGTTTAGAGTCTTGTTGTCAGACATAGGGTCTTCCAGCAGCCACACTTTTGACCCAAAACTGCACTCCATCTTCATGTAGGTGTCTGTGTTGATTCTAAGGCCCTCACCAACAAATTAGGGAGCTCTTTTCTTATCAAAACAATCAGAGTTATTTTTCCAAGCTGCCGTACTTTAGTAATCACCATTAGACTCATCCAATTCTGCATTGTCCTCAGATTGACAACCAGAAACACGGAAATGTTCGTATTGGAGCTTCCGACGCGAATACCAAGCAGTACAGCAGCATGCTGTTTCCAAATATATGGTGGAGTGAATTGCGTTATAGTGCTCTTTTTCTCACAAACAATTCCCAACTGACCTTTCTATACTGTGCGGTCGACAAAATCAAGAACACGCGCGAAATTAAAAAATATAAAATGGGGACAATTTACCCATCGCACGCTGTATATACGAGTGACTTGAAATTGATTTCCATCAAATGTGAGAACGCTGTTATTAAGAATCAGTCGCGTAACTAAACTAACTAAACAGAACAATCCTTGAAAATCTATGTAACAGCAGTCAAGAGTAACTGGAAAAAATGCTGAAAAATAAAAGTTAATAGGAATGTTGACAAATTTACCGATAACACACACACACACACACACACACACACACAAAACTATTCGGAAATTTTAAGATTTAATTAAAAACTTGGTGGACAGAAATTGCTCACATTATTTAAAAAAAAACAAAAAAAACATGAGAGAATTCTTGCTGCCGAAATACAGCTTTAGATTTTTAAAATAAAATGGACGTCATTATTTAACCTTTAGGTAATCGTTGGCAAAGCAAAAAAAAAAAAAACCCAAAAAAAAACAAACAACAACAACAACAAAAAAAAAACACAATTGAAGACGTATTAATAATAAATGAGGAGGGAAAGTTGAAACGTTATTAAAATAAATTTTAATTGTAAATAAATTAACGACTAAAAAACTAGGGAGTTTCAAAAGAGTATAAAATAGAAAAAAAAAGTCACTCACAATCCCTCGATGAAACGTAAAGAACGAATAAAATGTTTACATATACACGGCTGATGAAATTTGACGTAAACAGCCTGAAGGACTCGGAGATGGTGAACCGAGCAATCACTATGTAAGATGGAAAAAATGTGTCATCATAATCGGCGGCACAGTCAGGGTTGTCCAGCAAATGATGCCCATTAGAGGAGTCATAAGCTGCTTGGTTAATTCTTCGATTGTGTTTTTTTTACTACGCTAAAGATTACCTTTTGAAAAAGCGTTGGCCGAAAAGGTCCTAAATGTTAAATAATGACGACCATTTTATATAAATATATGTGTGTGTGTGTGTGTGTGCGTATGTGTGTTTGTGTGTGTGTATGAGAGAGAGAGAGGGGGTTAGGTGTGTGTGTGTGTATATGTATGTATGTATAGAAATTGTAGTGTCGGCAGAGGAATCGAAACACGTCAATGTTGTCTTTACACTTGATTTGAAGATAGATTTGGAGCCTCTGACAATCACCAATCAATGTTGACACACTGTTTATCTGTATATATATATATATATATATATATATATATATATATAAACGTTCTATCTGCGATTTTGAGCACTCTTCCTCCTATGATCATAGCAAATTTTAAACAATATATATATATATATATATATATGAAGAGAGAGAGAGAGAATTTCATTACTTTAAAATGAAGATTCTTTTGTAGAATTTTCTTTTTATTTTCTTTCTTTAAAGATTTATATCTTCTGTAATTCGAAATGGTTAAAGCAAAAAATGATTTGAATTTGTTCTCAGAGGGAAAAAAAGCAAAAATTCCGAGATCAGTTTCTTTATAAAAGTGTCAAGATTTCAATATTTTTCCTTCTGACCTAAATTAATTACCGACGGTTTTGATTTCTTGTTTAAACGAATTTGTTTCCTTGAATTCGTCCGCTTTTTTCTTTAAATTCTTATATTCTTTTCATTCTTATATTCTTTTCATTCTTATATTCTTTTTATTCTTATATTCGTTTTATTCTTATATTCATAACGAATAAGTGTGGAACAAGGTATTTATTTGTTTTGTTTTAAAAAAAAAAGAAAGGCTATAAGTAAAATTTATAAATAAATAAATAATTCCACATCAATAAATTTCACGAGTTATTTTAAGGAACATTTAAGTCATAAACCAAATCATTGCCGTTGTTCTTTGATGATTTTATTTCGATTCATTAATTCCTAGTTTTCTTTCATTTAGTCTGTTTTGTTATTTGTTTCAACTTCGTTAAATCTTTTCTTCGTGTATTTATTACCCTTTTTTTTAAACAGCATTAAAACATGGCTTATATTTATCGATCCTACTCTTTTTCTATAGTCTTTATATGTGGACATTATTTTTATCATCGATTTATAGCTATGAATACAATTTTTCAAACATCTATCTATCTATCTATCTATCTATCTATCTATCTATCTATCTATATATATATATATATATATATATATATATATATATCAGTCTGTTCAGATCTATCTATCTATCTATCTATCTATCTCATTCTGTTCATTATCTATCTATCTATCTATCTATCTATCTATCTATCTATCTCAGTTTGTTCTTGATGTAATGAATATGCATACATCTGGGTTCCCCCTCACAGTAATATGATTGGCTGGTGTCAACCATAAATACAGACTGATGTGGAGATACATGGACGACGCCTAGTGTGTTCCTACGCCTATTGCCTACCAGTACGACGAGGACCAGTCCATTACGGTGACCTGCAAGATTATCCTACCCGGTTACAATAGTCCAAAACCACTTAGCGAATTCGAGCAAATATATCCCTTTCCCGGACATATCAGTTTTTTTTTATCTATCTATCTATCTATCTATCTATCTATCTATCTATCTATCTATCTATTTAAACATTGACTATCGACTCATTAAACGAGTATGATCACAGTTGACAAATCTCATCTATGTCGTTTGGGAACAGCAATGGCTCTTGAATCTTGCGTGTTTTGTAAAGTACATTCAGTAGGTTCGTGGGTCATGTGATGGGTGACCACCGGAGCTGCTTAGGAGGTTTTCTGACACACCCTGTACGATAAGTTATTCCCAGTGTAGTACTGACCGTAATTTCTGAAAGGTCTACCAATGTGACTTTTTCTGTGTCTAGCGAGGCCTGCATTGGAGAGACATACTATGCCGCATTCATCACCTATAAGTTGGTCGATTGCTGGATCAATGATTTCCCTTTTCCGAGAGGCAAGCTTGACATTTGCTCAACTTATTGCATAGGAAAGGTTGGATGTTGCATAGCTTACCTTTTGTACGATATCACACACACACACACACACACACACACACATACACACACACTCTCTCTCTCTCTTTCTCTCTCTCTGTCCCACACACACATATCTATCTATCTATCTATCTATAGGGTGCGATTGATTAACTTTTGTCTAAATAACACAAAAATGAAAATAACACTGACATCTCATTTTATATATATATATGCAAACACACACACACACACACACACACACACACATATATATATATATATATATATATATATATATATATATATATATATATATATAACCAATGGACCTTTAAGGTTTTTTGTTTTCTGTTTAAATTAATAATTCCTCTGATTTGACATTGAGCTCTCTGGATTACATCCTCCTTGGGATTATCCATACGGATTATCAAACTTTTAGCTCCTTATACAAATAAGTTGACCTATCTTTGAATTACTTTCCGTCGGATTCCTTTAAGAGTTCACGCTTTCAACCAAAATATGGAAAAAATTACGCCGGATTATTCACTCATAAACATCCCTTACCCTTCTGTACAATCGTTTACCATTTCCTTAACTGAAAAAAAATTATTGATCTCATTAAGAGAATGAAATAGAAACTGTATTTCTACTTTAATCCTCAAAACAAACCTAAAAACCAAAATGAAACTTTTAACTTGAAATCCCAAAACACTCCACCTAGTAATAACTTATTAGAACCTTTTGAGCTTGACTTGATTAATTTAATTAAAAATATATCTTTTAAAAACAAATTCAACCCATTCCCATCCCAACACAAAAAGGATATTAGAGATATCAAAAACTCAAATAAATTATGGATCAAAGCTGATAAATCCAAGAATATCTACAAAACTGATCCATCTAAATATCCCCATCTCATTCTAAATAAAATCTCTAGCTCATATAAAATCGACAGAAACTGTAAATCGTTATCCTCTATAAATAAAGAAACTGCTAAATTCGCTTATAAATATAATATTGCTGAAAGAGTGGGTACAACTCACTTGAAAAACGCCTACCTACTTTTTAAGGACTATAAACCAAATTTTCAAAATAATCTGCAGTCCAAACTGACAAATCCTTTCAAATCAGAGTGAGGCCTAATTTCCAAAAATATCCTTAAAAAAATAAACACATCTATATTAGAAAAATACCCTTTAAACCTTTTGAAAGCTTCCTCGGATACCATTAATTGGTTTCAGAATATAAATTCTAAGACTAAAGATTCCTTTATTCAATTAGATATTATCGATTTCTACACTTCCATTTCTAAAAAAAAACTATTAGAAAATAGCTTAGATTTTGCTAAAAACTATACTAAACTACTGACGATGAAATAAAAATTATAATGGCTTCCAGACAGTCTATACTAGTATTTAATGACTCCCTTTGGGTTAAAGAAAGCAATGAAAATTTCGATGTTCCCATGGGAGCATATGATTCAGCCCAAATAGCAGAATTAGTATGTATATACATTTTAGATATTCTAACTACATTCTTAGACCCACAAAATGTAGGGCTGTACAGAGATGATGAACTCATTGTTATACCTAATGCCAATGGCCCTCTAACCTCCAAACTACAGAAGAAATCATTAAGGCCTTCAAATTTCTGGGGTTTAAAATTGACTGATCATCCAACTTAAAAATCGTTAATTTCCTAGATGTTACATTTAATCTCTACAATAACACTTTCAAACCCTTCCACCCCCCCAAAAAAAAACATATACATAAATGTCAACTCGAATCACCCTAAAGTAATTATAAACCAAATTCCTAATACAGTGAACGCCAGAATAAACAAACTATCTTCTAGCCGCAACATTTTTAATGAAAGCAAATTTAAATATAATCAAACTCTCTTAAAGAGTAAATTCCAACAGACATATAGGTTACTATATAGAAAACCAACCAACAACGCCAAATAAATCCAAAAACAGAAAAAGGAAGATCATATGGTTCAACCCTCCATTCTGCAAATTATCCAACATCAATATATGAAAGTACTTCTTAAACCTAATAGCTAAACACTTTAGTAAAAACAAGACTCTGAAAACTTTTTTAATAAAATGAATTTGAAAACTAGTTACTCATGTGTGAACAATGTAGAGAATATTATAAACTCTCCCAATAATAATATTATTACAGAATTTAAGGCTAATAAATTACAAAAACTGGTTCTACAAACTTTTTACTTCTTAATTGTTTTTCATAATATTAATAATGTTAAAAACAGTAATATTGCTTATTTATATTATATTCACACTCTATTTATTTACTTGATTAGTTTGTTGAAAACTTTAAAAATGCTTAAATTAATGTCCAATGTTAACAGCCAAATATAAAAACCTCTGGATTTTCTTTTCAAATTAACCGTAATATGCCCATATATGTTAATTTACCCTTCCTTTTCCTTTCATTCCCCTTTTACAAACTCTCTTTCCCTTTTCGTCTCTTTATCTCGTTTCCTGTGAGATGACTTATTAAATAGGTCAATGTCTGGTCCAAACACCCCTCCCATACACTTAAATATCTTGACAAAAATAGATTTAATATTATTCTTATCTCTCTCTTTCCTCTCTAATTTCGACCGTGTCTTTCATACTCCTCCCCCCTCTCTCTATATATATATATCACCTTACATCAACTTAAAATTACCCCTCAAATGTTTTTTCACTCTTGGAAATGCGGTCTAATGAACCAGGTAAAACTCATATACCTGTAGAAATAAATTATAACCAATGGACCCTTCCCTTAAGGTTGTCGGTTTTCTATTTAAATTAATATATATATATATATATATATATATATATATATATATATATATATATATATAGTAAAGGTAAAAATCCGTCGATATATAATTCAAATGCAACCTAGTAATATCAACTATTAAAATTGATCCACAAAAATAGCTCAGTCTACTTATTATTACGGAGCAGATAATTAGTACATAATAAAATCCAAAATTACTTCATATGAGGAATAAGCTTATTTCGACCGACGAAATTCGTCAATTTTATTCAACACCGGTATAGACAGAGTTACAAAAGCTGCAAAAAAATTACGGGGAAAAACTAATACCGAATTTATACATTTCAATGTTTCAGTCAGACGAAAGCCACGAGGCAGGAGTCAGGGAAGGGTGGAAGGTATTAGTCTTAAATGGAAGAGAATTTATAAAATTAAACCCGGATAACATTAAATTGGGGTTATGTGAAAAATGAAATGTTAATTTGAAAATAAGGGAGGAATAAAAAGCGGTTAAAAAAAAAAGTCATTCCAAAGACAAGTTATATTTAAAAATAAGTCATATTCAAATAATATATATATATATATATATATATATATATATATATATATATATATATATATATATATATATATATGTATTAATATATATATATATATATATATATATATATATATTAAAATATATATCTATTAATACATGTATGCATATATATATATATATATATATATATACATAGATAGATAGATATATGTATGTATATAAAAAGAAAGACATGAACCCACAGAAAAACAAAACAGATTTTAATAAAGACCGCGCCATTATATATACCTTGAAGGATTCCCTTTCAGCCAACACTTTAAAAAAGTTGACGGAATGTTTATATAAATCCATGGCATGATTTAGTTAGAACTTTAGAAAAACGTATGTCTAGCTTTTAGAGTAGGTCTCGAATTTCTGGTTTAGTTCTTATCAGTTCCTCTTGATGTTTTGATCCAATATCTCTATTTCAATTTTTTTTATTTAAATGGTTGTATTTGCGTTATATATGACAGCTTGTCCGAGGTTAAGCAATTTCTTTTGATGGTTTGCTAATTCATAGTGGGAAATATTCATATATTTAACCATTTTGTTCGGAAGATAGATCTTTGATATAAAGCATTCATTTTTTATTTTATTTTTTTTTTTGTGGGCGGCGAATTTTTATCCATTCTGACTTATTGGTAATTTCTGTAACTCTATGTATAATTTGCTTGAGTTTATGAATTGGGAACAAATACAGATAAAATATGGACCAGAATCCGACAGAATGATAGACTAAAGAACAAATAGGAAACATTTATCAATCTAACATATTTCACTTTTATTAATGATGAAGCTTTAATAAAATAATCCTTTAATATTTGTTCTTATCCTGTCATACATACACGCACAAATACATATATATATATATATATATATATATATATATATATATATATATATATATATATATATATATATATATATATATATTAATTAGATTTGCTCCACTTAGTGTATTAAGCATTTTGCTTAGTTATTTTTACTTTACTCGTGTCGGAGGTTTTTTTCTTTGTAATCTGAGCTTGGATTCTGGTCGATCGTTTTCGCCTGAATTACATGTTCTTAGTTCTTTCTTTTTTTATTCCTTATTTTTCCTTGGGTATTGGTTTGTTCATTTACAAGTCAAAACACCTAAGGTTTTTCCGGACCAGTATACTTACTTATATTTATAAGATTATATATATATATCTATATATCTATATCTATATCTATCTATCTATATATTATATATTTATATTATTTTTACTTTCATTTCTAAATAATTAATAATTTTTCAATATTCCTTGTACTGTTTCTCCATGGAGTGGTTGATAATGACGCCGTGAAACAGTATTTTATTTTCAAACATCGTGCGTATGGCTGTATCGTCTGCAATGTTTCGTTAAATTTTTATCGAAATAAATCATTTAGAATTTCGTGAAACAAAATTAGTAATTTATATTCAGTATTTAGCACGTATTTACCTTTTTTTCATTTTAAATAATTTCATCTTTTTTTCCAGATGATTTATTTCTGCTATTTAATTTGATTCATCGTCTGTGAATGTTCAGCGATTATTTTTAATTCGGTATCACCGCAAGGCCGTAAAGCCACTAAAACACAAAAGGTTACAGAGTGTGAAAGAATTAGGAACAGACACATTAATAACGAGCGGGAAGAGTAAACAGTAGGGCAGTATATAGCTATTAACATTGCATTTAAATGTTTGCAGATTAAAGCTTGGAGCCGGAAGGGAGTTCCACAAGAGAGAAGTACAAGAAAAGTAGCTTTTAGTACAGAACTTACGGCTACATCTTACTGTGCTTAAATTCAAAAAGTCTAGGTACCATAGCGAAGTGTTCATCAGAACAAATTACTCTGAAAGTATTTACAGAAAACACACAGAGAGGCCATCTTACGGCGGTGGAAAAGTGATTATTGTAATGTACTTGTAATCTTTGATAAATAAATCTGACAATAAATTTATTGTAATTTACTTGTAATCTCTGATGATGGCTTACGTAAGCCGAAAGCTTAGACAGGAATAAAAATAAAAACATGTATCAACATAGTGATTTTTCATAGTGCTTCAGTGATAATGCTAAAAAGCTTATTCGACAATATGAAAGGAATTTACTTAAAATAAGTAGACAAAACTTGTCTATATTATTTAATGAAACATGCATTAATGATAAAATGATGTATATATATATATATATATATATATATATATATATATATATATATATATATATATATATATATAAACAAATGTTTAGAGGTACAAAATATATATATAATTTTAAAAACAAGGAATGTATTGATTTTAATTTTAAAAGTCTCTAAGGCCCTTTCAACCAACATCTCATCAGGAGGTAATCGTTGGATAATTAATTAACGAAAAGAATAGTAACGACAATAAAGAGCAAAAAGGGGGAACACGCTAAAATAACAAACAAGTGTATATACTTGTAACGAGGGGAGGGGAAATAACGTGTAAATAAATAAGCGAGGGACAGTTAAAATAAAGTATCCCCAAACAGATTAAGAGACTTTACAAATTCCTTCTGCCGGCAGAGAGAAGGTTTCCTTAATCCTATACAGACCGATTCCAATATATATATATATATATATATATATATATATATATATATATATATATATATATATATATATATATATACCAGGTGTACCACCAAATTTGCACAAATTGTGTAAAAGCAAAATTGTTCATTTGTTCGATTAATATTTGAACTGTTGTATCTTACAAATAATTAAGGATATGTTATTGGAGTTCTCCGACGTTTTTGTAACACCATTGTATTCTACTTTAAGCAATAAGAATGTATAATTACTCTCCAAGCTTAGCAGAAGTATCCTGATGAAATCGCTCATAGACAAAAATGGCCTGTTCGTAATTAATTAATTATAGCTAAGGATCTCAAGCCCATGAAGGATTGAAATAAAGTTCAAATATAGACATATCCCAGTGTCACTTTCCAACTTATTTAGAATGATCTTCGCCCTCTCTAACTTTTTAATTTTCTCTCTTGGAGGAACAAGGTGCCTCACACGTTTCACGTACCATATTTTCAAGTCTTTTTCACTGCTCTTTCGACTGTAATAGCTGAAACTCCTCTCTCACGTGCTAAACGTCTTATAGATTGAATTGAATCTTTTCCAATTGATCTCCTTAGCTCTAAGTTTAAATGATAATCTCTCTTGCTGTTATGACCGCCTGATCCAGTTTTCCTCATTACTGTTCCCATTTTTTAAAAGTATTTCACCGTACCCTTGATGGTTCTTGAATAGACGTTGAAGATGGAAATCAGTATGAATGTTGGTACCATTACTGAACGCCTGAATTATCTTTTCCCTCTCACCATTGCACATTTTGGAAGACAGTGGGGCGAACACAAAGTGATTTAACCTTTTCTCTTTCAAGTTAAATAACTCAAATGGTTTTCAAGATGGGGTATACGTCTTATCTGAAAACTGAATGAGTTATTAAAATTTTTAGTGGGAGGGATAAATATTCTGTTACATCTGGCATATATATATATATATATATATATATATATATATATATATATATATATATATATATATATTACTACAAACTATATTTTTAGTGGATAGTCGTATTTAAGTAGACGGCTAAGTTTCTTCTAAACAGCCTTTATTTCGTCTGCTGGCATGCATTTTATGGAAAACATAAAGAAAATGTGCTCAGCGGCATTAATTCAACGTGCGTCACTCTTTATAGAAGGGATCGCCGTTTGATCTGTTGTGCTTTGACCGCTTAGACATATTCAGTTTTATGGATATAAGTTTGTAACTCCGGGTTTCGCGCTTTTGCGATCAGTAGACAAACTTATATTAATATAACTGAACATATATATATATATATATAGATAGATAGATAGATAGATAGATAGATAGATAGATAGATAGATATCTGTGTGTGTGTGTGTGTGTGTGCAAATATATAGAAAAATAGGAAAGAACCGTTAGGTTATTAATCCCAATTTTTATAGTATTTTTGCTGTTATTTTTAAAAACAGTGCTCAATACATAAGTAGAGCCTAAATTATAAGATACCAGAAGTATTGAAACAAAATGGCTATTTTTGTAGTGATATAAAATATTTATATTATAATTTTCGAATAAATTATATTTGCTCTACTCTGTATTGAGCACTCTTTTAATAGTATTTTTTGGTTACTGGAATTTATTCCGTAAATACCAATTCTATACTTGGTCATATATATATATATATATATATATATATATATATATATATATATGTGTGTGTGTGTGTGTGTGTGTGTGAACGCGTTTTCTTTTTCATTTCCTAGACTGTGGTACATTTGAAAGTGCCTGAAATCCATACCACTGGCTGGCCCAAGTCTTGTGAGTGAAATTGTGTCGACAGAACTGTCAATAGTTGCACTAGCAGAAAGTTACTTGTTATCGTAACCAAGAATTGTGCGATTTCCCAGAAACTGTAGCTAAGTTCCGTTCGGCATATTTGTAGTATCAACCACAAGTTGGCTCTGTGGGTGTTGAAAAAACACGAATGTTGTTGAGCAGGCGCCTGCAACATGTTTCATTGAATGTAACAAACAAGAAAAAAATTAATTATTTTTTTCGGTATAAAAATTATCAACAAGAATAATTCGCCATGCAACGCATTTCATTCGACGTCCAGAGCAAGCGCATATAACCTACAATACACTATGGAAAATCAAAATGTAACAACCTCACAATAACCAGTAATGCTTCTGTGAAATCCAAAACATCAGAGCACTAATGTTGTATTTCAATTTCATTGCCTCGTACAAAACTAAAAAATGTGGCAATCCTAATATCAATTAAATCGATCAGACGAAGATATCGGAGAATGGCAAATGACTTCTTATTTCAATAAAGAAGCAATCATACAAACACCCTGCTAACATAAAGCAATTTCTTGTAGGCTATATCGTTGTTCTAAGATCATCCGATTGTAAGGGGCTTAAACTATTTAAAAGCGTTTTACATCAGAGTCCTCTTTTATATTAATTGAGCACTTTTATGCATAAATGTAGTATACCTTAAATATATATATTTTATCACACACACACACACACACACACACATACATATATATATATATATATGAAGAAATACATTTTTAAGGTGTGCTATATTTATGGGATAAAGTGCTCAGTATCAGAGATAGAGGGTATGTGAATATAAAAGTGAACATTGAAATCAACACTCAGAGGCGACACACTGTTTCATGCGAGACGCAATCGTCAGACCACGTGTCCTTTAACAGTTTTATTAGCCGACGCGTTTCGTACAATTTGGACTTTTTCAAGGCAAAAACGAAATGAATTTATTAAAACAAAATAACTATTAACAACAAACAAAATGTCCTTGGCTACTAGAAGAAATTTAGAAAACGCAATTGTATTCATAATGTCAACTGAAAATTACGTCAAGTACTTTCACGTGTTATTTTTATTGTTGTGTTGACGGATTCAACCATTTTCTTTTGATTTCTTTATACACTGGTGTGCGTTTACTTGGGAGAGTAGTAATTCTGTTAGGAAAGGTGAAATAGAGAAAAGGCCTGGGCGTAGATCAATATTTGGATAATATTCAATGGCAGCACTCTCGAGGATTTTACTTCTGAATGAGTTTTTTTCTTTTTTTATGAGTGTAGCATTTTTAAAATCAAAATTTTGATTGAATTCATTTCTATGTATGGCTAGTGCATTAGTTAAGTTGTTTTTTGTGAGGTCTCTTTTGTGCTCCTAAATGCGTTTTTTTTTTAAATTTCTGCTTGTTTCTCCAATATATTGGGAGGAACAGTTTTGGCAATTTATTTTATAAATACCTGCTTCAAAAATATTGCTATGAGTGATTGGGGATCTGAATATATCCATAATGATTGTGTAAGTGCTTGTGACTATTTTAAGATTACTTAGATGGGATACGTTGTTCTGGATAGTGGATGTGACGGAGTTGGTATTATGCATTTGTTTTCATGTATTTATTATTACGAATGTTTTTCATGTATTTATTATAACGAATTATTGAATATGTTTTCTATGTATGTTTCTTCTTTAGGTAAATATTGGGGATTGTCGATTCTTAATGTTCTCAGATAGAAACCTATAATAATTCCAGAGTTAATTTTAGGAGAGTGGTTTGAGTAGAAACTGACCCGGTCATTTTCATTTGTAGCTTTCCTGTAAACGTCAAAATTGAGTTCGTTATTATTTCTGTGTAACATGATATCTAGGAAGGGAAGAGTGTAGTTGATTTCAGTTTCAAAAGTGAAGTTTGTTGTAGGTTCAACGCTGTTAAGTTGGTTGCGAAGATCTGTTAAATTAATATTTTGTGGATATATTATTAGTGAGTTGTCTATGTATCTGAAATAGGAAGAGTTTAGAGGGAGAATGCTTTTGAATGGGTTACTTTCTAGAAACTCTAAAAATAGACAAGCAAGAATGCCGCTGAGAAGAGATGCCATTGATAAACCAAATCTTTGGCAGTAAAGTTGGTTATCAAATGTAATGTTACTTTGTTTTTAATAAATTCATTTCGTTTTTGCCTTGAAAAAGTCCACATTGTACGAAACGCGTCGGCTAATAATACAGTTTTCCTATTGTCTTTTACATTTATACATATTGTCTTTTTCTACAGGCTAACTCTGAGAATTTTTCATATATATATATTGATGCGGGGCCAAAGTCGGGACCACAGAAGGAAAACACGGAACACGGATAAGATGTAAGAAAAATATATTAACAACAGGTTACAGAGATAGGGTAAGCGGAGCTTGATATATGTTAGTGTCCAATACTGGTAGTCGTACGCGGCTCTCACTGTCTCTCTGTGTAGAGTGTTGTGTCGCATACTTAATATAGACCTGGAAGAGTCTATTGTGTAGGTAGTTCCGGTCTGACAATATATATATATATATATATATATATATATATATATATATATATATATATATATATATATATATATATATATATATATAAGAGGTTAATGGTCAGAGTTGAATCAGACCAGGAAATAGTAGCATTAAAAAGTACTCAATAAATGTGTGAAAAAATAAAATAAAATAACATTTTTGAGATTTTAACTTTAAAAATCAGGGGATCATTTGAATCCGCTACCTCGTTTTTCAACCTTACGGTATCCTCAGGCGATCTTTATCAAATGACCTCTTAACGCTTTCTTTTTTAAAAACATATATAAACAAACGCACAACGTTGAGTGTAATAGAGAAGAAGAAGAAGAAAAAGAAGAAGAAGAAGAAGGAGGAGGAGGGGAAGAAGAATGAGGAGGATAAGGAGGGGGAAGAGAAGTAAAGCAATAGTATTAAATGTATCGGTGAAAGGGGTTGAAATGTTCATTTATTTTTTATCCAGCCTCATAGGTGCTTAAGAGGAATTTCCTAATATGTAAACAAGGACTCAAGACTTCGGTCTTCTGGTTCTTGAGTCCTTGCTTACATATTAGGAAATTCCTTTTGAGCTTATAGTGATTTTCCAAGCGTGGCTTAGATGTGGCACAAGGCCGAATGTATATGGTACCCAGTGAAGATCGAAGTCACAACAACAGTAGTAATTGATCTAGCGAGACAAGCTTGCTAACAATTACACACTCTGAGGTGCTCCATTTTAATTAGTAAAATTATATTTACTCTATTAATTCCCTAATTGTATTAAGGAGAATTTGATTATTCCTTTTAAGTTTATATGAGGCTAGATAAAAACAAACGTACCCCCACCGATAGATGTAATACTTATGAATTTATTTATTTATTTATTTATTTATTTATTTATTTATTCCTTCCTTCCTTCCTTCCTTCCTATTACACCCAACGTCGTGCGTTTGTTTATTTATTAAAACAAAAAATAATATAGCGTTCATTATTTTTTAAATAAAGCGTTTAGAGGTCATTTAATAAAAATTGCATGAGGATACCGTATGGTCGGAATCATGGTAGCGGATTCAACTGATCTCCTGATTTTTAAAGTATATATATATATATATATATATATATATATATATATATATATATATATATATATACAAAAAGTAAATTAGTAAAGTTAATGCTATAAAATTTCGATATCCCTTTGCTAACAAAATTTTAAAGATACATTAACCTACCAATCACTCGATGAATGTTATGATCCTTGTCTTTTTAAAATTATAAGATGTATAAGGTCTTTCTTAAATATGCAAGTACCATCAACTGTGCATTCAGTCATCTTCAGGCATGGAAATTATTTTGTTTTTGGTAACTTTACTAATTTACTTTATGTACGAATGATTCTTTGTAATATAAATTGAACTGCATCACATATTTGATTTAAAAGAACTGATCCGACGTGCAAATATTCGGGATAACAACTGAGACATTACAACTATTTAGTCCATGCCACATTGTCTGATAAACTCCTATAATAAAAAATTCTCAAATGACCATATTAGGTAAAAACGCACACCTATACGTATATATATATATATATATATATATATATATATATATATATATATATATATATATACGTATGTATGTATATGTGTATGTATGTATTAGAACAGAAGGTCGTTTTGTTTTTCACCAGATAGCATTTGAACCGCAATTTAATTTCAGGTGGGATTAAAAGGTCTTCTTTCATTTTCGGAAAGGAAATATTCCATACAAATAAGAAAATGATATGCGTACATTTCGTAAGCATCACATCTGGCCTGATGCTACTGCTATGTATTTAGATATTTCTTGATATTATACAAAGAAGAATTTGCAATGTTATGAGTTCTGACCTGGCACCTCTGCTTCAGTCACTTTTTCGTCATCGAAACCTAGGTTCGCTCTGCCTTTTCTATAAATACTTTCATATTAATTGTTGTGATGAACTTTCATCTATGGTATCAAGACTTTATGAATTTAAGCGCAGTACTAGATTAGAAGCAAGTTCTCATCATTTTACAGTTGAAATGGCAAGATATAACCGTAAGTTCTATGTTAACAGTTTCTTCTCTCGCACTTCTCGCTTGTGAATTTTTTCCGGTTCTTGCTTTCCAGTTACATTTGATCTTCAAAAATTTAAATGTAATGTGGATCGTTATCTTCTGTTCTTTTAGTGTTCTCTCTCTTTGATAGTGTTTTTCTTTCTCATATTCTCTCACGGGCATTGAGTGGCTTTATCGCCTTACTTGGGGATGTAATTATTTAAAAAATGTGGTTCGATAGGTTCAGAAGTGGATATTTTTATCTGGAAAGCTGCGAATGATCCAAAAGGACTGCTGTTGCTGATGATGACCAAATCGAAACGTTGATTAACAAATAATTTACGTTATGCGACATTGGACATTGCAAAAATACTACAGATACAAACATTTAACAGAAAAAGATTAATCAGTTTTCGATTCTCTGCTCAACTGCAACAAAAACAACACATTTTTGAAAAGAAAGATCAAAGACGATAAAGAATTAATTATTTATAATAATATGAAGCGAGAATATGTTGTTAAGCATTCGAAAAAACGATCCGTAGCCTTGGCGTAGGTGGCGTATGATCTCCGAGTTCGTCTCTGTTTTCGGGCAGATTGTGACTCAGTTGTGGATCTGTCCATGGACAGATATGCAGATGAAGAACAAAATACTTTTAGGTGCCCGGCACTGGGGAACAGCTGCTCGATGCTGAACCTTCTCATTACACTAGAGGCGGATCTTTGGTCGCCACCGAAACCATCGTATCCGACGGTTGCGGGGGCTTGGGTAATTTCTGTACTTAGCCTGAGTGTACGCGCTCGGATTCCCTACGTGAAGCCTAATCTTGCGTCGCATATCATCTCAGTTGGGGGAGGCAGATGTTTTATTAAAAGGTCTGCTGTTATAAACAGTTAAGAATTTTTTGAACGTGCAGAAATCCAACGCTAATTTTGAATATTTTAGTAATGTAGTAATTCATAATTTCTATTGTGTGTTTTTTTTTTCCGTCGACGTGATATGGTCTATTTGCCCAATAATTTGAGCAATGCCTCAGAAGATTTTAGTGGTCAGTGAGTTAATGCATTTTTAATCTGTCAGCGAAGTGAGTTCGCCATTAATTACATTAACTTTATTGATTTATTCTTTGAATGAATATTTTACAATATTAATTAAGCTGCATTATTTAATAATTAAAAAAAAAGGATTGATCTGCAGTAAAAACAAAAAATATTCTGAAATCTTCTGAGACATTTCTCTAATTATTGGACCAAGAGTCTATGTCACGTCAACAAAGAAAACACTTACAGTAATAGAAATTGTGAATTACTACATTACTACAATATTCAAAAATCTAACGTTGCATTTCTATACGTTCAAAAAAATCTCGACTGTTAATAACAACACTTTTTAATAAAAAATCTTTTCGACAAGTATCACACACACACATACATATATACATATGGAAGGATAGTGGATAGCGGCTAGGATTGAGGAATGCGAGACTCGAGTTCGAATCCAGTCGAATCCATTACATTCACTTACGTGCTAATACCCTTTGGAAAGCAGAGAATAAGAAGTAAATAGCAGATTGGGTTTTAAAGCCTTGGATGGCAACTGGTCTAGGAGACAGACAACTCTGAATTCAAAACCTGCATAGGCTCGTTTGAGGACCTTGTGCACCAGATCTCTCTATTCGACTTTTCAGAAAGTGCGGTTGTTTCTGCACAAAGCCTACACCACTATAATCAAATCATATGTGCTGGTGTCTGGCTGTCGGTTCATAGAAACTGAGATGTTTGATCCTCACACGTCGAAAAACGACGAGAAAGTCCGCCATATATATATATATATATATATATATATATATATATATATATAAGGTAAGTGTATAGCAATAATAATAATAATAATAATAATAATAATAATAACAAGAAGAAGAAACACCAACAATTCCAAAAGTACGAAAGGAACCGTCAAGTGAAGGAAACCATCAACCTTGCAAACCAAGCAATTAAGAAAATAAGAAACAAAATGGAAAGACGGATGAACCAGACAGAAATTATCTTATATACGCGGCCTCGGCAACAATACGTAGAAACAATAGGTGAAAAGTTAAAAACACAACGTAAACGAAGAAGGAAAATGCCAATCTGGAAAGAAAAAAAATAAAAACCGAAATAAATAAACTACGAGGACAATTCTCACTTCTAAGTGAAGTAGACAATGGCTACAAAATGAAAGAAAGTAGAAAGGAGGCAAATAAAACAAAGCCTTGACATAAAGAATTAGTCTGACGTACGAAAAGTTAAAGAGAAGCTGAAACAACAAATTCAAGCGAAGACAGAGAATCAGGCGATATAAAAGAAAAAAGAAAAAAAGAAACAGATTCTTCTGGCAATACGCAAATACTTTCGACTCCATATTCAGTCATGTTCAGGCATGGAAATTATTTTGATTTTGGTAAAATTTGATTGAAAGTAATTGTATATTTAAGAAAGACGCTACACAGCTTATGATTAAAAAAACAAAACAAGGATCATAACATTCATCGAGTGATTAGTAGGTAAAATGCATCTTTAAAATTTTGTTAGCGAAGGGATTTCGCCATTTTATATCATTAACTTTACTAATTCATTTTTTGTATGAATGATTCATTGTAATGTAATATATATATATATATATATATATATATATATATATATATATATTAGTGATAGAGCTAACATATTCAGTTGTATGGATATGAGTTTGTAACCCTGCGTTTCACGCTTTTGCGATCGTCAGGTATTTTACGTTGGGTTTTTAACTTTTCACCTATTGTTTCTGCGTATTGTTGCCGAGGCCGCGTATATAAGATAATTAATTTCTGCCTGGTTCATCGGTCTTTTCAACGTATAGAGGGTCAAACAGCTCAGTTCTTAGAACCAATATCCAGACTACCATTGTAGGGTATCATTTGATTATAGGGGTGAAGGCTAACGCAGAACTAATCCCACTTTTGGTAGTGATGAATACAGATACAGAAAACTGGTGTAAAGCAGGCCACAAGATCCCCAAACGACTCTACGCAGGTTTTTGAATTTCAGTTATCCAAGGCTATATGACCCACTCTGTTCTGCTATTAACCCATAGCTGAGGGTTAGAAGAGATGTATTCTTATCTTTCACAAGTGAATGTAATGAACTGGACTGGAATTCGAACTCATGCCTCAATTTCATCAGCTATCATTATATACCCCACCGTGCCCCATATATATATATATATATATATATATATATATATATATATATATATATATTAAAATTTATTAAGTTTAAGTTATACTATATTTATGAGATAAAGTGCTCAATAACGTTTCTCTTAGATTTCTTTTTAACATTGCTATGACACCGGAAGTCAAGAAGAGGAGGATGTGTGGAAAAACATTCTTACACTTTTAGATAATCTCTGCTCTCAGATCCGTTCAACAACGGGATATGTAGCAATCACCAACTTCTCTTTCAGGCATAATCTACAGCTGCTGCCATTTGTCCTGTCATATCTTACTCCATGAAAATATTCCACTGCACAACTGGACTTCTACTACGTTGTCCTTTAGACCTCTAAACTTAGCAAACCAAATTTGTAACTATAACTGCATCAGACATAAGTTTTTTCTGATGATCGCAAAAGCGTGAAACCCAGGGTTACAAACACATATCCATACAACTGAATATGTTAGGTCTATCACTGATATTGACCGCTTTCCAATAACTACCGTGCATATATAATATATATATAGAGAGAAATTATATATATATATATATATGTGTGTGTGTGTGTGTTTGTGTGTGTCTGTGTGTGTGTATACACACACACTCACACACACACACACACACACACACACACACACACATATATATATATATATATATATATATATATATATATATATATTTCTAAGCTAAATTTATAAAATTTTATCAGGGCTTGTGTCTTGCCTTATCGTTAAGAATGCTGCACTTCTTACCAATGGCAGAAACGATACAAGGTAGAATTTTGAAATCTGATTTTCAGGGCAATAGAATGTTGCCTTTCTGTTGTCATGTTCTAAATGATGGCCTTGTGCCAGACATGTATTATTAGTACATGATAATAAAGTACTGTATGTGATTATATATCGTAGAGTAAACGTCTGTAAAAAGTGTCAGTGGACATCTTTTCCCCATCTTTTGTCGTTAATTGGTCGTAAACTTCATGTCAATAAACTGAAAATATCCTTCTTTTTTTTTCTTTTTCGTTCCCATTGAATTGAAGATGAAGTACTAATAAAGGCGGGGAATAAATAATTGGATTATTGTTGCCTGAAATATAAATCAGATTCTCATTTTGTTCTCCGAGTCTCATTAATTATGTAAATATAACGAACTGATTCCTATCATGAGGCGATGAACGATATTCTGTGGTTTCCCTTTCGATGTGAAGTCTTAAAGCTCATTCAGAATGACAAAAAATGGCGTCATCAGTATCAGCAGATTCTGAAGGGGGTGAAAATTGAAGGAAATTGACGAAAGCAAATAAGAAAGAAAGAAAGAAAGAAAGAAAGAAAGAAAGAATGAATAGGAGTGGATAGAAAGGAAGAGAGAAAGAATAAGGAGAGGAAAAATATCGAATAGAATGAAGAAAAGAGCAAAAATGGAAGAAAGGAAGGATAAATGCTTAAAAAGAAAGGAATCAAAGAAAGAAAAATGGAAGCAAAACACACAAGGAGAAAAGAAAGAAAAGAAGTAGAGAGAAAGAAAAAAGAGAGAAATAATATAAAGTGAAGATTATAATGCCGAAAAACGAGCGAAAATAAGAAATAAGAGAAAAACAAACAACGCATGTATGGACAGAAAGAAGTAATAGAAGAAAAAGAAAGCAATAATGATAGAAGAAAGAAAGAAAGAAAGAAATTCAGAGAAAACAGAAGAGAAAGAACAAGGAGAGGAGAAATATAAAATGAAGAAACGAGCGAAAAATGAAAAAAAAAGAAAGAAACGATAAATGCTTAAAAAGAAAAAAGGGAAGGAAAGAAAGAAAGAAAGAAAAAAGAAAGAAGGAAAGAAAAAAGAAAGAAGGAAAGAAAGAAAGAAAGAAAGAAAGAAAGAAAGATAGAAATTAAGAGAAAACAGAAGAGAAAGAACAAGGAGAGGAGAAATATAAAAGGAAGAAACGAGCGAAAAATGAAA
>OZ010580.1:67500276-67542776 GCA_963932145.1 Acanthosepion lycidas | reverse complement strand
ATAAAACACGCATGTCAACGCCTCTTGCAACCATGTTCACACAAACATGTATATGTACAAAAGCTGAGTATCAGCTACCATGTATTCAATTGTGAAAGCATAATAATATATACTATATTTTTATTACTTCAAAGCTCTCAGGAAAATTTAATTTTCAGCATTAAGGAGTTGATGTGCCATTAAAAAAACATACAATCATTATTCTTAATGCTATTAAGACATTTTTATTATCACAGTGAATCTTTGTAGTAGAGGTACTGAAAATAACATCAATCAGCTGACACATTTTATATTTGTATCAATCCTATACACACACACACACACACACACACACACACACACACACATATATATATATATATATATATATATATATACTGTTAAATATGATAGACAACGAATGTTTATTATGTTTAATCGTGAGCCGTTCTAAGCTTCGTATAGTTGCTTTAATTTCGGGAGAAAAGAAAGACAAAAATTGTCCAACATTTGAATATTTTTATTATGCTATTTCTTGATCTAAGCTTTCGGCTCACATGAGACATCTTCAGACTGGTTATGTGGACATTTAAACAAAGATATTCACCATCGAAAATGATAATCTGTTATGCTGACATAGAAGATTGCTATGCGACTATAACGGTCGCGGAATAGCATATTGACGCGGCTCTAAAACAACGTACCATGTGAGAGAACGAAATATCAACAACAGAACCATATGTTTAGATGCAATGTAATGTGTTGTGACTAACTTGAATTGTAATTTTGTTGAATGTGGATTGCTTTGTTTTTATGTAGGTGGCCTCCAACATCTGAGCGTTTATTTTTACTGTGTCTATGTGTTAGTATTGTTGTGTTATCAACTAATATCTGTACATGGCTATGTTTTTCTAAGAAATGTTGTTTAATAGAACTAAGATCAGAAAGGTGACAGGTAAGTCTACAGGAGAGCGTGGTTGTAGTAAAACCAATATATGTAGCGGGTTTATTATTAGTATCAGAGATACAATTGCTGAATGGGCATGTAAATTGATACACTACATTGGGTTTTGTAGATGATTTAGTTGTGTGGTTGTAGGGTTATTGGAGACAATGGGGTCAATTGTTTTTAATCTTTTTATAATATATGATGAACTTAACTTGTTTATTATTATTAATGGGTTTAATGTTTCTACCTATTATGTTTTTGAGTTTTGTTTCATCATGTCTGTAATGATTGTTCATTTGGTTACAATTGTATAAGTTAATAGTATTAGGTTTATTCTTACGCTATTTTTGTTACAATTATTATTATCAATTTTGTTAGAGGCATTATTAAGTTTATTGAGATAATTTTAATTTGTTGATCAATGACAAAATTAAGGAATCTATTATTAACAAGTGTTTGTTCAGTGTTATGTAATTCTTTATAGAATATGGATTTAGAAGAAGACATTTGTGTTGGATTAAGTTTTTATAACGGCTAACTTATATCGTTGGTGGCATACGCTATTATAGTTAAGAAGACACGAGTTAATGCTCGTAGATTTCCTATATAGAGAAGTAGTAAATTTATGTGTGCTGGAATGGGATTTTATTATTAATATTAATTTCTCGTGCCAATTTGAGGACGAAGTGATTTTCAAATTTGGTTTTAAGATGTGTAATTTGATCAATATTTTTAGCTAAAACGAAAATGTCATCTATGTATCTTACATAAGGCACCTTGAGGAGGTGTAATGGTTAGCGAGCTTGTCTCGCTAGAACATTTGCGGCTGAGTAGTGAGTTCGATCCTCATTGGGTACCCCATATTTCGGCCCTGTGTCACATCTAAGCTATGCTTTGAAAATCTCTATATAGGGGGTTTATTACTGTCATTAAATATTTTATTTTCTAAATGTGGCATATAATAATTAGGAAAAAGGGGCCTAAAGGAGATCCTATCGCAATACCATATGCTTGAGTATATATATAACTTATAGGTCATGAAAAGGTACTTGAGTGGTACATGCTAATAATAATTTTTTAAACAGAAAGTTTAATATTGATGGGAAATTAAAACACAAAGCAAAAGTATGCAATTAAATATTTATTCAACTAAATATGAACCATTTTGTTGCACGCCATTTTTCCTTCAACTTAAAATTCCATCTTCCTAGAATTTTGGTTTCTCGACAAAGAAATCATTAATGTGGGGGTAACACATCCCACCCAAGATGCAAAAATTTTTGCTGGGTCGCCAAAGAAACGTGAGGTCTGGCATAATCCTGATGCAAAACAACTCTTTTCCTGTTTGTCAATTATGGGAACTTTTCTTGAATTACCATCCAGTTGCGAGCAGTACTTTTTCAAAACCAATTGACTAGTTACTTGCCAGAAGCTCATAATACAGGATTCCTTTCCAATCCCACCAGATACAGAGAATGACTTTCTTAAGATGAAGACTTGCTTTTGTGGTGGCTAAAATTGGATCATGTCGCTTACTCCAGGATGCTTTTCGCTGAACATTGTTGCAAACGATCCATTTCTCATCACCAGTAAAATTTACTTAAAAAGGGTGCATTTTCATTGCGTTTATACAGTAAATCACATATGAAATGCAATGCAAATTTAGCGATTTAAGTAAATAAGCTTCACTAAGTGCTCATGGATGGATGATTTTGATAAATTTAGAGTTTCTGCCAAATCCCGCGTTGTGTAATGTGGGTTATTCTCAATCAGTCTTTTGGTCATCATGTGTCGTGTGTGTGTATGTGGCGGAGGTCTGCCTGACTATTCTTCATCAATAAGTCTACAGTCACCAACTCTAAACTTAGCGAACTACTTCCGTACAGTTCTGTCAGCTAAAGCACCTTCACCGTGCAAAGCAGACATCTTTTATGTTGCTTGCGAGGCATTTTTGCCTTTACGGTAACAAAATGCATCAAGTGTCTAAAATGCACCTTATAATCTTCCATTTTCATAGGAATTAAAAAATTGGCACGAATTAAGTCATTTTAAACTTTCTTTCTCAAGAGATAGTTTTGAATCGGAATGTCTTCTAATCGGAAATGTAAGCATTTTATATCTGTCGATAAATTCTGAGTATCGTATATTGATATTATTGTATTAATAATATTATTATATTATACTAGAATTATTAGAAAATCCTCACAGTATTTAGTATTGTTGAAGTTATCCTTAATAGTTTTTGTCGAGATTTACAAACTTTATGTT
Organism: Acanthosepion lycidas; assembly: GCA_963932145.1. Lineage (NCBI taxonomy): Eukaryota > Metazoa > Mollusca > Cephalopoda > Sepiida > Sepiidae > Acanthosepion > Acanthosepion lycidas. The sequence goes on along the minus strand of OZ010580.1, from coordinate 67,539,580 downwards.
TTGCAAAACATTCGATGAAATTTGAATAAGCGGATTTGTTGGAATAATACTTATTAGACGGTTTAATAATTTCTTTAATTTAATTTTATAGGACTCCATGGTAAATAATATTCTTTGAGAAATTTTTTTTTTTTTTCCTTTTTAAGAGCGAAGAATAAATTTCTAGGATTTCTTACTCCTGAGCTTGCAACATACAACTGGTCATGCATAAACCTTTCTTTCAGGAGTCAAATTCCAACTTTTTGAGGTGCTTGGCCTTGTGAATAAACTTTTTGTTTATAGTTCTCGCAAACGCAGGGTGAACGGGAAACTGGATTCTTCTATATAAAGACTTAAAGAAAAGATATGCAAAAAAACCAAAAAACCCAAAAAACCCAAAAAACAATATTACATTTTTATTAAAGAAATATTTGTTATTAAATTGTTTTTAAAATAGTAGAACTTTGTATGTTAAATAATAAATATTTTAACTCTCCCACCTCTCCTCCCGAAAAAAAAAAAAAAATGAAAATTTATTGTGAACTACGCACCCTTGTCAAACCAACTGTACTTTAAATCTTACGTGTTTTCTTTTTCCCCCAAATTAGGTTTCGATCGGTTAATGTACAGCTATTTTAGAGGGTGTGACGGACGGACTAACAGAAGTCAACGAATTTTATATGTAGATTATCAATTTATATTAACTCGCAACACTATTTCCCTATTTGAAATGTCTGGTGCATCTTAATTCTAAATTTAATGATGAGATAATTTTACTGTTAGTTCCACAATAGAACATATATGAAAATTTCCTTTTTGTCGCGTTAAATATTTGAGTTTAGCAAATCTAATAAAATATTACAATAGTCATAAATATGAATGAACGCAATTATTTAAAGAAGTAAGGGGGTACAAATGAAAACATTCTAAATTGATGAAATTTTAATTTCCCTGAAGCAGACGTTAAATACACGAGGTTGTTATCGGCTTTTCTATCTTTTCTTTCTGTCTGTACACATTTTTTTTTATAACCGGCTTACAGCCACATCACCAAAGTTAAGCAAAGTCGAGCCTGGTCTGTACTTATATGGGTGACTGCATTGAAATAACACATACTTTAAGCATGGATATGCGGCTGGTGTAATGGAGAATGGCTCTGAAATGTTAATTTGTTATATACACAACATGCGCAAATACCAGTGACGGAGATGTGAATCCACCTGATCTTCCGCCAGCCATGGTTTCTAGGTCCTACTAATTAACCCATAGCTGATCAGAACGCCTACTGCGGAAATAACGATAGTTTAGCGAGAGGCTCACGGCTTTTCGTCTGCGAGAAATTGTCTGTCGGGTGGGAAATAATTTATCATCTACAATTCAGCGTAAACGATTTTTGAACTCTATCAAGATATGCCTTCCTATCACATATAGCGATATTTTCAGCGGATATACGCATTTGAGTAGACATCAAAATCTACGACAACCGGCAGTATGGGGCACACAGTGAGGATCGAACTCACTATTCAGTCGTAATTGATCTAGTGAGGCAAGTTTCCTAAATATTACACCACATCGAAGGGTCCAAGGTTTCCCTAACGATGGCTTAGATGTGTCATAAGGTCGAAAATATGGCGAGCCCTGTGAGGAGCGAAGGTACTGTTGAGTCTAAATTGGTCTATTGAGACAAACTTTCTAACCATTAGGCCATATTGAAGGGTCCAATGTTTTTCTAGCGGTGGCTTAAATGTGGAATAAGACCGAAAATATGGGGAACCCTGTGAGGAGCGAACGCAATAATGAGTCGTAATTGACGTAGTGATGCAAATTTGCTAAACATTACAACACATCAGAGGGCCCAAGGCTTTCCAACGGTGGCTGAGACATGGCACAAGGCACAAAGAATGGGATACCCAGTGAAGACTGGACACACTATTCAGTCGTAACTGATGTAGTTAGACAAGATGGCTAAATATTAAACGCATCGAAGGCGCCTAGGTTTTGCCAACGGTGGCTAAGATGTGTCACAAGGCAGAAAGCATGGGGCACCCAGTGAGGATCGAACGCACTATTCAGTAGAAATTGAATTAGTGAGAGAAATTTGCTAAACATTTGATCACATCGAAGGGCTCAAGCGTTTTTAAACGCAGGCTTAGATGTGGCACAAAGCCGAATCAATTGGGCACCTAGTGAGGATGGAACACACTATTTAGTCGTAATTGACCTAGTGAGACCAGCTCGCTAAATATTACACCACATCGAAGGGCCCATATTTTGCAAAGGTGCCTTAGAAGTGGCACATATACGAAAGAATGGGGGACACAGTGAGGACCGAACGCAGTATTCAGTCGAAATTGATCTAGTGAGACAAGCTCGCTAAACATTAGACCACATCAAAGGACCCATGGTTTTTCCAACGGTGGCTTAGATGTGACACAAGCCGGAAAAATTGGGCACCCAGTGAGAATCGAATGCCCTATTGTCGAAATTGATTTAGTAGGACAAGCTCGCTAAACATTAGACCACATCGAAGGACCCATGGTTTTTCATACGGTGGCTTAGATGTGGCACAAGGCCGAAAAATTTGGGCACCCAGTGAGGATTGTATGCCCTACTGAGTCGAAATTGATCTAGTGAGACAAGCTCGCTAAACATTAGACTACACCGAAGGACGCATGGTTTTAACTACGGTGGCTTAGATGTGGCACAAGCCGGAAAAATTGGGCACCCAGTGAGAATAAAATGCCCTATTGAGTCGAAATTGATCTAGTGAGACAAGCTCGCTAAACATTAGACCACATCGAGGGAGCCATGGTTTTCCAACGGTGGCTTAGACGTGGCACAAGACCGAAAAATTTGGGCACCCAGTGAGGATTGTATGCCCTATTGAGTCGAAATTGATCTAGTGAGACAAGCTCGCTAAACATTAGACCACATCGAAGGACCTATGGTTTTCCAACGGTAGCTTAGACGTGGCACAAGGCCGAAAAATTTGGTCACCCAGTGAGGATCGTATGACCTATTGAGTCGAATTTGATCTAGTGAGACAAGCTCGCTAAACATTAGATCACATCGAAGGACGCATGGTTCTTCCTACGGTTGCTTAGACGTGGCAGAAGGCCAAAACATTTGGGTACCCAGTGAGGATCAAATGCCCTATTGAGTCGAAATTGATCTAATGAGACAAGCTCGCTAAACATTAGACCACATCGAAGGACCCATAGTTTTCCAACTGTGGCTTAGATGTGGCACAAGCCGGAAAGATTGGGCACCCAGTGAGAATCGAATGCCCTATTGAGTCGAAATTGATCTAGTGAGACAAGCTCGCTAAACATTAGACCACAGCGAAGGACCCATGGTTTTTCCAACGGTGACTTAGACGTGGCACAAGGCCGAAAAATTTGGTCACCCAGTGAGGATCGTATGACCTATTGAGTCGAATTTGATCTAGTGAGACAAGCTCGCTAAACATTAGAACACATCGAAGGACCCATGGTTTTTCCTACGGTGGCTTAGAGCTTCAAACGCACTATGCTGTCGTAATTCATGCAGTGATACAAATTTGCTAAACATTACACCACATCGAAGGGCCTATGGTTTTTCCAACGGTGGATTAGATGTGGTACAAAGCCGAAAGTATGTGGCACCCAGTGAAGATCGAACGCACTATTCAGTCCTAACTGATGTAGTGAGACAAGTTTGCTAAACATTAAATACATGGAAGGGCCCAAGATTTTACCAATGGTGGCTTAGATGTGGGAAAGCCTGGAAATATGGGTCACCCTTTGAGGATCGAACGCACTATTCAGTCGTAATTGGCTTAGTTAGACGAATTTGTGTAAGGGCACAATGTTTTTCTAACCTTGGCTTAGACGTGGCAGGGGGCCGAAATTATTGGGCACCCAGTGAGGATCTAACTCCTTATTCAGTCATAATTGATTTAGTGAAATAAGCTTACTAAACATTTTAATTTTAAGCGTTTTTCTCAAGGATTCGTGTCTCTATCACGCTTTTTAAGAGTAAACACATTTAAGCTTTGTGTTTTTTACACCACAGTCTTTCACAGTCAAACAAAAATTATTTGAAGGAATACATATTTATTGTTCGTTCTGCCGAGTATGTAACCAACAAAAACTTTCTTCCTATACACTGACAGCACATGGTTCTTGATACGGACTGAGACATTCGAAACAGAACAAACATGGACTTCGGACAGTTTTTCCTCAATTTCGATCACCTTATTTGAGAAGTGGAAAATACCATAAAGAAATTAAACGCATAGATCTCGTCGGTTGTAGGATAAATACTTGCTGCCTAAATATACCTTACACACAAACGCAGAAACTCATACACACACACAGAAACTCATACACACACACACACACACATACCCACGCATTCACACTCTCTCTCTCTCATACACACACACACACACACACACATATATATATATATATATATATATATATATATATATCACTGAATGGGACATGATGTAATGGTTAGCAAGCTTGTTACGACTGAGTAGTGAATTCGATCCTCATTGGGCGCCCCATATTTTCGGCCTTGTGCTGCATCCAAGCTACGCTTAGAAAATCAATATATATATATATATGTATATATATATATATCCCTGAATGTGATGGAGAAGGAACATTTTATGAGTTATTTATGCAGTTTTTCTATTGGTCTTATAGTTTTTATTTTATGAGGACGAAGATTGTGTAGAAATCATTATTCTCTCAAGCGCTTTCATTCAATCCCTTAGCCATTTTCTATGTGTTTACGTTCTAACCTCGACGATGTAAGAGTAATTTTAAGTTGTTGTAGATGGGAGTCGTAGTAACTCCATGTTGGTGTACCTTTAAAAAATGACAACACGTTGCGATCTGTCTATGTGTTATTAAGGGTTGGTTTAAACTGCTATAATTACCCCCCTCTCTCTCTCCTCTTTCTCTCTCTCTCTCTCGCTATCTATCTATCTATCTATCTATCTATCTATCTATCTATATATATATATATATATATATATATGTTGCTGTAGCTTCTTCCTTTAATGTCGGCCTCACCCCTTACCCATCGATATCTAGAGACAAGACGCGTTGGCCTTAAACAACGTCTAGCCGACAGGCAGGGGGTTAAGAATAAGGAATTGAAAAGGTACACCTAAAACACTCACATCTTATCTTCTCTCTCCCACCTTACTTCCCCACTTCGTTAATTTTACATATGCTTGATGAGGTCCATCAAAAACGTGTGAATTTCTTTTCATTTTTCATTTCAACCTTTGGAAGTAAAGTCTGATGATCCAGAGCCCTGTTAAAGGGGTTATGGTGAAATAATTTATTACATGGAACCTTAAAGTGGTCTGTTTTTATTCAAACATATTTGCTCTGAAGTTACATTGAGCTCTCTGGATATCATCCTCCTTGGGTCTACCCATACGGATTACCTAGTTTTGCATAAACTACACACACACACACACACACACACACATATATATATATATATATATATATATATATATATATATATATATATATATATATATATAATGTATTGAGGCAGAAAATCATTATTCAAACGTATATTGTTAAATGTAACCGAAAATAAATGTCTATTATGTTTAATCATGGCCCATTCTAAACTTCCTATGGTTGCTTTAATTTCTGGAGAATATGAAGACATTAATTCTCCAACATTTGTGTTTTTTATGCTGTTCCTCGATCTAAGTTTTCGGCTCATATCAATAGCAATCTTGTCTGTCAACATAACAGAATATCATCTTTGATGATGAATATCTTTGTTTAACTATTCATATAACCACTCTTAAGATGGCTCATCTGTGACTTACATCATTTTAAAAAAGATAATGTTACCCCCAACAATTTCTCGAATGCCCCTGACCAGTAAATATAAGTCGATCTATTTAAAAACATCTATTCATCACGTATATCGACAAAAATAACACATAAGTACATTTAAATAATAATAATGAAGGCTTGAAAATGAAGTCCCATTAATCCATATATATATATATATATATATATATATATATGTGTGTGTGTGAGTGTGTGTGTGTGTGTGTGTGTGTGTGTATTAAAATGAATCATTCATACATTCCTAATGCGGTTCTATGACGTCGTACTTGACCATGTGAGAGAGAGAAACGTTATCAATAGAACCATATGTTTAGATGCAATGTAATGTATTGTGACTAGTTTGTAATGCAATTTTATTGAGTGTTTGTTTAATGTAGATGACCTCCAATATCTTAAGATTCTTTTACTGCATGTATGTGTGAGTATTGTTGCGTTATCAACTACAGTCACAATTGTCAGTCCGGATAATCTTCGAACTGTACCCTTTATTTAATCTACGTTCTCGTTGAACTTCATGCTGAAGTACCTATATCTACAGTATAGACTAAGTGGAAACAGTATGAGAAATAAACAAGCAGAAATACATAAGGACTAGACGAGATAATCACTGGCATTTTTTAATCATTTCACCACAAACAAGGCAATAAAGCCACTGAGACGCAAGGCGTTACTGAGTGTCAGAGAATATAGGAAAAAAGTTTTGTTAAGAGGAATTAAGAAAACAGAAGATAACGATTGACACTGCATTTAAATTTTTAATGATAAGAGTTGATTGGGAAGCAAGAAGCCGGAAGAGAGTTTCACGAGCGAGAAGTCTGCGAAAAGAAACTATCAACATAGAACTTATAGTTGCATCTAGCTATAACTGTAAAATGATAAGACTTTTCCGTCAGTCTAATACTGCGCTTAAATTCGCAAAGTCCAGCTACCATAGGAGAAAATTAATCAGAACAATTATCACGAAAGTATTTATAGAAAAGGCACAGTGAAGATACATCACAGTGGTTGGAAATTGACTGAAGCTGAGATGCCAGGTCAGGACAAATAACATTGCGGATTCTTCTTTGGATTCTATCAAGGATCTCTAAGTACATAACAGAAGCACCAGACAGCCATATTCAATGTAATGGACGAATGGTAAGATAGATTCAAACGAGAAAAAATTGTCGAGCTCGTCAAGTCAACCAACTTTTCTAGAAACAGAACTAACAACTGATTCAATATAATGAGTCATTTTCCTGGAGGTTAGCATTAGCCATTCTGATGAAAGGCAACAAGGATCCTCTCAGACAATTAAGAGAGCTTTTTCGTTTTGGAGACATTAAAGATAAACAATCCGTTCCTTGCCCTAGTTAACAACAGATTGTAGCTCATTTTTGTGATCAGCTGCCAATTTGAGATTATCGAGCCCATCAGACTTACTATTAAGCCTAGATTAAATAGTTGAGAACTAATGATATGGACATCGGAATGAAGACGATCTACCCTGAAGGTTACCTGGATCGACAAATACCTGAAGAAGGATGGAGGGCAAAAAGGCCGAAACGTGATAGTCTTCAATATCATCAGCAGTCCCATGACCAGGTATGATTGTAGGGTCACTCCGAAGATGAGGAACTGACCAGTTCTCTCCACATATCTGGGTTGTAAAAGCCGGGGAGGTATCCTATACGTTCGTGCGTAGCGCATCACACTTGAGCCGATCCCTCTCCAGGTCAAACCACAACCAATGATCTCCAACTTGAGGGCTGGCCTTGATCTCTGACACTGATTCTATCGGAGCAATAATTTGCTCTGATCCATGACTTTAGTCTATGAAGCCCTCTACCCAGCGATGATGTGTTATCACTACACTGAATGCATCTATAGCTAAGGTGACCACTCTATACGATTGTGCTAAATGGCAAGAAGGTTTTTACCTTTTCATAGGTTTTGCTTTTAAATCATCTTGGTGTCAAGCTCACTAGAAAAGCCTGGTTTTGAACGGGTTTAGACAATGATGGCCTGACACTATGGCAGGTAGTACTAGGTTACATGGTACTGTATTGTTGTGATAATAGCAAAGATGAGGACAATAGCCAAAATATAAATAATAACTCTTCAGTTAGAAGTAAGCAGATTCATTTATTAAATACATGCAAGTATAATGCACAGAAAATATTGATGTTTGGTCATCTAGTTAGATTTTCTGCACCCACTCACACATGCATAAGGAAAGGATAGATAGATAGATATGAAGAGATAATGAGATAGATAGATAGATAGATAGATAGATAGATAGATATGAAGAGATAATGAGATAGATAGATAGATAGATAGATAGATAGATAGATAGATAGATATGAAGAGATAGATATGAAGAGATAAATAGATAGATAGATATATAGATATGAAGAGATAATGAGATAGATAAATAGATAGATAGATATGAAGAGATAAAGAGATAGATAGATAGATAAATAGGGAGAGAAATAGTGAGAACACTAAGAGGTGTAAAAGGGAGAGTAAAAGAGATTGTGAAAGAGTGTGTAGAAGAGTAAAAGAGAGTTTAAAAAAGAGAGTAAAAGAAAAAGAGTTAAAGAGAGAGAAAAAGGGAGAGTAAAAATGAGTGAAAATGGGAGACTAAGAGAGAGAGAATGGAAAATTTATTTGTTTTTTTCTCTCGTAAACATTTGAAAGTTTTCCCTGTCGTATGTCGGATTTTTTTATAAATGGAAGCGAATCAACCGCACGTTAACCGGATGGCAAAAACTCCAACCGAGAGAAAAAATTATTGAAACAAGATTATCGGGAAAAGAAAATGTTTGAAGAAAAACTAAATAAACATTTCCCCAATAAAAAAAAAACTCGTTACATGACCATTTTTATAACTTTGCATCTACGCAAATACACACTGAATTTTACTTAAAAGATATATTTAAAGGTAATTTCATATATATATATTAGGTTGGTGCAAAAATAATGTCGTTTTCTCACATAGTAACATATGTGAGAAAACGACAATATTTTTGCACCAACCTAATATATATATAATAGCTGACAACTCTTATTCGAGGATACCTTTCTACTAGGACGGCTACCCAATCCATAGAGACGCACATGTGTGTTTGCTCAATACCCAGAGGAACCCACCTGTGGTTTATACTGCAACTATACTGAGAAGACCTTAGTTACAGTTTCTGGGAAAGAGCGTGTTATCTAGCGTGATCAACAATCTGAACAAGACCATCACGCTCAAGTCCTCGGCCACGATGACTTGTGGCTTTGTGCTAGCACAGTCATCGACGGCCCTCAAGAGTTCCGTCTACCTAATTTCACTCCCAATGCTTGGGTCAACCCGTGGTATGGTCTTCAGGCACTTACCAAAATTGTCGTATTGTCCGATAACATCAGGAAGTCTCCTCCGAACCCGGGTCTCATGCTCAGAAAACGAACGTTCTAACCATTCGGCCACGCACCCAATATATAGATATATATTTATAAGCTTATATACCTCCCGATAAGCTTATATATATATATATATATATATATATATATATATATATATATATATATATATATATATATATATATATATATATATATATATATATATCGGGTGGTATTTGAGCTAGCTTCTGCGGAGGTAATTTCATTGGGCCTTCATCACAATAGGTAGGCAGGAGTAGATGCGATAGGCAACAATAAACTATAGAGGAAGTCAAAACTACTGACTGCATTAATATTTAAGCTTACCATTTAAAAGTTCAACGATAATTCTTCTACCGCCACTTAATTTAAAGACATTTTCGCTAGGTCCTTACTTTCCATACAAACAATTATTTTTTATTTCATGGGCGTCTTTTGGTGGATTTCGCAATTAATTTCGATTATTATTTCGTTTCGTTTCATCTTTTGGAAGTGCTATCTGATGATCCAGAGTCTTTTAAAAGGGCTCTGGTGAAATAAATTATTATAATGGAACCTTAAAGTGGTCTGTTTTTCTTTAATATATATATATATAATACATAGATAATTACACATAGAAATTGCTAAGATATATAAATATAGATAGATAGATAGATAAATAAATAAAACGAGAAAGAGGGTTTCGTCTTCAATCGCAATCCCATCGCAGTATCGTAACTTCGTTGTGACTTTTCTATAAATATAGTTTGATGGGCAATTCAGTACTAGCGGAGCAGATAGGTTGCTATTCAAACTGCTACTTGTAACCGTAAGTTATATGCTAATAATGTCTTCTTCTGCACTTCTCGCTTTTGGAACTCTGTTCTTGCTTTCTTGTCAACGACGATCCTCAAAAATGTAAATACTATATCAATCGTCATCTACTGTCTCCTAGAGTTCTGTTCTTTTATTGCCCTCTCTGTTTAACTAATTCCTTGCATCCTCGTCGCTTTTATTGTCTTGCTCAGAGGGAAAGGATTAAAAATATAGATATAGAAAGGTGCAGACTGAGATATTTAGAAAGATATATGTGACACGAGCAGAAATAGATAAATCCGGTTTACAAATAAGAGATTGCAGTACATAAAATATCGTTTCCTCATGTACACACCTACGTTAATGTGCGTGCGTGTATAGGCGGTGCGCGCGCTCGTTAGCCACAACTAAGCACAAAATACAAGGTTCTTCCGAAAATTTCGAAGTATATGAGAAGGATCCCAAAACAGTATCATGTATGGATTTACGCTCTGTCTTTTTGGGAGTTCCATACACAAAGGGAACACTTCATGTTATTCTTTCTTCTTTCTTTTTATGTGCCGTGTCCTTTCAGGACGTAGGCGATCATGACTCTATCCCTTGTAGCTCTCAATAAGTTTCGTTCTTCTGCCCACTGCTTCAGACCACGTACTGTCATCCACTTGCTTAAGCCTGTCATGCGTTGCTTTACCTTGTCTCTCTTTCCCTCTATTCAACCTGTGAGTATCAGATTCTCCAGGCCCTCTTTTCTCGTTATGTGTCCCAGAAACTTCAGCTGCCTCTTCCTGATGTTAAATTCCCTGAACACTTCTTTGCATATATACGAGGGTGTCTTAAAAATGTCCCGGTTTGATCCACTCGCCAGAATCACACCAATATGACCCATCATCAAAATATGTGCTTATTGGTCGAGCCGAAACCGCTTCAGCATTGATGAGGCCAAACATTACTAATATTTACTTATTAAAGTGCTGGCTGTTCTGGGTATGACGATAAACTACATCCGCGTCAGGGGTAAGACGATAAACTACGTCCAACAGCAAGGCCTCTGATCAGGAGGTTTTGAGGAGCATGGGACCACCTCTTGATTGCTGGTGTTCCCATGTCCACCCTGACCCGGGGTGGTACCTACCTGTTAGGGTCCCAGCTATGGGCAAATAGTTAACACCCAAACTTGTGTAAAAATAGGTTTTAATACCAGAAATACTCTGTAATAAAAAAAAAAATTACCATCAATAATTTTTGAAGGAAAAATTATTATCAACGTCGTGCTGACCCGCCTTCACATAGGCCACGCCTACATCACCCAGATGCACTACATACAAGAGAAATTTACAGTGAAACATATACTGTTATAGTGTGTAGATTTTGATCTAGTGCGAACAAAATATTACCAAGTGAGTAATTTAAAAAAAAAAAAAAACTTTTTACGAAAATAAATAAAACCATCCAAGATTGTAAATTTTCTAAAAGAAGTTGGATTGTACTCAAAAATACGAGTAATTGAAAAATGGTCCAAATATATATGTATATATACACACCTTTTTTGCTAAACTACGATTATGAATCTATTTTTAAAAAATTGTTGGCATTAATTTACCCACTGAGGTTGAAATGCCATAAAACAAAGCAACCAACAACCAACTATTAAAATACTGGTCTTCAATATACCGGCAAAAACAGCTTTTATCTCATCAAAGAATCTAAAAGAAATCTGAAAGTTTCTTCGAGGAACTGGTGCCATTATGTTAACATCAGGTCTTTTACATATTGTAAATTGCATTGCAGATATTCTTGTCTTTTAATACACACTTTATGTGCTCAGGGAGTTTGCTTCACAGATCAAAAAAGTAGTTATTTTCTTTAGACTCTTGAACATGTTTCTGTAGAAGCCGTGCAGTGTAGCAGAAGTTGTTCTGTTCAGCAATCACTGCCTTTAGAAACGGATATACTTCAGCTTCAGTCTGCTTTACAAAGAGATATGCGGTAATCTGCATACAACATGAATAATAAGATTCAGTCTTCTCCAATAGAACTTTTTCCAATGACTCATAATACTGTCAAAATTATTAAGAAAAAAAATAATATCCAGGTTCGATTTGAAAGTCCTACTGAACATTAGTCAGCAGAGATATTCTAACTGATACTGTGGCTACACAATCTCATATGTAACAAGGGTGGATACACTGTGTGTTGTAAGACATCCCTTTCAAAATGGTTAAAATTATCTAAAACGTATGCCACACTTGACAGTCTGTTGGTTCGTACATGACAGAAAAAAATTATGTTCCTTATCTTACTGATGCCTGGTTATTGTTTTCCTCTACTCTGACCCTAACCGCCGGGTAACCAGTGAATATTAGCCACTAATAATAAATAGTAAATAAATAAAACAACTGAAAATAATTGAGCCAAAAGAAGAACAATTTCAAATGTGTTTTACTTTCTTCTTGATAAAAATAGCAACATATTGAAGTAAAGTATTCGAATATGTGTAATTTGTTTATATACTTCTGCTACTGAAATGCGCAAATTGCTACGAGCCAGTAGCTATCGTTCTTGGAACATATTGCTGATCAAAATATTTTATACCATCAGTGTATATATATATATATATATATATATATGTGTGTGTGTGTGTATGTGTGTGTGTGCGCGCGCGTGTCTGTGTACATTATATATATACATATAATATACATTTAGAGTAGGTAATTATTTAAAAAAGGTCACACATACATATATAAGGTATACATATATATATATATATGTATATACATATATATATATATAAACATATATATGCACATATGTATGCATATACATATATACATACATATATATACATATATACGTATAAATATATGCATATATATATATATATATACACACACACACACATATATATATATATATATATATATATATATATATATATATATATATAACGTATACGTGTTGTCCATTCTCAGGAATAGAACGTGTCTAAAAATAAAAGTGAATGCAGATCAAATCAACACCAAATGGTGTCAGTCTGTTCCCTGCTTGAACGCGATCTTCCGATAACCTGAAGGATTTCTAAAGTCTCCGCTTTCATATATATATATATATATATATATATATATATATATATATATATATATATATATATATATATATATATATATATATTTATGACGCGTATTTTGCTACTTTTTTTCTTTCATAAAAATTGTGTTATGGAGTAATGGAAGTTCTTTTTTAAGAATTCTTTTGCTGATTTTCCTGGTTTCTGGTGAGAATTTCAATATAAATTGTCCAATATCAAAATGATTTTGCATTGTGCTATTTCAACTTAACTGCATATTAATAAAAAGAAAGAAATAATTAAAGAAAGAGAGAGATAGAGACAGAGAAATAGCTATGCATCAAAATTAAAATTATCCCATTTGCCGTTCGAATATCGCACCATGTTGAATTTTCAAATACCGACTGAAGGAGTTTGTATATACATCGTACTATTGCTCTTGGGACCCCACCTCTGAAATATGTCCCTCCCAAAAGTTGTTGTTTCTATTATTGGTAAAATGTAACTTGGTACAAATAGGCACTTAACTCCTCTTGACCCTAGAATCTCAGTATAGTACTTCGAAGATTTTATAAAATTAAAAGATAGATATTTATTTCTCATTATTTTAAGTGCTATACTATAGCGATTACATGTGTTTGAGGAGACACCTTATTTTTTTTTTTTAAAAAAAGACAAACTACATTTACTAAGCGATGGAATCAAGAAAATGTGCCTCCAGTAGAGTTCGAACCAACGTCTCCTTCGTAGGGGATACCACCGTTTCACCCGTTTCGCTTAAGACCGTACGGTCAAAAATGGCTTGACACTTCAGCATGTAGAATCAGACGTTGCTTCGCATACAAAGGGGTGGGTGCATATACTTTATTACGTCTCTCAAATGCATAGGCCGGTAGATGTAATCCACACTCTCAAAAAAGTTGGGGGTTCTACTCAAACATGTACGAATATATGCACAAATATCACGTTTAAAATAATGATAAATAATGGTACATGAAAAAATCCATCGATGTTTAGAAATTTCTTTAAAATTACTTCCGTTTAAGAAATATAATTTTAAGATACAAGGAAATAATCATATACATATTTATACACACACACACACACACTCATTTAAAAAAAAACTGTGGATTCTTAATCTGACGGTTCTTTCTCTTTACATACATACATACATATATATATATATATATGTGTGTGTGTGTCTGTGTGTGAATGTGAATGGCCTAAATCGTCTATCATTTAAATTTTTTTAACCAATTGTTGTTCCAGGATCCCACGGTTTTTAGTTAACATTTTTCATCATATAGTAAATGTAACAGTTCTTCTTTTTGCGTGTGTGTGTGGGGCAGCCTGTCTATTGAACATAAATTCCATGGCTGCAAAGCCTTAAATGCATCTTCCAAAACAAAAAAAGAAATATATAAAAAGAAAACAATGTCGGCCAAAGAATATCTCCCTGGTGGACTCCATTTTATAAGTTAAAGATCCAGTCAGGATCTATATATACACAAGGTTCCATGTCATCATGAAGTGATCTCACGAAGCTGACAAAGTGTGCAGGACATCGCAATTTAAGCAAAATATTCCATCAAACATGTCTATTCATAGTGTCAATATGTTAACAATCTTCCCGTCCTGGGTATGACGATAAACTACATCCGCGTCCTGGGTAAGACGACAAACAAGGAAATAATCATATACATATTTATACACACACACACAAACATTTTTTTCAAAAAACTGTGGATTCTTAATCTGACGGTTCTTTCTCTTTACATATATATATATATATATATATATATATATATGTGTGTGTGTGTGTGTGTGTGTGTGTGTTTGGGCTTCTCCCACTTGCTGGTGCAACCGACAAGAACACCAAACGAATACAGGGCATTACATTTGGGGTCTGTTGGAGTAGCCAAATGGTTTGAAGCGTTGACAGCCAACCGATTTCGCGGCTCCCCTCCGGGTTTTCTCTCTGGATTTACTTCTATAGCCTTTTCCATGTTTGGATATAATCGACAGCGGTTGACATGCTTTAATGGGTTTTCGCGCTCCATCTAGCCAAAGCAGCTAGTTAAGGGGCGTCAGATGTCCACCTTTGCCAATTCTCCACCTTGACTTAACATAAATGAAAGAAATACAGGAATAACCAGAACATTTATATTACAATATTTACATTATTGTTAATGTGCTATAATCACAATTTAATCTAGAAAGATGGAATATATATATATATATATATATATATATATATATATATTGTTACCCCTGTCTGTTTGTTATCAAACTCCTCCCATAACCATATATATTCTAAAACTACATTACACAGGGTACTTGGATAAGTATATTTCATTTTGATCAAAGGTGGTCCCTGAAGGTTGCACAAACCCCCACTGAAAAATTTTCCCTTTAATTGATTTAAATTAAATTTAAATTTGATCAAAATATATCCAAAATAATGAAGGAGAAAGCCAGAAGATGGAGGTCACATTGGCAAGATCAAAATGAGACAATATGGACATCAAGTTGAGCAATAAATCGCCAATCAGTGGATAGTAATACATATTTGTTGCAACAATTCACCTCTCATATCAATGTTGAAATCTGTTCATCAATTCATTCAATCAGGTATTGCATTAAATACATATCAAAGGGGTCAGATCAAGATATTTTCGTACCCCACCCCTGCGAAATATTTTCCCTTTAATTTAAATTTAAATTTGAACAAGGGAATGACTTCTATCCAAAATATAGGAAGAGAAAGCCAGAAGATGCAAGTCACTTTGGCATGGTCATTGAGTAATATTGAAATGCATCATTTCTCTCTACAAATTATAACCAGGTTTTAAAATCAGTCATCATTTTCTTACAAAAAATGTGTGACATGCAGCAAAGCGCGGGTAATTCGGCTAGTATATAATAATAATTATTTAATTAAATAAATTTTATTTATCAATGATTAATCGAGTAATTTCAAAATAAACAAATAATAATCGATAAGTTTGAATATAATGAATCATATGATATTTGGAAATTTTCAGTAATTAAAACATCCCCAAAAGCTTTTATATGCGGACATTTATGGAGGTATTAGGTTGGTGCAAAAATAATGTCGTTTTCTCACATAAAGTTGAACGTGAAAAAAGCGACATTATTTTTGCACCAACCTAATATATATTATGGTAGTTATATATGTAAAAATAGTGATAAAAACATTCTAATTGGTTCCAAATTTAAACATGGAAGGTTTGAAGTTTGAAAGTTAGAAATGATGCTCGTTACGAAGGGTATAAATAGGTATCTGAGAAAAATTTCAAGAGATTTATCGAACATCTGGCTCTGATGAGCATTTCAACGCGAAGCTCGTGAATCGGTATATCAGATAAGTCACTTGAATTTTACTTGATTTATTGAATATAATATCTCTATCTCTTTATCTCTCTCTCTCTCTCTCTCTATCTATCTATCTATCTATATATATATATATATATATATATAAAGAAATATAATTGAAGGTATGCTATATTTATGGGATAAAGTGCTCAATATCAGAGGTAGAGCGTATGTAAATATAAAAGTGAAGATTGAAGTCAACACTCAGATGCGGCAGACTGTTTTATGCTAAACGCAATCATCAAGTCACATGTGTTGTGGTTTTCTTATTTCATTGTATCTTAAAACTATATTTCTTAACCGGAAGTAATGGTAACACGTCTAAAAATGACAGTTCATCTAAACAAGTATGAATAACTTCCCACCAAACCTCTAACCTATATTCTTCGCTTATCTGTTTTAGTTTAGACCTGTCTTTTGATTGGTCTATCAGGACACACCCATTAAATATTGAAATCGTGTTCCCCCTCCTTCTTAAACTTTTCAATAAAGTACCATTCTGTTTTCAAAAGTAAATAATTTTCATCAAAAATGACCTAATATCGCTTCGATAATGCAACAAATTTAAACTTCCGAAACGTAAAACTTTCCGTGTTGCGATGGGAAATATTTTTTAATAAAAATATTATATATATATATATATATATATATATATATATATATATATAATAAATTAATTGATTTAAAATATGTTGTTTTTGGCGATTAAAAAACATATTTTAAATCAATTAATTTATAATGTTAATGCTCTGTAAATTTACATTGAATACTATTTTGTAAAAATATTAGGTTGGTGCAAAAATAATGACGTAATAATGTCGTTTTTTGACGTATTTTTAACGTCAAAAAACGACATTATTACGTCATTATTGCACCAACCTAATAAAGATATCTATAAGAACACCGGATTATATATCTTACTGTTCTTTCTTTATATATATATATATATATATATATATATATATGCACACACACTTGTGTATTTGGGCAGAAATCCCACTTCAATACATATTTCGTCGGACTTGGGCACCTCGAAGCGGTGTAGTGGTTAGCAATCTTGTCTTGCTTGAACAATTACAACTGAGTAGTGAGTTCAGTTCTCACTGAGTTTCGGCCTTGTGCCACATCTAAGCTAGGCTTGGCAAATCACCATATTTCATCGAACATGACTTCCACGGTACTTTTGTTTAGATTTTTTGCGTGTTTTTATTTTATGCGAACAAGTGTTTCCTTTTCTGGTGTGGGTGTGCGTAATGAGTGTACAAATTGTTCAATAGTTTGTTGATTCCGGGTGCTTTTGGCTAAACTGTTAGCAGTTACCCAATACTTACTCTAGCAGCATATGAAAAGATTCTAAAAAAAAGTTGATAGTTTTGCCAAATGCGCCCGAAATAAACAAACTTTGAGACATTTTTACACTCATCAAGTTCAGACAAGAAAACAGTTGTATGCATGCAAATATATATATATATATATATATATATATATATATATATATATATATATATATATATATGTGTGTGTGTATGTATGTATATATATATATATATATATATATATAATAAAAACGAACAAAAGTACCTCGTCAGACTTATTCGATGAAGCACACTCAATTTACGTCATAAACAACTTTCTTTACGGAGTAAAAAGGAAAATGTCATATGAAAATAAACTCAGTTTACCATAATATCCTACTGATGAGTGGAGAACGTCTATACATGTTCGAATATAAAACACAGATTGTTGTTTCACCATTTGATACTGATAAACACAAACATACTTCTCGGGATTACTTTTCTCCGTCAGTTACTTCTTTTGAAATTGTGAATGTTAAGGAGCGAGTCAGGGGAGAAACAGAGAGATATAGCAATAAATACAGAATGAGTGAGATTTAGTAAATGAGATAAAGAGAGTGAGTGAGACCAAGAAAGAGTAAGAAAGAGAGAGAGAGAGAGAGTAAGAGAGAGAGAGAGAGCGATAAAGAGAGAGTAGAAAGTGAGAGGAATAGGGAAACTGTGAAACGGGAAAGAAGAAAAGATATTTTACTCTCTTTTTTTTATGTTTTTTTGCAAATTAAAAAAAAGAAAAAGTTAAATAATCTATTGAAAGAATCTCCTTCATCCCAAACGGATTAGATTAAAAAGCTTTTATTCATATGGCTTTATTTTTTTCCCCATTTTCGAATCTACTTATTAACCCCCCCCCAATTCTTTGATGTGCGACATGATGATTAATGACAATCACAATTATAAGAAAAATGAATCGCCTACTTTTTTTTTTTTTTTTTTTTTGTCACAAAAGAGCGGAAAAAACATAGAACACCGGGGAGATTTGAAGTCAAAGGGAGATTAACTTGTACAATTTTAATATAAATGACAATATTAATTAATGATTATCGGTTCACAAAAAATTCTAAGACGACGAAAATAAATATATATTATATATAATATAACATTTAAGAATGAAATTTTCGAGTAAGCATGAGTTTATTAGTGTTATTCTTTCAGCAAAAGAACTTTGGTTAATTTGAGATAACCTGTATTAAAACATACTCTTTCTTTCATTATCTCTCATATTTTGCTTTCTCTTTTTCATCCCTCTTTCTCTCTCTTTCTCTCGCTATATATATAATATATATATATATATATATATATATATATATATATATATATATATATATATATATATATATATATATATATATATGTAGAGTGAGACAGACAGAGGGACGAGGGAGGACAATATATATATTAGGTTGTTGCAAATATAATGACGTAATAATGTCGTTTTTTGAAGTTAATAAATACGTCAAAAACGACATTATTACATATATATATATATATATATATATATATATATATATATATATATATATATATATATATATATATATATATATATATAATTTGTTGTATTGGGGCAGCAGATCATTATTTAAACATATATTATTAAATATAACAGACAATGAATACCTATTATGTCTGATCATGAGCCGGTTCAATGTTCGAGTGTTTGCTTTGATTTTGGGTGAAAATAAAGACAAAAATTGCCCAACATTTGTATATTTCTTTTATTAAGTTGATCCTAAGCTCTCGTCTCATATGAGCCATCCTCAGAATGGTTATACAGACATGAAACAAAGATATGCGCAGTCAAAGATGATATTTTGTTATTTTGACGATGTCTCTCGTTAGGACCCAGAACGAAATATGTATACAACAGAAATCAAAAATAATAATAATAAAAAAGTGGAAAATGTCAGCACAGCTTGGATAGATTGCCGTAATAGTATAGTTTGCTATAGCGTGTTAGTGTGTTGCATTCTTGGATATTTCAGGTTTTGGAAAGTTTCCTCGGTGATAGTAAATTTCCTTAAATATAGCATGAAATGTGGAAGACCATATTATACCTAAATTATACCAAAGGTACTGTCGCTTCCAATTGTTGGAACATCTTTCAAGGACACTCCCTGTCACTGATTCTGTTCTGTCTGTCTTTAATCTCCCTTTCGCATGAACTAAACAGTAATAAATATGGAGACTAAGTAAAAAAAAAGAAAGTGTTTAATCACCTATTCTACATGGATGATATCAAACACGTTGCCAAAGACAACAATGAATTGAAGCGTATCCTCAATACTGTAAAATGTTTCATCGATACGGATTTTGGATTAGATAAGTGTGCAAAAGTAACATTCAAGAAAGGAATAATTACAGAAACACACTCAAAAGATCTAGATTTTATCACAAAGATTAAGGAACTGGAACAAGAAGAAAAATTGAATTCACAAAATAGAATATCGTTCATAAACATTTTGGCTGTCTTTGTAGTGCAATACAGTTCCAACATCCTTAACTGGACCATAGCTGACATTAAGCGAATGGATTTCAAAACGATAAAGCTTCTCACTTGCAACTACATGAATTGCCCTAAGACTGATGTTGATCGTCTGTATGTATTTAGATCCGAATGAGGCAGAGGATTAGTTCAACTAGAACTGTCTTACAAAACCACAACAATCATTCAAAGATACCTGGGAATTAAAGAAGACCTGATAATGACCTGTCTCTAAGAACATGAAAGCAATAAGAAACTTTATTCAGTAATCAACGAAGCCAACAAATTCAAAAGGAAATTTCAAAATGGGTGAAGAAGTGCATGTAAACTATAATATACCTACTACAGTGGCAGAGACCCTAAAAAAAGAAGTCAAATGCAGAAACGATGGCAAGATAATTCTCTTTATGGTTAATACTCTGAAACCGAAGGTTTTATTCATGACCAATGCTTGCTAACCAGAAATTACCAAGCAGACATACAAAAAATTGTATTACCGTAAAATGCAGATTATGTGGTAAATATCCAGAGACAGTTATCCATCTTGTGTCAGGTTGCACGATAAAGACACCAACTGAATATAAACCTCAGCGTGAGAGGGTGGGGCAATATCTGTATTGGAAAATTTTACAGAAAGGAAGCTGCAAGAAATACCCAGTTACGGAGATAGGACCTGCAATAATTTTATTGGACTTTACAATACACACAGAGAGGACAATCGAAGCTAATCATCGATGCATCATAATCAGAGATTACAAAACTAAATATGCCTTCTTACTGACATCGCAGTCCCTGCAGATTGTATAATTTATCTTTGAAGATTTTCCCCCCCAAAAAAATCTATCAAAGTAGAAGGACCTAAAAATCGAAATCTCAAAAATGTGACACATGATGACATCAACAATTCCTGTTGTAGTTGGATCCCTCGGTTTGATTGGAAAAGGTTCCGATAGGCTCACTGAAGTGATTCATAATAGCCCAAGCCTTAAAGAAATACAAAAAATTGTACTCACTATTATAGCTTACACCTTACAAAGATCTTTATATATGTAAAACGCGTGTTATCATAGGTTTTTTTTACAAACATGATTAATGGATAATGTCAGGAAGCCATTCCTGACCTTAGGTTTCTAATTGGGTCCCGGAAGTGAAATGTGTATATAACAGAAATCCAAGGAAAAAAAAGTAGAAGAAATAATAATAATAATAATAATAATAATAATAATAATAATAATAATAATAATCTCCGTTTACGGAGATAGGACCTGTAACAATTTTATGGGACTACACAATACACACAGACAGAACAATCAAAGCTAATTGCCCAGACATCGTGATTAGAGACCGAAAAAAAAGCCTCCTTATTGATATGACAATCCATGCAGACTGTACTGTGCCTTTGAAGATCTTCAAAAAGCTGTCAACATACAATGACCTTGAAATAGAACCCTTCAAAATGTGGCAAATGAGAACATCAGTAATTCCACTTGTAGCTGGAACCCTCGGATTGATTAGAAAAGATTCTAGTAGACTCACTGAAAGGATTCCTGGTAGCCAATGCTTAACGAAGTACAAAAAATGTTCTCACGAGTACAGCGCACAACTTACAAAGGGCTTTATCTATGTAAAATATGTGTTTTTTTTTAATTTCTTAGTAGAAAATGTCATGATGCCATTTCTGACCTTAGTTCTCTGGGCAGGACTCGGAAAGCAATGTGTACTCACTTGAAACCAAAGGAAATAAAATAATAATCTTCTTTTACTTCTTCAAAATATTTCTAGTTTCATTCGTTAATTCTTTCTTTGTTCGGCTGTCGTCTTTTCTGACATTCAGAATGAGCCTTTAACATTTATCTGATTATCAGATATTATGACGTGGGCGTTGAGAACACGTTTAAAGAGATTAATCTGTTAATAAATTCTCCATTAACCCTACAGCTCTCAGAAATCACAGATCATTGTCTTCTTTCTTTGCAGCCCTCGACCCGGTCATTCTATATCACTGGTTAATAATTCCATAATTTGACGCCATATTTGATGTTCGTCTGCTTTGTCTATTTGCTGATGCCTTTTTTTATTATTTTGAAAATTACCGAATGAAGATCTTCATATTATTTTTAATTATTTTTTTTTGACTTTTCAGTTTCTAATTACTTTTAACTTAATTTTATTTTAATTTAATCTTCAATTTTTAAATCAATTTTTAAACTATTTTTTTTTTCATTTTTAAAATTATTTTTAATCCTCAGTTTTTAGGATTAAGTTTACTATCTTAATTGTTTAATCCTTAATTTATTCAATTTTTAAAATTATATTTAAATTAATTTTTGAAATCTTCATTTCTTTAAATTAAATTTGTAATCTTCATTTTTTTTAATTAGCCTTTTGAATTATTTAAAAAAGATTAATATTGAAATTAATCTTTTTAGTTTTACTTTTTCAAATGTATTCACTTCTTAGCTTTAAGTTTTTGCTACATTTTAATTATTTTTCAAACTTTCATTTTTTAAATTGATTTTTTAATTAATTTTTTAATCATTTTTTCAATTAATATTTTAAACTTCATTTTTTAAAATGTATTTTTTAAGTTTTCTCATAATTTCTTTTTTTTATCGGCAATTCTTTCAAGATGATTACTCTATTTTTATGTACCGTGTTCCTTCAGGAAGCAGCTCTCCCCAATATCCTACTCGTCATAGCTATAATCAATATATTTGCCCCTTTGCTCCTTTTCTACAAATATTTATATACAATTGTTCTGGGGAAATTTCGTCTTTCTGATCTCGGCTGCATGAATTTAAGATTGGCAACTAGATTGGCAACTAGGTCTTACCGCTGAGCTACCGAGACACAACCGTATGTTCTATTCTAATACTTTCATATATTCTAATTATATTCTTACATTCTTATATGATAAATATATTCTTAGATGATAATTATATTCTTATATTCTAATTATATTCTTACATTCTTATATGCTAATTATATTCTTATATTCTAATTATATTCTTGTATTCTTATAATCTGAGTATATTCTTATATTGGAATGATATTCTTATATTCTAATAATAATTTTGTATTCTTATATTCTAATTATATTCTTATATTCTCAAGTTTAAATTATAATCTTAGATTCTAAATATTTTCTTATATTCTTATTCTCTAATTATATTCTTATATTCTAATTATATTCCTATATTCTAATAGTTTCTTTATTCGCGTGTGAAAGTCCCTTCCGATTTCTTCCTTCCCTGCCAGAAATAATCTTCAAGAATTTAAATGCGACGCCAATCGCCATCATCCGTCGTTTTGAAACCCGTTCCTTCATTGTCCTTTCTCCTTGGTTCTGCTCATTAATGTCTTTTCGTTGTCTTTCACTACCAGTTACCCCTTGCGGCATAGTGGCAGTATCGTCTTGGTTGGGGGTGAAATGATTTAAAAAATACGTCACATACATTACAAAAATATTTCGTTCACAGTTTCCTGAAAACTTTCTCACATTTTTTTACGCTATTTTTTACCAGATACAGTGTCCAATAAGTACTCAAGATAGTTATTGTACGGGCGTACAAAATGTAGATTATAAGGATATGAAGGTTAGATAACGGCTGACCCTGGATTTGAGGTTCGAGGAAAGCCACCTTTCGCGACTCTTAGGAAATATCTTCTCGAACTTCTTACCTGTGGAATACGTATAGAATGAGGATAATTCGTCCCTGTATCCATGGTATAGCGGATCTTACGCGTAAAGGTCTGTACTGGTGGAGCTAAGGAATCTTGCATGTCAGAACATTTTCCATAGAAAATAGCGATAGAGTACCGAGAGGCTTGAGTCTGTGGGGAAAGGGGTCGTGCAGTGTAAAATAATTAATCGCTTACAAGTCCTCATTTTCCAGCCTCGGCAGTATTCAAAAACATCGAAGTGAACAACGTCCTTGTGGGTGATTAATTATTGTATTGTTATCACCCCTTTCTTGCAACCGTTCTAATTTCTGCATGACCACTACAAGGTGCTTTGCGTCCTCCGAAATATCTTTTTTCCCATAAGTTAATCCGTCATTCTCCCAATTATCCCGATTGATATTAAAAGATCTGCGTAAATTTTCTGTTGAATCATTAAACTGCTTTTCTTTTTTTGGTGTATGCTTTGGCTTTTTGTCTGTCCATAAACTTCCTACCTGGTTAAATAAACCGTACAACGGAACCCGTGCTTATAGATTTCCGTTTCAATGCTGGACATTCCAACCAGTTCCAAAACAACCATATTCGATGTCTTTGACATCCAATGGTTTTTAAGGGTGCCACATAAGCTGCAATGGTGGAATATTTCTTTGACTCTGATATCTTTTGGTATATTATTTTCCCAGAATTAACGAAAATAAGGGAGCACGCAATCTCTTTGAAACCAAATCTGCGTCCTGTCTTATATTTCTTTACTCATTTCCCCTCATGCAAGGCAATAAAGCTACTAAGATGCAACGAGCTACTGAGTCTTAATGCATATGAAAAAAAACGCTATTAAATCAGGAGAACAATAAAAGAACAGGAATAAAGAGGACAGAAAATAACGATTGACATTTCATTTACATTTTGAAGATCAATATTAACAGGGGAGCAAGAGTTCCACAAGCAAGAAGTGCGATAGAAGAATCTATTAGCATAGAACTTACGGCTACATCTAGCCATTTCAACTGTAAAATGATGAGACCTTGCCGCCAATCTAGTACTACGCTTACATTTATAAATCTAGGTACCTTATAGAAAAGTTCATCAGGACATTTACCATGAAATCATACTTATTATAAAACCCAGGTTGTGTGTGTGTGTGTGTGTGTGTGTGTGTGTGTGTGTGTGTGTGTGTGTGTGTGTCTGTGTGTGTACGTTTATATATTGGATCGGATTTCCTACATTTTTCAACCGATTTCAACTTCACAGGACTACATAAAATTACCTTGCGATGGTTCTGACAGCGTCAAAAATTGGAAAAACACAATTGTTTTTGCACGAAATCAATTTGAAAACACGATTAAGGGGCATCGCTGTCGCGAGAATGAAAGGGGGACAACTCATATCGAGTTATACTTATTATAAAACCCAGGTTGTTTGTGTGTGTGTCTGTGTGTTCGTTTATATATGGGATCGGATTTCCTACATTTTACAACCGATTTCAACAAAACTTTTTTTTGGCAGGTAGTCTTTCTTATTGTCTTTCACGCTTTTTTTCTTTATTTTTACATTCAGAATGCTTTAAAAATTCCATTTACAAGACAATTGTTTATAATAAAATTCTATTCAATCAGTAGACTCATAACGATTGAAAACAATGTTTTTGTTTGATTTTGGATTTGACCAATTCGTAAAAAAAAACAAAAAACAAAAAATAAAACTAATTAAGACATGCGTGTCCGTCAACCTTAAACAATAATCTTTGTCAATTATATTTTTCAGTCTTTATGATGGTCGATACTTGATCTATCTCTTACTGTTACATCCCCGGGCAACGCTGGGCTCTACTGCTAGTTATTTCTAGAAGTAACGTTACAGTTGTTGGAAAGTGACTGAAGCTGATATGCCAGGTCAGGACCAATAACATTTCGGATTCTTTTTATTTTATCAAGAATCTCTAAATATGTAGCAGAATCATCAGGCTAGATTTGACAGAAATATTCAAAGCATGAATGTATAGCAGACTTTAAATGCGAACCATACATCCTGAAGAGAAGACTCTCTGTCCAAACATAGCCTTTGAGATTCTTAAAAACCCGAGTATATTTTGGGATGCGGATTGTAATCTTTTCATCCAAAGAACAAGGAGATTCAAATCGTTTCCAACGTAAAGACATTTGTCCACCATTTTTTGATTAATATTTTCTTGGAGACTTAACAGCTGATGATACAAATTAGTTGCCGCTAGCTGATATATTTTTCTCTTTAGAATGTGTCTTGCATATTTATAAATCTACCATTCGTCTGCGCATTGAATAATTCTGGTCTGGTGTTCTTTATATTTCTATATCTCAAAATTCTTGATAACATTCAAAGAAGTGTCTGTAATGTAATCGATCCTGAAAATATCGTCTCGACTTCAGACACTGTCTCACCGACGTGACTTAGTTTCCCTTTGTCTTTTCTACAAGTATTTATATATAATTGTTCGAAGGAAATTGCATCTTTGTTGCTTAGACTGCATGAATTTAAACGTTCTACTAGATTGGCGATTAGGTCTCGCCGTTTTACCGCTGAACTAGCTAGATGCAATCGCATGTTCTATTTTGATAGTTTCTTTTCTCGTCCGTAGAATTCCGTTTCGATGTCTTGCTTCCTTGCCACTCAGAATCTTCAAAAGTTTAAACGCAACACTAATCGTAGTCTTCTGTCTTTCTGAAACCCTGTTCTTATATTGTCCTTTCTTCTCCTTTCTTTCCAGTGAAGTCTTCTCATTTTCTTTCGCTACCAGTAAGTCTTACAAACGTAATGGCATTATGGCCTTTCAGTGAGTGATATCATTAAACTTATTTGAATTCTAACATCCATGTCGTATTCGTTGAGCTTGATTACTGTACTGCATATCACTGACTGTGAAAGGGATTAATATAAAGCAAATCTCATCTCGGAATAGCGAAAAGTGTTGCCCTTCACAGCAAATTTACCTTAGTTGAAATAGTGACCTGTTGTTCTAAAGGGTACCACAGCAAAATACTGGAAGTTTAGTAACTGTAACAAAAATTCCAACTATTATTTAATTGTTGGAATTTTTGTTATAGTTATTTGAAACAATAGTAAAGAATTTTGTAGCTTAAAACAGAACAAAACCCCAAATGTTAGATGTGTTGTTCAAACTAAAGAACGCTGGCAAATTTTCTTGGCATTTTTCCAGTCCGCAAGGTGGATGTTCTTTCGAGAAGAGAACAATTAGCCCACGTTGATAAAACTGTGCCATCCGGGGACAACAAATGGTTAAAAAATTTGTAAGTTGTTTTAGTTAATATATATATATATGTATATATTCGAAAATTATAACATAATATGTTATAAAATCACTACAAAAATAGCCATTTTGTTTCAACACTTCTGGTGTCTTATTAAATGATGGTTTTGAATTCAATCCTATATTTATATATATATATATATATATATATATATATATATATATATTTATATATATATAGTTTATTCATATATATATATATATGTGTGTGTGTGTGTGTGTGTGTGTGTGTGTGTGTGTGTGTGTGTGTGTGTGAATGGACTAAATCAACTATCAGTTAAATTTTTTTTAACCAATTGTTGTTCCAGGATCCCACGGTTTTTAGTTAACATTTTTCATCATATAGTAAATTTCTTCTTTTCGTGTGTGTGTGGGGCACCCTGTCTATTGAACATAAATTCCATGGCTGCAAACCCTTAAATGCATCTTCCAAAACAAAAAAGAAATATATAAAAAGAAAACAATGTCGGCCAAAGAATATCTCCCTGGTGGACTCCATTTTATAAGTTAAAGATCCAGTCAGGATCTATATATACACAAGGTTCCATGTCATCATGAAGTGATCTCACGAAGCTGACAAAGTGTGCAGGACATCGCAATTTAAGCAAAATATTCCATCAAACATGTCTATTCATAGTGTCAATATGTTAACAATCTTCCCGTCCTGGGTATGACGATAAACTACATCCGCGTCCTGGGTAAGACGATAAACTATATCCGCGTCCTGGGTAAGACTAAGTCCAACAGCAAGGCCTCTGATCAGGAGGTTTTGAGGAGCGTGGAACCACCTCTTAATTGCTGGTGTTCCCAATTCCACTCTGACCCGAGATGGTAGTAACTATTAGGATCCCAAATATGGGCAAAAGTTAACCCCCAAACTGGGGTCAAAACTCGATGCAGGTGTAAAAATAGGTTTTAATACCAGATATACTTTGTAAAAAAATATCAGCAATAAATTTTTGAAAAAAAATTACCAGCTATACATTAAAAAAAAATACCAGCAATAGATCTTTGAAAAAAATATTACCAGCAATAAAAATCTTGTCGGCATTAAATAACCCATTGAGGTGTTTATATGCCGTATAACAAAAACAAAACAACTCAACATTCTTGTTCTACATACTGTGTCTCTCTAGGCGATCATGGCTCTCCACAATTTCCTATCCTTTTTGTCTTTTTGTTATCTCTCCTAAACCTTGTTCTGCACACCATTTACTAAAGATCATTCTTCTTCTTCTATGTACCATGTCCCTTCAGGATTTTTGGCGATCATGGCTCTCCACAATTTCCTATCCTTTGTAGCTCTTAATAAATTTTGTCTTTTTGTTATCTCTCCTAAACCTTGTTCTGCACACCATTTACTCAAGAACATTCTTCTTCTTCTATGTACCATGTCCCTTCAGGATTTTTGGCGATCATGGCTCTCCACAATTTCCTATTCTTTGTAGCTCTTAATAAATTTTGTCTTTTTGTTATCTCTCCTAAACCTTGTTCTGCACACCATTTACTCAAGATCATTCTTCTTCTTCTATGTACCATGTCCCTTGAGGATTTTTGGCGATCATGGCTCTCCACAATTTCCTATCCTTTGTAGCTCTTAATAAATTTTGTCTTTTTGTTATCTCTCCTAAACCTTGTTCTGCACACCATTTACTCAAGATCATTCTTCTTCTTCTATGTACCATGTCCCTTGAGGATTTTTGGCGATCATGGCTCTCCACAATTTCCTATCCTTTGTAGCTCTTAATAAATTTTGTCTTTTTGTTATCTCTCCTAAACCTTGTTCTGCACACCATTTACTCAAGATCATTCTTCTTCTTCTATGTACCATGTCCCTTCAGTATTTTTGGCGATCATGGCTCTCCACAATTTCCTATTCTTTGTAGCTCTTAATAAATTTTGTCTTTTTGTTATCTCTCCTAAACCTTGTTCTGCACTCAATTTACTCAAGATCATTCTTCTTCTTCTATGCACCATGTCCCTTCAGTATTTTTGGCGATCATGGCTCTCCACAATTTCCTATTCTTTGTAGCTCTTAATAAATTTTGTCTTTTTGTTATCTCTCCTAAACCTTGTTCTGCACACCATTTACTCAAGATCATTCTTCTTCTTCTATGTACCATGTCCCTTCAGGATTTTTGGCGATCATGGCTCTCCACAATTTCCTATCCTTTGTAGCTCTTAATAAATTTTGTCTTTTTGTTATCTCTCCTAAACCTTGTTCTGCACACCATTTACTCAAGATCATTCTTCTTCTTCTATGTACCATGTCCCTTCAGTATTTTTGGCGATCATGGCTCTCCACAATTTCCTATCCTTTGTAGCTCTTAATAAATTTTGTCTTTTTGTTATATCTCCTAAACCTTGTTCTGCACACCATTTACTCAAGATCATTCTTCTTCTTCTATGTACCATGTCCCTTCAGTATTTTTGGCGATCATGGCTCTCCACAATTTCCTATCCTTTGTAGCTCTTAATAAATTTTGTCTTTTTGTTATCTCTCCTAAACCTTGTTCTGCACACCATTTACTCAAGAACATTCTTCTTCTTCTATGTACCATGTCCCTTCAGGATTTTTGGCGATCATGGCTCTCCACAATTTCCTATCCTTTGTAGCTCTTAATAAATTTTGTCTCATTGTTATCTCTCCTAAACCCTATTCTGCCGTCGCTA
Source organism: Acanthosepion lycidas (assembly GCA_963932145.1). Lineage (NCBI taxonomy): Eukaryota > Metazoa > Mollusca > Cephalopoda > Sepiida > Sepiidae > Acanthosepion > Acanthosepion lycidas. The sequence continues at coordinate 67,509,561 of OZ010580.1, read as the reverse complement.
CATAGTTCATGCGTTGGTTTCCTCTGTCCCCGTTGCCTTCAGTATGTCTTGTGAGTGTCGAATTTTTTAAGCCTCTTATTGTCCAAGAAGTTCCAGCTATCTCTTTCGAATGTTAAGTATAAGGGTTCTTTTTGTTTCCATTTTCTCTAAAACTTCGTCGTTGCTCAAAAGTTCGGTTTATAGTCAACTGGACTATATCCAAATTGTGCTTTCGATATATTTTCCTGTATTTACCTGACAGGAAAAATCATATCAATTGTTTCTCTGTTTAGTCTAAAACCACATTGAGATTCTGAAAGGATATTTGGAGATATACTGAGATTCAACCTTGAACGGAGAATACAGGCAAGTACCATCCCAGCAGAAGCTAGGAGAGTGAGCTCCCTTGAATGTCTCCAAACCTCGCGTACGCCCTTAGCTTTGTAAGTTAGGGTTATAACAGAGTCTCCCCATTTCTTTCTGAACAGTCCCTGTAGTCTATATAACAAATATCAGTTTTGTGCATTATCCTGTTTAGATGAATAACATAAAAGAAAAAAAAGTTTCTGCTAAATATTCATTTATACCAAAGGCTTTATCTAGATTAAGTTTTCCCTACTGCCTGGAAAGGGTGTTATATCCATTTGAGTAATCACTTGTCTTTGTTCCATATTTAGAATGACGGTAATGTCAACACCGGAATATCGATTATATAATATATATATATATATATATATATATATATATATATATATATATATATATATATATATACGAAGTCATGAAGTCATACGCAAGAATACAGAGATGCTTAACTGCTATTTTCGTATCGAGGAAAGCAAAAAACAGAATTTTTAAAATACGCTTTGTAAATAGAGTAAAATATTAAATTGTTTCTGCCTAAATGACTCCTGAAATGTGCAAAATATTTAAAGAAAAAGAATTTAGATAAACATTGTTTTTACAGTAGGTTTCACCCTGTACAAGGCCCAGGGGCCACTCGAGGTAGAGGGTTGCGTTAAGGGGTAGTTTATATGGATAGAGGGAAATATAACGGTTGACTCTAGACTTGAACAGGTCAAAATTGTAGTTGGAGTCTGTAACACGAAGTAGTGGTTCGCGGGAAGAAGCTCTCTGAGTGGAACTTACTTCACGTCGATGAAAGACGGAGGGAATACGAGTAGTTTGCTACAATGTAAGTAACACGGCAGGTCCTAGTCGTGAAGGTTAAAGCTGGCGGAACCCAGGAATGTAGGTCTTTCGAGCACGACAGTAGCGATAGAGTAGTGACTCACCACACCCCGCCTGTTAGAGAAAGGTTGGAGGGTGGAAAATAATTCTTTTCCAACAAGGACTCGGAGAATCTTTTGAACTTTATCAAGACTGGAAATTGGGGTCTAGGCAGCTCTTGCCCAAATAATTTTTTTATGGTCTTCTGACATCCTACATTCTTAGCTCCACCAGTACAGACCTTTACATGTAAGATCCGCTATACCATGGATACAGGGACGAAGCATCCTCATTCTATCCGTATTCCACAGGTAAGAAGTTCGAGAAGATATTTCCTAATAGTGCTCTATATTCGGTCTGATCTGGTTCTTATAAAAGTAGAGGATAGCATGAGGAGTCAGGTACTTACTGGATCGGTACAAGGAGCCGATCATCTTTACCTGCATCTTTAGCGATGGATCGTATATAGGAATTCCACTTGAGGTCGGGAGTGAGTTTGAGGCCCAATGTTCCCTTACGGTACGGGTCCTCCTCGAGAAGACATCTGTTCATCGTGACTGGGTCTGATCGGTGGTGATAGAATGTAACCAGTTTAGACTTAGATGAATTGTATGTAACCAGCCAGTTTTTCTCCACTGAGAAGTTAATCTTAAATCGGAAGAGAAGTCAGCTGCCAATCTTTGATAGTCAAGAATTTTTGAGGTGCGCCCGGATATCGTTGTATTATTGGCAAAGGATCGGAGTATATTCTTAGGTAGATCATATATGTACATCAAAAAAGAGGGTTAGTCAAAGAAGTCATCTCTAGTGGACGCCCGCGTTGATCGCCAGGGCTTCGGAGGACTAGCCGTTAATAACTACCTTCAGGGATCTACCTGTTAGGAAGGATTTTATAAGAGAAAATGATTCCAGTGTTTCCATAGCTGAAGAGCTTGTGTAGTAAACTTTCATGCCACACGTTGTCGAAAGCTTTCGAGATATCCAATGCTGTCTGTCAAGGGCCTCACTAATTCGGTGTATAATAGTAGTTAGGACGATAACAGTGGATCGGGCTGCTCGAAACCGATACTGTTCGTCGCACATAAGGTTGTTCCTATCGAATTGTTCAACAACCTTCTTGTTGATTAAAGCCTCAGAAAGTTTACTGGTGATACTGACAAGACGAATGGGTCTATACTGGGAGGGGGAGAATTGGCCGCCCGCTTTCTTGAAGACCTTGGCATACACTTGCCACCTTCCACAGGTTTGGAAAGATTTCTTCTTCAAACAAAGGTTAAACAACTTTCCTAGGATCTGGGATGATTCTGGGTTGATATTCTTAAGGTGACCTCTGTAATTTTGTCTGGGCCAATAGTTTTTTGTGGGTAGAGTCTTCTGGTAAGTCTAGAGACTTCTCTTACTGAAATGTGTATATTACTGATATTGTGCTCAGTGAGACGTAGCAAGTTGGGGAGGGGATGGCCTTTATCAACTGACGTTGAGTTTGAGGCAAAGATCGAGGGGAAGAGCTTCGCCTTGTCTGTCGAGGAGGTTATGACCTCGGGTCATTTATAATAGTTCGCACAGCCGGTTTGCTTCTGTTCATAATTTGGCTGGGGATTCCACAATTCGCGAGATCCTATTTGTTTATTTTCAACCTTAGCCTGGACAGTTTGCGCGTAGTTGTACTTGGCGCTTTCAAGAACTCTCTTACAACGTTTGCGGGCGGTTCTGAAGGAAGAAAATACTAGACTACATCGCTCTTTGCGAGATATTTTGAAGTAATGGTCCCGGTGAGTTATGGCTGCAGCGCGTTCTGACTGTTTGGTTTTTGCTGAAATTCATTGTGGAGTATAAAACACTCAATTCCAGAAATGTGGTACTATCGATACGTGCCACGCGGAAGCACACATGCGGGAGGTTAGGGTCCGCCTTTGAATTGGGTACTGAGTCCGTGACCCTAGTGATTTATGTGGTCGTATTTTGTTATGATAGGTGAGTAGTTCGGTATTGAGACCTCCTGTAATGGGCATTAATAAATATTTCAGGCAAGAACAGGGGATCAGCTTCAGAATGAAGAAAATGGTTTTCCACTTCTGGAAAGTTGGAACGAAGAACCTTTACACTGGTGTATGAGGTTGAGGTTGGATTTGCTCGGGGATACTGCCGTAAAAGTACCCATCATCATAGCAAATATACTTTAACGTTCGGTAGGCAGTAAATTCGACGTTGCCTACCGAACGCTTCTTTGTAGCCTAACGGTAAGGCACATCAGCGTAAATGACGGTTCCGTATAGGATGCAGGTTCGAATCCTGTCAAAGAACGAATATTTTCTATGAAAATTTCTCGGATATTCAGGCCGGTAAATGTTGTTTAATATAAACAGAGCATTTACTTAAATACTTGTATCTATAAAAAGAACGTTAAACATAAAAATGTCTTTAATATATTAGGTTGGTGCAAAAAAATGACGTAATAATGTTGTTTTTTGACGTTAAAACCTACGTCAAAAATAACATTATTACCTTTTTATATATATATATATATATATATATATATATATATATATATATATATATATATATATATATATATATATATATATATATATATATATATATATATATATATATATATATATATATATATATATATATATATATATATATATGAATCATATGACTACCTTTTGTCTTCTGATTTTTAAATCTGTTAATTTTAGTAATATTACAAAGATAGATTTTGGGCCGGAATTTTCAAGACATGTTGGCAATGAATCGTTATTAAAAATGATTGCCTTTTCGCTTTCATAAAAGTTTACAAAAAGCCTGAAATTATTTGTTAATCTTGTCCATTATTGTGTTTGTCTCGTCGAATTATTTACTGAAGAAAAAAAGACTAAATTAAGAGTCGATGTTTTGCTCCATTGCTTGGAATGTTCAGAACAGGACATCAGACTGGATAATGAGAGAACTGTCTTGAAAGTAGTCGTGATTTTTGTTCTTGTTTGTTTCTTTCTTTCATTTCTCTCCTGCCATCTTTGTTGCCCCCTCTCATCCCCGTTCTTTGTCCTATTTTCTCCCTCTCTTCTATCCCAGCCCTAATCTTTACCTCTCCCGCTTTCCATTTTGCATGACAATTTATTTGCTTAAATTCTGCCTGAAGTTCAAAGAGTCCAACATTTTCACAATCAGCGTTTTTAAACTACAAGAATATAAGAAGGCAAACGATAGATAGATAGATAGAAAGTGAGATACATACATACACACACACACACACATATATATATATAGAGAGAGAGAGAGAAAGAGAGACATCTGTACATATATATATATATATAAATATATATATATAAATATATATGTATATATATATAGACATATATAGAGATCGATAGTTAGATATGTATATATATATATATATATATAGATAGATAGATAGAAATCGATATATATAGATAGAGAGATCTGTACATATATATATATATGCGTGTGTGTATATATATATATATAAATAGATATGTATATAGACATATATAGAGATCGATAGTTGGATATGTATATATATAGATAGCTTTTGTGTATATATATATATATATATATATATATATATATAGATAGATAGATAGATAGATAGATAATGTATATATACAGAGAGAGAGAGAGAGAGAGAGAGAGAGAGAGTGAGAGAGAAAGAGGTTAACTGAGATCGAGTGAGAGAAAAGAACAGACCGATATACATGTATATAAGGAGAGATAGACAGATGATAAATACATAAATACATATAGAAAGTGACAGAATATGAATATACATTATATATATATATATATATATATATTATATATATATTTTATATATATATATATATGAACAGACTGAGATAGATATGAAAAGGTTGAAATATACACGAACTCATTTATATATAGATATTTATAGATATAATTAGATATATAGAAAGAGATAGTGCATTTTCTTATTCCAAGTAATGCTTCAAGGGACGTAACTGCTCTACAATGCACTGCACGTAAATACCTGGGAATTACTCTAATAAGTCGTTCATTAAAAGCTTCTTTATTACATTTTTTTCTTCTTGCACCGAATACCCAATGTTCCATTAATTCATTCGGGTTAAAAACTTACAGGAGAAAAATGAATATAAAACCAAATTCAGACACATAATAAGTGATGACAGTCGCATGTCATTTCCTATTGCTTGTATAGAGTGTAAGTATATATATGTACTAGATGACCTACTCGAAACTTCCGGGATTTACATCATGGCTGAAACTTATTTTACCAATTGTCCCTTTGATATTTTTAAAAAATTTTTAATTTGAATCTCTTTTTTTTTTTTTTTTTTTTCAGGTTTCTCCTTCCAATTTTATTCTGGCCTTTTTATGGCTCGGCGTCGAATAATCTTCAAATAATTCGAGAAATGTACGTGCAGTTTAAAAACAAATTTGCTATTTTGTTTTTCTGAAAATAATCATCTTTTTCTACTCAATGAGAAGCCATTTTGTCTGATGTATCCGTAAAAATGGGGCAGAGTTAATAAACATCAGAAAATGGATGTCTGGAAAATACTACAAAGAAAAAATGTGCTCATATCAACAGGAAGCTGTGGAGAATGACATCATCCATGTTCTGAAGTACAAGACAGAGATAAAGCGAGTGATTGGGAGGGAGACTAAAATTTACTATACGGCACATTTATGAAGGTTTAATAATATTGGCTTAGTCTGGCACAAAGCAATTATCTAAGATTACTGTATTGTTAACCATCGCCTTGCAGTAGGTGTTCTAGAACCTATTGCCGTGTGTAATTTTTAAGGGTATTTTAAATCTGGCATTATTTTTTTTTATTTTTAACGTTACTTTTGTCGTTGTTTTTTTTTAAATTTTTAAACAATCAAATTAATAACTTACATCTATTGTTTTATGTTTTCATTACAAAAATATTGTGAGATTATCTAAAATATATAATTTATAAATCTACCAATCATCCATGCTTTGAATATTGCTGCAATTTATGGCCTGCTACCCCTATTATATATTTAGAGATCCTTCATAAAATCCAAATAAGAATCTGCAATGTTATCGGTCCTGACCTGGCCTATCGGTTTCAGTCATTTTTCCACCGCCGTAATGTAGCTTTCCTGTGTCTTTTCTATAAAGAATTTCTTGGTAATTGTTCTGATGAACTTTCCTCTATGTTACTTGCTTTTATCTTATTCCCCAATCTCCCTAAGACAAATTGTATATATGGGACTAGTTAAGACTTCATAGAGACGCTGGGGTATTGTAGTGACTGTAATTGCTAAAATGGCTAGTTGTAAACGTATTTTCTATGCTAACAATTTCTTCTCTCCCTTGTGGAACACTCTTCCGGGATTCTTGCTTTCCAGTCAACATTGATCTTCAAAAATTTCAATTGTGAACTTCCGCAAACCTAAGCCAAAACTAAAAAATCATTTTTAAAGGTCTTTAGTTCTGGGTGTGACATGCAAAATGACATAGCTTTAAATAAAGATCACCATTATTGAATCATAAGTAATTTTCGTTTCTGGGAACCAACTTTAATAACGAATTTATCATCCTGAAAACAGTTTGTTTTATATACGGTTAGATATGACAATGTTCGGCATATGGCAGTAGATTGGCAAAGAATAAATTTGTACGTATGGTGAGATCGTCGGGGTATTATTCATAAGGGTTTCTAAAATGCATTGAATCTAAATGTATATTTATACATCCAGCAGCGACAACGTGTTCATAAAAGTTTGTTTGAAAAGCTCCCTACGCTCATCAATAGAAACAAAAATGTTGCTGGTTTCCAGGACAAGGCCGTGCAGCATTAACAATTACTACTGCTGCTAAATCTCATGCCATGATGGCGTTGAGCCAATGAAAGCCACTTTGTCTCTTCAGAAGGTCATTCAATGAAAGATTGATCTGTCCCGGCGCTCGGAGTCTTTCCAGAGTCTCCAGTCTACAGGTGACGAGTTGAATTGGAAGTTGACTCTTGTGGGGTCGTCATCAGCCATCGAACACAGCGCTGAGCGATGGTACAGAGGATGCTCGACTGATTGGTTCTCTGGCGGAGCTCCCCGTTGGACGCAAGATCGGATCAATGCATTCCGTCGATAGCTTTGATGGCGCGGGACTCGAAGCTATGAACTCGGGAGGCGAAGGTCTTGCTTAGAGGTCACATCTCAGCGCCACACAAAGAGAACGTCGGCGTTGTAACAATAATAACACAGGAAACAAAATTGGAACGAAGTTGGTCTGTTCTCACCCACTAGCCAAGCTGATGTGGCCTTAACCTAACCTATTATTACATTATTCCTTTGCTGCAAAAAGCTTTGATGGGGTAAGCTTTCTTTAATGAAAACCTTTCCATATCAAAACCCTGCCGGATTTACTCGAAAGGACCTGCGTCATACGCGGCTACAAGTCATTGCAAAATGGTGAATACATAAGTGAATAAATGTAATTTCATACGGGTACGTGTGGTTAGAACGTTCGCAGTCTGACCATGAGTCCCGGGTTCGGATCTCACCGTAGTCGATTTTTCAGGAAGGAGATTTCCTGATGTTATCTGTCTGGAGGGGTCGATCCCAACGTGCGGCACCTTTGGAAAGAGTCTGAAAACAATACTAAATACATATATTTACTTTAAAATTAAAATAACAGAGAAATGGATTTTTAAGACAAACAGTAGTGGTGATTACGCGCTTGTCATCGTCGCTTGTCACTTAACAAGTGCTGATAAATGCGTCAGCCGCTTTATTATTGTTCTACGGTGGTTTTATATGTTAAAACATAATTTGAGAAAATGACGGGTGGGCGCCTTTTTTATATAATTTTTAAGTACTCAGTAATATTAAAAATGTTTGAAAATATTTCCCGTAATCTAATTTAAGGAATGTCGATTTTAAATTTATTATAGTAATTGCTCTTATTTTTTGATAATGTCGTGTATGGTCGACCATACTTTCAAACAGGGGCACATTGCGTAATATTTTATATACATTTAAAAATTAAAAATTATTTTAAAAGCTTGGTGCAAAATACTTTGTATTAAGCTTTTCAGCTTTTGACTAGTAAATATAGTTTTCAGTTAATAACAATATCACCTAAGATAATGCAGACTTTTAAACGATTTATATATTATAAATTATTATAATTAAAATTTAAAAAAAAATGAATATAATTCTTGTAAAAATTTATTATTCGTCGAAACTGTTCTTCTTAAGACAATAGCATCCTTAATAAATTTTATAAAAGCAATTAAAAGCTAATTAAATAATGTTTTATTAATTATTATTATTTATTTTTATCATTAATATTTTATTGCATTTTTTATTTTACGATTCGGAACAGATTTTCGGGAAATGGGTAGTCGTTTGAAAAAAGAAAATTGATGATTTACATTTCCCAAGGAGTCCTGCTTTTAACTAATAAAATAAATTTTGAAATTTAATTTCTCGGAATTTCATGATATTAAGTAAGGGGTGGCGGAGGTAACATATGTAAAAGATATTTTTTACTAAGATTTTCTAAAAAAATATTCAAAAGAAATTTCGTTCATGCTGAAATTTTTATTAAAATCTAACAATTATTTCAATTTTGCAAATCAGTGTTTTTCACCTGAAACAGTCATTAATGTAAATATTATGTAGACCGCTGACGTAAAAAAAAAACAAAAAAACAAAACAAATTTCATACGTGCTAGAAAGAATCTAAAATCTTATAAAATAACAAAAAATAGTTTGATTTTTCCTGTTAATAATGCCATAAACATTTTGACGATAAAAATTTTGTTTTTATTAAGTATGGGGCCTTTTTTAATCATGCTTTTTTTTTTTTTTCAGCGAACAAGTGGAAGTACCTACTTCAAAGGAAAATGTGCAGGTGGCGAAATGGTTATTGGGGACGGGAGTAGAATCAGCGTGCCGATTTCAATTCCTGGCCGAAGCTGTTTCCTTCATTTCGCGCTAATACCGTTGGAAATGGAAAAAAAAAAGAAGAAAACTTGAACTCAAACCCTCCTAAATAATTAGGTAGCTCCTCAAGATAAGTTAAGTAGGAGCGTA